>JARHVA010002287.1:710000-1287500 GCA_037957365.1 Torreya grandis | reverse complement strand
AGTTTATACATATTTCACATATATACATTGATTATATAATAGAACTCATATATATGCATTCAACCATGTTTGTTAATGATTGTGAGTTTAGGATTTTTGGTTAGGGTGCAAATTGATTAAATTATATTTGTCAATTTAAAGAAAGTTATACAATACAGTCGATTGAGTTTGAGTATATGACTGTATACATTTGATTTACAAAACATGAATATTGAGTAAAAGTATATAGTTAAAGTACTTTAGTTTGAGTTGATTTATATTGTGAAGAATAAATAATAATTATTAGTGTATTATATACTTATACAGGATACTCTAATTAATGGATAAAAGTTTGTCTAATTGGAGGACAATGTATACAATGAATATTTGCACTATCTATTGACTTAATTAATTATATACATAATTGAGTGTTTATTTGGTATATAATATACATAATACATGTGAATTATTGATTTAGTATAAATATAGTATGTGTATACCGTATATATATACACACACTCAACTAATGCTTATAAACATTACATGGTATATATATATATATATATATATATATATATAATGTTTATAAGCATTAGTTGAGTGTGTGTATATATATGGGTGTATTGGTCATTTGAGTTATCATGGATGAGTTATAGGTGTGTTTAACACACTAAAGGAATATTTAGATATGTTGTACTTAAGAGTAAACACAAACCACATAATGATTATTTTATAATAGCTTACTTTTATACCTTAGATATCTGGAAAACAAGGAAATAAGTTGTTGATTAATGGTATTTAGATGGATGAAATAACATTTGTAGTTACATGTTAATATTATGTAACTTGATGTCTAAATATACTCCTTACTCGAATGGTATGGTTTTTATTAAGGACTATTTTGCTATATGTATATTATATAGTAATAAATTACATGTTTTGAGATTCGTTACATTACATTTGATGGAGTAAATGAATGTATTTGATATTTCCTTATTTATAAATTAATTATCTGCTTATAAGGAATATTTTGTTTGAATCTGTTGGTTTTTATATTATTATATATAGGCCAAGTCTTGCATTAATGACCCTAAATAAGCAGTCTAACAGATTCCACTTGCTTAATTAATTTCAATAATACATAGTTAAAGTGTAATCTGATTGAGTGGTGTGTATGAAATTGATTGATCCTCATGATCAATAACTATATGAAAACTTTGGCTAAAGTAATGTTATAGTTAAATATTGTCATTTCATATGTTTGATTTAGTTTGCATATTTATACGATATCATGTTAGAATGGGTTTCTTTATGGTATACATCATGTATTAGTTATCCTATAGCACACACGTTCTAGTTATCACTATAGATTCCTGCACTGTCATTATCTACCCATCCATGAAGGGAGGGCCATTCCCTAGTTGGGAGATTGTGCAGAGGATTGATTGTCTATGGCTAGTGTGGAAAAGCACTCAAATGATGTTCTGCCTCACCTCATCAGTCCTACACTTGAGATTACTTATGTTTTTTACGAGTTCATTGAGACTCGCATGCTCCATGAAGCTTTATATCATTGTATATTATTATTAAGACATTTATATTGCTGAAACTATACTTTTTATTCATATGTACCATACAATAGTTGGCTATAATATTGTATTAGTCATGGCTAAATTTGTAACAATACTTTTATGAATTAATTCAATCTTTATTTTTGTAATCAACATTATACATAATCTTGATGTTGATAATATGATGGTGATAATTAGATAAATAGATTGGTTATATACCTTTGTATGGTTAATTAAAACTAATGTATTTAGTTAAAGATCACTCTTGTATGTTTCATCATGATGTAATATGTTAATTGAATATGTGTAATTAATTTTAGAAAAATTATCTTGTTATAGTAAAACCCAATGGGTTTGTTACATTGTGGTATCAGAGTGAGGCTCAAACTTTAGGACCTAATGTGTCCACTAACACAAACATATTCTCTTATTAATAAAAAATAAGAATGGTGCATACTAGATCTAGAGGTGAGGGTATCTCAAATACCAATCCTCTAGTTGATACAAATCAGTTCACCACTGAGCAAGCTATGAATTTGGATCAAATCCTCGTATCCATTCATGAAACTAGGGATCGAATCACAACCCTATAGCAGGAAGTGCATGTGCATGTTGAGGAGAATGTTCAAAAAGAGCCTGAAGAGAATCATGTTGAGTAGGAAAATCCTCAAAAGCAGAGTCATGAGGAAGTGCCACAAGATTTAAGAGCTTGAATAGATGTAGAGTTGACATGGGATATAAAAAAGGTAAATCCACCCAAGTTTGTTGGAACCATTTTGGGAGATGGAGCTGAAGCATGGCTGATAGAGATGGAGAAATATATTGATATTCAAAATTACCCTAAAGTAACCAAAGCAGTCTGGGGATTATATCAACTTGTTGGTGAAGTAGCAACATGGTGGGCAAACAAGAAGCTTGAGATGAACCTCAACTCTACCACCACAACTTAGGAATAGTCCATGACATTATTTATGTCATGGTGGCATCTTCAGCTATATTTTCATAAAAATATAATAGATTTTTAGAACCTTAATCAAGGAGACCTTTCTGTGAATGAATAATGGGAGTAATTCACTAAGCTTCTAAAGTATGTACCTCAATATCAGGTGAATGAGAGGTTCAAAATTAAGAAGTTTATTACAAGATTAAAACCTCAAATTAGTTATGAGGTGGATGTATATGGGCCATCTACCATGGATCAGGTCTTCAAGAAGGCAGTCAAGTAGGAACATAGACTAAAATATCTTGCCCAAGTCAAAGATAAGCTCAAGAAATTTTTTAGAAGTTTTAAACTGACTTTCAAAAAGAAGAATTGCAAGTAGAGGATTAGAGACTCCAAGAGCCAATTCAATAACCAGAATGCTAAGTTCAACATTAGCTCAGGGAACAAGAAACCTAAAAATGGTTTCAAGGGAGGTTTTAAGGGAAACCAACAATTTGATAGGAAAGGGCCACCTAAAGGTTGCCTAATTTATAGAGGTGACCATTACGCTTGAAAGTGTACTCAGGATAAGTCAACTAGAAAGAACAACGGTTATGCTTTTGAATAAGGAAATTTTTAGTAATGGATTCATGTAGTTGTTGACAATCATCAGGGTGAGTTCTAAGCTTCTCTTAGTGAATTATTAGGTATTTTGTTTGATCATTTAATTTCTATTTTAATTAACACTAAGGCTAAAGAATATTTTATTACCCCTATAATGTTTAATAAGTTGTATTAAAAAACTAGAGTTATGTAAAATGCATGGTCAATATAGTATGCAAATGAGTCAAAGGTTAAGGTTGACAAGTGTTTAGTAGAAGCTAAGATTAGGTTGTCTAAATTAACTATAATAATGGATCTATTTATTACACTGTTAGGGTCATATGATGTGATCCTAGGAGTTAATTGGCTTGCAAAGCATAAAGCTAAGGTTGATTGTTGTCTAAAGAAGGTTGAGTGTCAAGATGATTTTGGAAATTAGACACAACTTTAGGGTGAGAAAAGAGAGTTGAAGCTTAGGCAAGTTTATACAATTCAACTCAAGAAGGCTCCAAATAAAGGATACCAAGCATTTATTGTTAAAATAAATGAGAAGGAATCTAAGGAACCATACATTGAAGATTATCATTTTCTAAAGAACTTTTAGGATGTGTTTCCTAAAGATTTGTCAAGATTACCACCCAAACATGAGTTTAATTTCTTGATTGACATCATACCTAATATGAACCATAATCCAAGGCACCATACAGGATGACAATTACTGAATTGATTGAGTTGAAGGCTCAACTACAAGATCTGTTATCAAAAGGGTTGATTCAACCAAGTGTGTCACCATGAGGTACACTAGTAGTGTTCATAAAAAAGAAGGATGGTATTTTTGACTTGTGTATTGATTACAAAATATTAAACAAGATGAAAATTAAGAACAAATATCCATTACCTCGCATTGATGATCTCTTTGACTAGATGCGAGGGGGAACATTCTTTTCTAAGATTGATCTTAGAGCACAGTATCATCAACTAAAAATCAGAGATGAGGATATTCCAAATGTTGGGGATCAACCAACAAACTTGATTACTTTTATGTAAGCAACTAAACACATATTTAAACCAGAGTAATAAATAACTAGAATTAGAAATATCAAAGAATAAGAGATACAAGAAACCACCCTGAAAACTTGTACTAAACTCTTCCAGAAGGAAATACAATGAAGAAAAATCACACTTTCTTTTCACACCTCTCAGATGTGCAGATCTCTTTCCCTCAAGAGTTTACAATCAATTCCAACAACCTGGATTGATATACACATATACAATATGTCTTGTACTATTCTCATACACACTCACAAGCTATGAAGATCTATCCCTATTATATAAGATTAGGGATCATGAGCAATGCATTAACAACCATCAGATACACCTCCTAATCAAAGGCTTAAAACAGTCCTGTCAAAAATAGAAACGTGGACTTACAACTAATAGTTAATCTAATCATGCAAACAATCTATTTCATCCACGAAAATAAACTTTTTGGATGCACAAGTAACCGACGTCGATTCCTACCTGTCTACACATGACCAACATCAGTTGATATATAACTGACATCAGCAGCTACTGGTCGACTCCTTGCCATCGTTGGTGACTGTGTAAATCCAGCAACTTCAGCATCCGCTCATTTGGTGAAGATTTTAGCTCCACACCTTAACAATCTCCCACTTGGAGATAAATAGCTGCACCAGTACCTGTACATCAACATCTTCTAGCTTCTCCATCTTCAAACTCAATCATGAAGACCAACAAAAGTTGAATGAAGATTCAACTTCTCCTTTGTTACCGGCTTTGTTAACATATCAGCAAGGTTCTTATCTGTATGGATCTTCTCCAGCTTCAACTCACCATCCTCCAATACCTGTCTAATGAAGTGGTACCTAAGCTGTATATGTTTGGTTCTTGAATGAAAGGTTGAATTCTTAGCCAAATGAATTGCACTTTGACTATCACTGTATAATCTGCAACTCTCTTGCTCCTTTCCTAGCTCTTCCATGAACCGTGTCATCCATATCATCTCTTTGCTAGCCTCTGTGACTGCAATGTATTTTGCCTCTGTAGTAGACAAGGCAACAACCTTCTGCAACTTTGAAATCTAGCTAACTACCGTTCCACCAACAGTGAAAACATATCATGTGGTGCTTCTCCTGCCATCCAAGTCACCTGCCATATCAGCATCTACATAACCATGTAGAGAAGTGTTTGACCCTCCATAGCACAAATGCCCACTGCTAGTCCCTCTCAGATATCTGAGAATCCAATGGACTGCTTTCCAGTGCTCCTTCCCTGGATTGGCCATATACTTACTGACAACTCCCACTGCTTGGGCAATATCTGGTCTAGTACATACCATTGCATACATTAAGCTCCCAACTACGGAAGCATATGGAACTCTACTCATGTACTCTACCTCATCATCTGAATGAGGACATTGTTCTTTACTCAACTTGAAGTGTCCATCCATAGGTGTACTTACCAGTTTTGCATCTTGCATATTGAACCTCTCCAACACCTTGTTCACATAATCCTCTTGAGACAAAATCAACCTATGATTTTTCTTCTCTCTCTTAATACTCATGCCAAGGATTTTCTTTGCTGCTCCCAAATCCTTCATGGAAAATGTGTGAGCTAATTTCACCTTAAGCTCAAAAATATCCTGCATGTGTGAACCTGCAACCAGCATATCATCTACATATAGCAACAGGATAATATATCTACCATTATCCAATCTCTTAAAATAAACACAATGATCAAATTGACACCTACTGTAGCCATGCTCAGTCATAAACCTGTCAAATTTTAAATACCATTATCTAGGAGCTTGCTTGAGACCATACAAGCTTTTCTTCAACTTGCACACAAGCTTCTCCTTACCTTTGACCTCAAATCCTTTCGGCTGATCCATATATATTTCTTTATCCAAATCTCCATGAAGAAACGCTATCTTAACATCAAGCTGCTCAAGATGCAAATCCTCAATAGCAACTAAAGACAATACAGTCTGTATAAAAGTCATTTTAACTACATGAGAAAAAATCTCACCAAAATCAATATCTAGTTTCTGTTCAAATCCTTTCACTACCAACCTGGCCTTATATCTCATCTGTCCATTCTCACCTTCCTTCAATTTGTAGATCCATCTATTCTTCAGTGTCTTCTTTCCTGCTGGCAACTCAACCAAATCCCATGTTTGGTTCTCTTTCAAGGAATCAATTTCCTCATTCATGCCAGCTCCCACTGATTCTTGGATTCCACCTGTATTGCTTCATCAAAACTCTCTGGTTCTCCACCATCAGTAAGCAATAAATAGAATAATGAAGGGGAATATCGAATTAGAGGTTTACTTACCCTTTTTGACCTCCTGATGGGCGTTTGAGACTCATTTTCTACTTGCTGTCCGCCCAAATTCTCTGACAGTGACTGACCTCGGTCACCTCCAGGCCTGTAACTGACCTATGCCAGTTCCACATGACCGACGTCGATTCCTTCCTGACTGATATCGATCACTTTCTGATCGATGTTGATTCTTATATTACCAACGTCAGTTCCGGCTTGACCGACGTCAGTCTTTGTGTTTTTCTGTCTGTGATTATTCTTTCCCGCGAGCTCATTTTGGACCATCGCCTCGTCTAAATCTTCATGGCCCTGCTCAAAATTCTTCAGCTTCTTGAGCTGATCACTATACATCACTTTTTCATTAAAAACAACATCATGGCTCCTAATTATTTTGTTAGTTCCTAGATTCCAAAATCGAAATCCGAAATCACCAGAGCCATAACCAATAAATGTACACCTAATAGACTTAGCATCCAGCTTCTTTTTATTTTCTTTATCAATGTGCACAAAAGCTTTAGAACCAAAAACTCTTAGAAATGAAAGATCTACCTTTTTACCTATCCACGCCTCTTCTAGAATTCCACCATCCAAAGCTGTAGAGGGTCCTTTGTTAATTAGGTAAACTGTAGTATCTACAACTTTTGCCCAAAACTGTAAGGGCAAACCAGCATGTAATTTCATACTCTGTGCACACTCTAATATTGTTTTGTTCATCCTTTCAGCAACTCCATTTTGCTAAGGTGTCCTTAGAACCGTCCTTTGCTTGCGTATTTCATTCATATAAAAGTAACTTTTGAACTTATTGCTGCAGTACTCACCACCATTGTCAGATCTAAGGCACTCCAATCTCCTACCTGTTTCATTCTCAACTAAAGCTTCCACATTTTAAAAGTGTCAAAAACATCAAATTTCTTCTTAATGCAATAAACCCATACCTTTCTTATAGCATCATCAATGAAAGTAACATAATATTGTGATCCTCCAATAGAAGCTACCTGAGCTGGTCCCCACACGTCTGTGTGAACAAGCTCCAACTTGTGCTTCCTCTTTGTTGACCCAGTTTTAACAAATCTTACTCTCTTTTGTTTTCCAAAAACACAATGCTCACAGAAATCTAGATCTATGCTTTTCAAATCTGAAAGCTTACCTTCTGACTTAAGAATAGTCATTCCCTTCTCACTCATGTGGCTGAGCCTCTGGTGCCACAACTTTGCATCCACATCTGAAGTAGATAATACAAAAGAAGAATAATCAGTAATACAATTACATAAATAGAGAGTACCTACTCTTACCTCTGACTAATACAAGTGCACCCTTGGTAACCTTCCAAGATTCAACTATGAGAGTTACTGTACAACCCTCATCACCCAACTTTCCTGCAGAAATCAGATTTTGCTTCAGGGCTGGGACATGCATGACATCTTTCAACACCCATGTGTTGCCATTCTAAAATTTCAGCTGCACTTTTCCTTTGCCAACAATTTTACAAGGCTCATCATCCCCTAAATAAACTTTTCCAAAATCTCCTTGGACATAATCATTGAAAAATTCTCTATTTGGGGTAGCATGGAAAGAGGCCCCAGAATCCAAAACCCAAGATTCTCTTTTATTATGCAAAGAAAGTGAAAGAGCATCTTGTGCAACAATACCTACAATTTTTGCTTCTTCATTACCTTCATGCTGATTCTCTTCATTAACCTTCAACCAGCAATCTTTCTTTGCATGTCCTCTCTTTTCACAATTCCAGCAGGTTATCTTTCTTTTTCCATTTCTAGATTTGGATCTATTGCTCATCTTTGACTTAGACCTTGATCTCCCTTGCTTGCCCTTCTTTCTTTGCCTTCCCCTACTTTCAATACTTAAAGCATTACCTGATGATTCCCCTGTGCTTTTCTTGCGAGTCTCTTCATTCCAGATTACACTAACAACATCATCTACTTTCAAGATATTTGTAGCAGATGCAGTATTACTAACTGCCATTACCAAACTATGCCAACTTTTAGGTAAAGAGCATAATATTAAAAGAGCCTTAATTTCATCATCAAAAACTATTTTGAGTGAATTTAATTGATTTACAATTCCATGGAAATCATTAAGATGATTAGATACAGATCCACCTTCCTGCATTTGTAAATTAAATAACTGCTTCATAAGATATACCTTATTTGAAGCTGAGGGCTTTTCAAATAAATTTGCTAAAGTGTCCATCAACTCTACCATTGTCTTTGCCTGTGACAAGTTGAAAATCACAGTAGATCCCAGACTCAATCTTATAGATCCAAGAGCCTTTCTATCAAGAACTTCCCATTCTTCATCTTCCATATATGTGGGCTTTCTATCAACCCCACCCAATGGTAAGTATAGATCTTTCTGACACAGATAATCTTTTATCTGCATTCTCCATAATTGATAATTCTTGCCGTTAAACTTCTCCACTCTCAGTTTACTTTATTCTGCCATTGCTTCTCCCACTCAAACAGAAACCTCTGTGAGTGACCTGTAATCAACAAACACTAACCAGATCTGAAACACCTGTTAGTCAACATGAGCTCTGATACCACTTGTTGGGGATCAACCAACAAACTTGATTACTTTTATGTAAGCAACTAAACACAGATTTAAACCAAAATAATAAGTAACTAGAATCAAAAATAGCAAAGAATAAGAGATACAAGAAACCACCCTGAAAACTTGTATTAAACTCTTCCAGAAGGAAATACAATGAAGAAAAATCACACTTTCTTCTCACACCTCTCAGATGTACAGATCTCTTTCCCTCAAGAGTTTACAATCAATTCCAACAACCTGGATTGATACACACATATATAATATGTCTTATACTATTCTCATACACACTCACAAGCTATGAAAATCTATCTCTATTATATAAGATTAGGGATCATGAGCAATGCATTAACAACCATCAGATACACCTCCTAATCAAAGGCTTAAAACAGCCCTGCCAAAAATAAAAACGTGGACTTACAACTAACAGTTAATCTAATCATGCAAACAATCTGTTTCATTCACAAAAATAGACTTTCTGGATGCATAGGTAACCGATGTCGGTCCCTGCCTGTCTGCACATGACCGATGTTGGCTGATATATAATCGACATTGACAGTTACTGGTCGACTCCTTGCCGTCGTTGGCGACTGTGTAAATCCAGCAACTTCAGCATCCACTCATTTGATGAAGCTTTTAGGTCCACACCTCAACACCAAAAACAACATTTAAAACTCAATATGGGCACTACAATTTCATAGTGTTACTTTTTAAGTTAAAAAATGCTCTCGGAGCATTTATGAGTCTCATGAATAACATGTTCAAAGATTATCTCGATCGCTTTGTGTTATTTTCTCTAGATGTCATCCTCATTTATTCTAAGGATGAGGAAGAACATCTTTAGCATCTAGGATTAGTTTTTTAGCATTTCCAAAAGCATAAGTTAGACATCAAGTTATCTAAGTGTGTATTTTTCCAAAATAAAGTGCAATGTTTAGGACACATTATCTCTATAGATGGAATTTTAGTGGATCCAATGAAGATAAGAGCCATAATGGAATGGCCAATGCCTAAAAATGTGCATGAAGTAAGGAGTTTTATGGGATTAGCAGGCTATTACATGAAATTTATTTTGAATTTCTCAAAGATAGCTAACCTGATCACCTTTCTTCAGTGGTAGAATTAGAGTTTTGTCTAGTTAGATAAGTGTGAGAAAGCCTTTCAAGAACTAAAAATGAGGCTCACTTCAATACCTATGCTAAGATTTATTGATCCTAATGGTTAGTTCTCAATGATCATGGATGCATCTAGGGATGGACTTGGAGGATTTCTTATGCAAAATGGTTCAGTAGTAGCACATGAGTCTAGAAAATTGAAGCCTTATGAGGTGAATTATGCCCCTCATGATTTGGAACTTGCTGCAATAGTGCATGCCTTACAAGTTTGGAGGTATTATCTATTGGGGAAACCATTTGAGCTCAAGACTGACAACTTGGGACTCAAGTACATATTCACCCAACTAAATCTGAAATCACATCAGAAACATTAGTTAGAACACTTATCTGATTATAATTTTGAGAATTAACTATATCGAGGGCAAGGAGAATAGAGTTATAGATGCCCTAAGCCATAGAAGGTAAATAGCAACCTTAGCTACTATCAAGAGTGATTTTTATGATCAGGTCAAGAAAATATTATCAAAGAATGCTCAAAATCCTAGGTATAAAGGATTTAAGTTGGAGAGTAAATCTCTTTTGAGGCACAATGGTAGGATGTAAGTGCCTAATATAAAGAATATGAGGAGAAGGATGCTAGAAGAATTATATAATGCCCCTTATTCAAGACATCTAGGTGTAAATAAGCTCATGGCTAAGTTGACACCTCTCTATTTTTGGAAAGGGATCACGAAAGATGCAACAAATTTTGTGTTTTATTGTTTGGAATGTCAACATGTGAAAGCTAAACATGTGCATCCAGTAGGATTGTTATATCCTCATGATATATCAATAGAAGTGGTAAGTGATTATCATGGAATTTGTCCAAGGGTTATCCTTATCATAGAACTGACATGAAATGATCTTGGTTGTAGTTGAAAAAGTAACCAAGGTAGCTCACTTCATACCAAGAAATTTGACAAATGGTGTACCTATGCTTATGAAGAGATTCATACAAGAGGTGTACCAATTACATGTATTTATAAAATATATCATTTTATATGGGGAACTAAGAATGACTTTTAGATTTTGGTTGAATTTAAATTCAACTCTAGGTACATAGTTGATTTCAACATTGCATATCACCTAGAAACAAATGGATAGATAAAGAGAGTTAACTAGGCTTTAGAAGATCTCCTTTCCATAGAAATACCTTCCATTGCTTGAGTTTGTTTATAGAAACACATACCAATCAATGTTGAAAATGGATCTATTTGAGGCATTATATGGAAGGAGGTGTAGAACACCAATCACTTGAGACAGGTTAGAAGACAGGGTAGTCTTTGGACCTGAGATGCCTATGGAAATGGAAGACCAAGTTAGAATAATTAGGCAAAGGTTAGTCGAGGCCAACGATAGATAAAAAAGTTATGCTGATTTGAAGAGGACAACAAGATAATTTTCTGTAGGTGATAAATTATTTATGCAGGTTAAGCCTCATAAAAGCTTGTTTAAGTTTAGGAAGTTATCAAAAATTTCACCTAGATATGTGGGACCTTTCAAGCTTTTAGAAGTGGTCAATCTTGTAGTGTATAGTCTTGCATTACCACCATCTCTAGCTCTTATACATAATATTTTTCATGTGTCTTATATTTAAAAAGATGTTGTTTATCATTCACATGTGTTGGATTGGAATGTTTTGCAATTTCTCGATCCCAGGGTGGTCACAGTAGAACCAATCAGAATAATTGACACTCACAAGCTCAATTTTCATAATAGATAAATGTCACATTGCAAGGTCTAATGGAACTAATATTCTAAATATAGTGCTACTTGGGAGGATTATGATGAGTTTTATAGGCTATTTTCATATTTGTTTACTTAATATATTGTTATATATTATTTATTTTTTGTTGAGTAGTATTTTATTTATGAACTTATATTTGAATAAGTGTCATCAAGATGGTGACTAGCTTTAAGGGGAAAGATGTCACATCCTGATTTGTCTCTAGACCTAATAACTTATTATTTTGTGAATTTGTATGGTTATTGTTTAGTTAATTACTATTTTGGTTAAGCTAGATTTCATATGCTGAATTATGAATAGTTATATGTTGTTTAATTTACATGATTGTTAATTATGGAGTTAGCTATACTTGCATATTATGTATATGATGATCACATTGTTTAGTTTATTACAGTAATGTACCATGGATTTTATATTATTTTGGTCTACCTTCATTATTGTGAGGTGGAATCAAGATAGATCCATCTCTAAGAGTGTGATGGAGAGAGGGCATCATCGTTGAGGGTGGCATAGATGGAGGCATTGGAGGATAACAAACTAAAACTAAGAGCCCGCACATGCCACATAGTATAATACGTTGTGATCATTATTTATTTAGATGGATTCTAATATATTTATAGTCATTATTATGTTTTTGGCATTTGAACTATGCTAGATTTGTATCCACACTATGTTCTAGTTTTGTGTTTGCACTTATATTACTTACACTCATACCAATAAATCTGAAGAGTGTCCTTGATGTTGCCTTTGTATGTGTGTATATGTTTTTATAATAGTGTCTTGCTTATTAATGCATGACTATAGAGGTAAAAAGGAATTAATTATCTATGCTAATTGACTGTTAATATTATGTTGAGTCATTGATAATATCTATGTTATTTTAATGCATAATGGTGATAAGCCAATATTACTAGGAGTTGTAATTTTGATAGGATCCTCATGTTAAGGAAATGTTATAATATTCATGCCATTCATATTGCTAACAATGAGTATATTGTTTAAAGATTAATGGCTAGTTGTGAATGTTGATTTCATTAAATAAATGTTATTATGTTTAGTTTGAAGTGAATGGTCTTGTTAATGACTTCATGATAGTCGACATTATCATTAAAATTATAATGTTTGAAAGACATTAGTGAAGTTGATATTAACATAAATTTTAAAGGGATTATTATTATATTATTAAATTCTTAGAAGGTTCGATATTAGGGTTGGTTGTTAGCATTGACTTGGTGTTAATCATATTAACTTGTAAAACAAATAATTCTATTTGGTATTGCATGGAGAAAACATGTAGTTCTATTGAATACACTGTGAGTTAGTTTTTCATTCAAAGCTTTATTGTTGAGCTCATAACAAGCACAAGCAATCATGTCAGAGAAAGTGGAGAGTGCAGTTAGCATACAAATAACATGTAAATGGATAAAATGGAAGGAAAGGAGGCCTAGGATGACACGACTAACAAATAGAGGAATATAGAGAAAGGTTCAAGATGTTTTGGAAAAGGAAGGGCAAAATGAATTTTAACATTCATAAACCAGGTTGTCTATTGATTTCCATTCATACTTATTCTTGTAAGAGTTATATTGGCAACATTTGGTAAATACTATTAGGGGTTTATATTTCTCTTTTATTTTGGGATATAAGCAAGGTTATATTCCTGGTACTACAGATGGATCGACCATCCACATAACTAGTATATGGTTCCTTATCCCTGGTTTGATACACATACATACATACTTATACAAATATATATGAACTCTTTGTCAAAATATATATTTGAGTTTTTAATATAAAAAGTATGTATGTATGTATGAGGGAATTTGAACAAACTAGGTGTGTGTGTGTGTGTGTGTGTGTGTGTGTATAGCTATATGTATGTATAAATGTATAGATATATGTATGTATATATGTATGTATATGTTGTATGTATGTATATGTGTGTGTGTGTGTGTATACATACATATACATATATATGAACTCTTTGTCAAAATATGTATATGAGTTTTTAATATAAATAGTATGTATGTATGTGGTTTTAAGTTTAGAAAACCCTGAATAAGTTATTAAGTCATTTCGATTGACTGTTGGCTTATATACAATCTTGTTTTGTCAAACTAAACATACCAAATAGCATATGAATCTTTTGTCCAGTAATTTTAACATATATATAGAGTTACGTCCTCTATCTAATCAAGTTTTAAAATCTTTAACCCTAGTATGGTATGGCTTTGGGAAAAGGGATAAATTTACCTAGGCAGTTATAAAACAAATATTATTGTTTTTTATACATAATTTGTTCATAAGGAGATTGAAATAATATAGATATATACAGGGGCTTATTCATCCTTAGGATCTCCTCACACTCTACAATGACTCAGCCTTCTTCATCTAATTTAGGTAACTCAGTCTGAGTGGAAACTCTATGTCCAATTAATTTATTTAGAAAAGATACATAAAATACTATATGCATGCGAGTAGTCGGGGTAATTCTAGCTTGTAAGCCACACTACCAATTTTCTACAAGATTTGGTAAGGGCCATAATACTTAGGTGATAGTTTTTTATCCTTTTTCTATTGCTTCAAATAAATCTAATTATATGGCTACAAATACACAAAGACCCAATCACCTATGTCAAAATGTCACTCACTACAGTGTTGATCTACTTATTGTTTCATTAGATTTTGTGTCATTGCTACATTCTCTGACAAACTAACACCTCCTATTGATGGTGAATGTGTTCCTCAATAGCTCAAACCTTAGGATGCACTAGCAAAACTGAAGTGCTGGATTGGAGGTGATACCCATACAATGCCACAAAGGGAGACATCTTGGAAGAAGTTTTATACCACCATTCAACAAGTGGCAGCCAATGAACCCATTTGTCTTATTTGTTAGAAACAAAATAACAAAGATATCGTTCAAGAGATTTGTTGACTACCTCTATTTGTCCATTAGATTGAGGATGATAGGATGAGCTATGATCCAACTGGGTACCCAAACATGCAAAGAATTTAGTCTAAAATTTACTAGTAAATATGGGATCTCAGTCACTTAGAATGATAATTAGAGTGCCATGCAATTTTTGAAATGTATTGAGAAAAGCGAAGGCTACTGTATTGGAAATAAATGGTTATGATAAGGAGCAAAAATGAGCATACTTGGTGAGTTGATCCACAAATAGCATGATAACATTTTTACCCTTATACCATGGTAACCCTATAATGAAATCCATGGAAACCTCTTCCTAATACTGGCTAGGGATGGATAAAGGATGCAAAAGACCTAGGGTCTTAATGGTTTTACATTTATTTTCTTAGCATACCATGCATTAAACCACATATTTTTGAGCATTCCCTTTGAGTCCTTCCCAAAATAAATCTTGCTTGATTCTATTATATGTTTTCAAAAATCCTGAGTGACCTCCAAGTGGAGAGGCATGAAGTTCCAGAAGAATTTTATGTTTGAGGAGACAATGCTTACAAAGGTATAATCTATCTTTATACCATAATGTATCCCTCTTCCATGTAAATTTTTTAGATTCGTTGGAACCCTACTAAAGATTGTGAATCAAATCCTTGGTAGCACTATCATTCTTCCATTATGATCTTGCTTCCTCTATCCAATCTGCCTACCACATGGTCATGGCGTATAACAATGCCTCAACTGATTCATCCCATTAAGAGAGGGAATTTGCCACCACATTCTCTTTTATTTTCTTATACACTATTTCAAAATCATAGTCTAACATTTTAGTCAACCATTTTTTTTGTTCTTCAGATGAGAAGCAGTTGTTTTATAAAAAATTGAGGCTATCATGACCAATTTTTACCTAAAAGTGATGACCCATTAGATAAGGTCTATATTGCTTCATTTTATATAGAATAGCCATCATCTATTTCTCATATATTGGTTTGAGCCAATTCTTTTCCTTTAGTTGGTGACTCGCAAATGCCAATGGTTTACCTTCTAGCATGAGTACAACCCCCATGCCATATCCTGATGCATCACCCTCCATAACAAAAGTTTTTGAAAAATCAGGTGTAGCCAAAATTGGAGTTGTGCACACAACCATTTTCAATTGTTCAAATGCCTTGGTAGATGAATTAGTCCACTAGAAAGAGTCTTTATTTAGTAAAGAGGTGAGTGGGTCTACAATGCTACCATAGTTTTTCACAAACCTACAATAATAACCAATTATCCCTAGAAATCAATGTAGGTTCTTAAGGGTCTTGGAAACCTACCACTCCATCATCGCTTGGATTTTCTTAAGATAAAATTTCACTTCATGTGAAATAATATGACCCAAATACTCCACCTCTTTGACATAAAAAGCACATTTGGAAGATTTGGCATAAAGTTGATGTTGTTCCATAACTAAAAGCACATGTTTCACATGCTTCAAATGGTCTTCCCAAATTTTTATTGTAGATGAAGATATCATCAAAAAACACTAATACAAAAAATTTCAAAAATATCCTAAAAATATTATTCATCAAACTCTAAAATGTAGATGGTGCATTTGTGAGGCCAAAAGACATGACCATAAATTCATAATGGCCTTCATAAGTTTTGAAAGTTGTTTTGGGTATGTCCTCATCATGGATATGAATATGATGATATCCAGAGTGAAGATATAACTTGGTAAAATAAATAACACCATGCAATTCATCTAGCAAGTCATCAATTACTGGAATAGGAAACTTATCTTTGATTGGTGTATTTGTTGATTTCTTTGTAGACTAGGCACATCCTCTAACTATCATCCTTATTTTGCACCATGATCACTAGAGAGGTATATTCACTTTCACTATGTCAGATGATTCCTACCTCCAACATCTCTTGTACCATATTTTTTATTTCAATCTTTTGGATATAGGGATACTTGTAGGATCTGATATTGGGTGATGTACTTCTTGGAATAAGTCTGATGGCATAATCATGTGCATGACTTGGAGGAAGTCCTTTTGGCATGTCATCAAAAACAACATAATGGTTATCCAACACCTTTTGCAAATCAAAAAGTAGACTCCTTGGTTTGTTGAACCTCGATGGAAAATAAGCGTGCCACAAAAACTTTTGCACCTTTTCTGAGAGTCTTCATCATCTAGTGGGAGATAACCAGTTGTGGAGATTTAGCCTACAATCCATGTATTTCAAAAGTCCTTCCTTATAAATGGAACCTCATGAATAATTCCTAGAAACTCATCTTAAGATTGCCCAAATAGTGAACCACTATACTCACAAAATAATGTTAGTTCTGCCCATGGAAATAACAAACATAGGGGAATCTAACAAATAGTCTCCCATATCAGGCTTAATACTATGGAATTTTATAGAATAATTGACCATATCACCATATAAAATCATAACCTAAAAGTCTGGAGTTGGGTAAATAAAACAATTCAAACGAGTAACCAACTTTCTATTGATGAAGCTATGTGTACTCCTAGAGTCAATTAACACAATCACCTTTTGTTTCTTCAAGAACCACACCACCTTAAGAGTTTGAGGAGTACTAATATTTGAAAGTGCATGATAGGAAATAATAAGTTGAGAATATTTAGGTTCATCCTTAGATTCTTTTAACCCTTCCCCTGAAGCCTCCTCATCTTCTTCTTACTCATTATCACCATCAATGTAAAACAATTTATTTTTAGCACATTGATGCCCTTTGCTTCATTTGTTATCATAGCGAAAACACAAACCTTTTGCATGCTTTTCTTCCACTTGTTGAGGTGTCAATATGGAAGGCTGATGAAATGATGGTGTTGGGAAGGTGTGTTCATGAACATTGGTGAAAATTCTTCATTGATCAGCTTTTTTTCCTCAATCATGTGTGTCCTTAGTATCGCATTAGATAATATATTGGGATGAAAAATGTGAACCTCTAATTAGATGTTATCTTTGAGGCCACCCAAAAATAGGTCAATCATATTTTTCTTAGTGATATCTACCACACGTAAGGAGAGATTCTAAAATTAATGAATGTAGTCCTTGATAGTCCTGGTCTAGCATAACATGGCTAGCTGATTGAATTAGTTTTTAAAGACATAGTTTTGATAGTGTACCTACAACTCCTCATAAAACACTGACCATGCAATTGGGACACCCTTCTTTTTATTTTGAGCACACAACTAATGATACCAAATGAATGGCTCAGGTTCTAGATATAGAAAGGCCATAACTACTTTTTATGAACATGGAGTCTGATGTAGATCAAATAAATTTTTAATTTGAGTAATCTAAGTGAGTGGATCATTACCATCAAACTTGCACATGTCCACTTTAAGCAACATTGGCTTAGGGCAAGAATTGGTGTTGGTATTGTTTGGAGGAAGAGAACCAAACTGAAGTGATGGAGGATTATTTTGTAGTGGATGAGCTAATAAGTTGGCCAATTGCCAAAATATTTGTTATAATTGATCGTTCATGCTATCTAATTCCCATCTCACACATGTAATGTCCCCTTGAACCATATAAAAATCATATTTTTTTACCATGCCCTACAACTCTGACTTAAGTTGTTAAACTATCTCTAAAATAGATAGATCAGAAGTTTTATATTCCATGTCATCTTTGTGAGGAATTTTTGGATTTTCTTACCCTTTCTCACGTCCAAGAGTGTTTGGACTAACCATGCACAAGCACTAGGAGGGGTTTAGACCCCAAAAAAATGTACTAATGGAATACAACATTGCAATCATCTCACCAAGATGAATCTCACTATTACTATTGTGCACAAGGGTGAAAATTTTCAACCCAAAAAAATGTACTGGTAGAGTATACCATTTTAATCATTTTGTAGAGACACATCCATCAACTGGTAACTTACACAAGGTAAAAAAAAATTAGACTTTTTTTACCTAGAAAAAATGTTTTCCTTATTTTTATAAAAAAAACCTCGTGAACAAAATTACAGTGACAACAAAATAATAATTTCTCCAAGATCACAAGTTGTGTTTTTTTTACCTTCTTGTGTATAGGATTCTAGATCCAAAAAAAATTACATCACAAAAACTTGCCCAAATTGAATCTCTTATAATACTTGTAAAGAAATTACTTAAATGATTCACAATAATAGAATTATATATGGTAGAATTAAGAGCAAAATAAGCAAATCTACAACAAAATTTGGCAAAAGAGCATAATACTTGAATATTATGACTGAGTCAATTTGAGGGGATAACCTACACAATAATACAATAAAAATAGAATTCACAATATGATGATAAAAGATAAACCTCTACCTATTATATATACTCTAATTAACCATGGTTATTCCATAAGTCGGCCATACTATGAACATTGAGAAATGCAACAAGCTAATATGGAGGTGTGTAAGCCACAAGTTGGCTACATATATCCCTAGATGCACTATAGGTTAAGGGAATATATATATGAAATCTTTATCAAAATATATATCTAAGTTTTTAATATAAATAGTATGTATGTATGAGGGAATTTGAACGAACTAGGTATACAGGAAAAGATGTGGTTTTAAAGTTTAAAAAACCTTGAATAAGTTATTAGGTCATTTCGATTGATTGTTGGCTTATATATAAACTTGTTTTGTCTAACTAAGCATGCTAAATAAAGTATAAATCTTTTGTCCAACAACTTTAACATATATACAGAGTTGCATCTTTTATCTAATCAAGTTTTAAAATCCTTAACCCTAGTAGGGTATGGCTTTGGGAAAAGGGATAGATTTACCTGGATAGTTATAAAAAATATATTATTCTTTTGTATACATAACCTATTCATAGAGAGATAGAACAATATAGATATATATAGGGGCTTATTCATATATTTACAAGTCTCTAATGATGATTCTGAATATGAATATGTCAATGCATATATAAGTTACGATTTTATACATAAATATATTATTATGCTTTTATTGTTTTTGAACCATTTAAAGCATTTGTGAGATGAATGTATAATCTTATTGGTTATTTATTGAATTTCATTTATATATAAGGAATAAATGAAATTATGACCTAAGTGTACACATATACCGATGTACAAATAAACTCCTATCTACTTCTACATTATTGGTCCTTTATTGGTGCATATAACTTTGCTTTATAGTCTAGAATCTTATGGAAACTCATTATAATGGTTGTTAGAAAACAAATAGTTGTAGACTTTGGGTTTAAGAACACAACTATATATTGAGGGTCGATTCTTAAAGTTGAGTAACCTATTATATTTTCATTAACATAAAGAATTCATGGGATGGTTAATGAAACTTGTAGAAAGAATAAATTTTATATAACCATAGATTTATAAGTCTGTATGTCATATACATACATCGATTATATAAAAAAATTAAAATATATGCATTCAACCAAGTTTGTTTAATGACTGTGAGTTTAGAAGTTTTGGTTAGGGTGTGAATTGACTAAATTATTTTTGTCAATTTAATGAAAACTATATAATACAGGTGATTGAGTTTGAGTATGTGACTATATACATTTGATTTACAAAACATGAATACTGAGTATAATGATAAAGTATATAGTCAAAGTGCTTCAGTTTGAGTTGCTTTATATTGTGAATAAAAAATAATTATTATTAGTGGATTATATAGTTATATGAGATACTCTAATTAATGGACAAAAGTTTGTCTAATTGGAGTATAATGTATACAATGCATATTTACACTATCTATTGACTTAATTTGTTATATACATAACTAACTGTTTAATTGGTATATAAATATACAGAATATGTATGAATTGTTGATTTAGTACAAATTTAATATGTGTATACCATATATGTATACACACACACTCAGTTAATGCTTTTAAATAATACATGGTATAATAAATAAATATATGGGTGTATTAGTCATTTCAGTTATCATGGTTGAGTTATAGGTGTGTTTAACAAGTTGATGGAACATTTAGATATGTTGTACGTAAGATTAAACACAAACCATATAATTATTATTTTAGAATAACTTATCATTGTACCTTAGGTATCTAGAAATAAGGAAATAAGTTGTTAATTAATGGTATTTAGATGGATGAAATAACATTTGTAGTTACATGTTAATATTTTGTAACATGATACCTAAATATACTTCTTACACGGATGGTATGAATTTTATTGAAGATTGTACTGCTATTTGTTAATTATGTAGTAATAAATTAGATGTTTTGAGATTCATTACATTTCATTTACAAGAATAAATGACTGTATTTGATATTTTGTTATTTAGCAATTAATTATCTGCTTATAGGGAATATTTTGTTTGAATATGTTGGTTTTTATATTCCATATATATAGACCAAGTCTCGTATTAATGACCCTAAATAAGTTGTGTAACAAATTCCACTTGCTTAATTAGTGTCAGTAATGCATAGATAAGGGTTAATCTAATTGAGTGGTGTGTATAAAATTGATTGATCCTTGTGACCAATAACTATATGAAAACTTTGGCCAAAGTAATTGTTGGTGTCCTAGATTTTACCCTAGCTGAGTAAGGAGATTGTTCAAGTTATCTTACATAAATCCAATCCAACATGGGAATGACCCTAGGTTGTGGGTCACCTAAACTTGGATCAAACCTCGAGATAAGGCCGACTTCCTTCTAGATATATCACCTAATCTAAAATTAAACTAACAATTACTTGGAAAAGGGGAGAGAGAGTAACAACAATATATGAAAGCATATAAAATGAGGTAATGCACCAGTAATTGGAACACTTAAAATTTGCACAAGACACACTATAACATACATTCAAGACCAAAGAAGATTAGTCTCACATAAGTATTTCACAATAAGGCATTGATCAGCTATTAATCTAGCATGAGAGGGCATATATCCACTTCCAAGCTAATCAATAAACTATATATTACACTTAAAATGACCTGTGATGATTACAAAGCACTTAATGAAGGTGAAGAAACTTAGACATAGGCAAGGAAAACATATATTCACTTAACCAAATTACATGAATTCATAAAACACACTTTAATTCAGTTTGTAAAAATGATGAAATTCAATCTTTATTACATCAAAAGGTGATACAGTACAAATTTTGGCATAGCCTAAGCAAGCCAAAGCATAAGAGTTTATTTATCTAAAAAATATTAGATATTTCTTATCTAAAAACTTCCAGAGAGAGCTATAATGTGTAAAAGTATGCAACATATATAGAAAAGGGGGAGAAAAGAGGGGAAGTTGTGATGGATTATCACCAATTTGAGGCTACTGAGTCATGATCTTAGTAAGAAGAAATCGATCTTTTAAAAGATCTGTATCAGAATTGAATGCCCATTATTCTTAAATATCCACTAGGTCTCCTCCTTGGAACTCCATGCCACCTTCTACTTGATCTGTTGATGATGATAAACTTCTCATTTCTCAGAACTAACATCTTCATGCCACATCTGCTTTGGATGGCCAGAGGTACCTATTTATAAAAAATGTGACCATATCAAAAGATGAGATACTTCCACATAATCACATTTATGTCTATATTTGTTCCAACTTGAACATAGGTCCACCATAGATTAGAAACCAACCCAATCTACCAGTTTTCACATAGTCACAATAGCTATGAAAGTCTGACAGACATTTAGTCTTGCTTGATCTTTGTATTAGGCCTAAAAGACCTATTTTGCCTGTAAACCATGTGAGAGCATAGAAGCTACTGTATGTGAGGATATTCAATCTATAAGAACAATGAACACATCAATAGAGTACTCCTACAATAGGGTCGACAAGTTTTGAATTATTGACCAGAGCTTATGTCTAAACTTTAATGGTGATAGAGCTTTATCCTTGACCATCTTGCCTATATGACTGCATCTATTGTTGATCGAGCTCTAATAACGACATAAATCTTTGAAATATTCATTCATCTAGGTCAAAAAATGGGTCGTTGACCTCTATCGAAAGCTTTTATATTTTCCCTTTTTTTATTGGTTATCAATTACCAATTTGAACCCATTAATTTGTGCCAATTTGTCTTCTCCTTATTGGTCCCCAAGATACGTTGGCTCCTTGAATTTAACTCACATCATTAGATCTAGATGTATGAATGAAAACGAGCCTTTGATCTAGATGGTACCCACCATGTGAACTCAAATGGCTAATTCATGAGGCCCAAAATTGACATATGCATGCACGTATTTGACATCCACAAGATTATCTTTGACATTTGTATGAACATCTTAAGATTTTTAAACCCCAATAGTTATTTGTTGTGGCTTAAATTTGACCTTTGCATGCCCATCATTTTATTTTCTCATGACTGTCATTGATGTATGCATGCCTGTCATATTTTGAACCCCAATGGTTAATTATCAAGGCTTAATTTTGACGTCTATGTGGCCATCTTCGTCTGCTTGTTCTACTTTGAAGGCTTATATCTCAAGATAGAAAATTCATCGAGACATAAAATTTATAGAGGATGATCTTGGCATTAAGGGAATAATGTCCATGCATTTTATTGGTTTGAGAGGATCTCTAAGTGAACCTATTAAATGCACAACTAACTTGTTCCACTTATTCTTGCATGGCATCTTGATGATAGTCCAGTCTCTTAAGATCACCAAATTTACACTTTAAGCCTATTTAAAGTGTTTTAAATGCTATGTGATCTCCTCTTGAATTCTATATGCTCCTTGTGACATTAGGCCACTCTTCAATCAAGACTCTGCCCAGCTTTTATTTTGAATTAGGCATGTATGCCAAATTTGGCTAACATCTTTCATGACTTGGCTGAGCAACATGCCTACTATGCTTGAGAACTTAGACCATTTACATGATGCTGATCCATGACTACAAGAAACCCTATTGGCATGCAAGGATAATGAATTCCACCAAATAGGGAAAGAAACAAATAAGAAAGGAAAATTAACCTAATCAAAGTAAATGTATAAACAAAGCACTTATTTGGGACAAAATAAAACAAACTAATGCATTAGAAAAACACATGGAGGAAAACAAGACCAATTAACTATTTATAGGGAACTTAGTTTCCTCAACAATAGTGTTTTAGATGTATCCCATTAACTAGGATAGGAATCTCCTCACCATCCATCTTTGCAAGTTGGAAGGCATTATGGGATTTGCAATTGGAGACTATGTATAAACCACTCCAAAGATAGTCAAACTTTGTATGCCTTCCTAGCTTAGCTCTATCCTCATCCCACTTAAGGACCAATCTGCCTCTTTGAAGTCTCTTGAAGAAGCTCCTTTGTAAAAAGATCTATTCACTTGTGGTTGATGGGCTTCCATGCCCAACATGGACTGATGTCTTATCTTTTCTATCTCCATGAGCTCAACATATCTAATTTCCATTAGCTCATTCTCCAAAAGCTCAAGTTGATGCATTAGTTCCAAAGTAGGAAATTCAAGAGAAATGGGCATTCTTGTTTCCTTACCATATACCAGCTTGTATGAAGAATTAGTTATTGATATCTTATAGGTGATCCTATCAGCTGATAGAGCTTACTTCAATTTGAGATGCCATTACCTCTTATTATTTTCAATAGTCCTCCTAATGATCTTTAATAGATTATTATTAGTGGACTCAATGAGGCCATTACCTTGAGGATAATAATTTAATGAAGTACTGAGAAAAACACTATGTTGAATTGCCCATTGGCTGATTCTAGACCCCATAAAGGCCATAACATTGTCATAAATAATGGTTGAAGGGACTCTAAATTTAGTAAGCAACCTTCATATAAATCCAGAACATTAGATTCATTGGCTTCTTTTAATCCCACTACTTTTGTCCATCTAGTAAAATAATTTGTAGCAGTCAATATCCATTTATGTCTTGAGCTTGAAGGGGAGTTAATGAGACCAATAAAGTCCAATCCCCATTGTAAAAAGGGTTAATTCATTACAATTAGTTGGAGAGGTAAGGCTGCAAGTTTCACCTTTCCAACAAACATATCATATTGTCTGTATTTCTTAACCCATGCATTACAATCACCAAATATGTTTGGCTAATAATACCCACCTCTCATGATCTTGTGGGCTATTGTTCTAGCTAAATAATGTCCCCCACCATGTCCATCATGGAACTGCTCAATTAATCTTTGTGTTTGACTTGGCTCTATGCATCTTAATAACATGCCATTGATTTCTTTCTTGAACAAAACACTATCAACAAGGAGAAAAGGAATTAACTCTAATATGAAATATCTCCTTTTTTAAGGGGTTAGATGAGAAGGATAAATACCATTTTGGAGGTATCTTACCATGTCTTGGAACCAGATGGAAGGTGAGGTGTGATGAAATGCAACTTATTCATGATTTGACACCATAACCACTCCATTCACCTTGTGCAAGTCTTAGGCTAGATGTTTACAAAGTCCTTTGCCTCTAACTAGCTTTGTGACCTTGATATCCACATCATACTCCATTACCTTGGTTATCCAACCAACTTTTTTGTCATTTATATCTTTGTTCAAGAAAAAATATTTGATACTTGGATGTACAACC
Organism: Torreya grandis; assembly: GCA_037957365.1. NCBI lineage: Eukaryota > Viridiplantae > Streptophyta > Pinopsida > Cupressales > Taxaceae > Torreya > Torreya grandis. The sequence continues at coordinate 1,262,139 of JARHVA010002287.1, read as the reverse complement.
ATCATATATATCTTATTATTAGACAACAAGTATCTAAACTTCTTGAGAGATCTTATAACTAAAAGTACATGCTTCTCAACAAAAGAGTACTTTGTTTCATATTTTTCCAAGCCTTGACTAAAGAAGGCTATTGGTTTCTATAAAACCTCTTTATTTTATTGCATGAGAATACATGAAACTGTGTTAATGTTAGGATAAGTGTATAAGAAGAAATCCTTTGTAAAATCAGAGTTTAGGAGTGTAGGAACATTGGCTATGGCTTTCTTGATCTCTTTAAAGCTCCTCACTCTTTCTTTGAACCAGCTAAAACTCTGACCCTTCTTTAGCATAGTTGTAAGTGGCTTAGCTAAAGTGGCAAAATCTGAAATGTACCTTCTTATAAAATTGATCTTACCTAAGAACTTTGCAAAGCTTTCTTGTGTTTAGGCAAGGAAAGTGCAAGAATTGCATTTATCCTACTAGGATCTATACTTGTACCATGTTTTAAAATCATATGTCCATGAATCCTACCTTCATGAACAGATAAAACACACTTTTTGGGATTAAGAGACACCCCAAATTACCTGCACACTTCAAACACTTGCTTGAGGTGAATCATGTGCTCATCTACATTCTCAGAGAACATTGTTATGTCATCCAAATAAATAATTATAAACTTGTTGAGGAGACCCTAGAATGCCATATCCATGGCTTTCTAGAATTTTTTCCTATAATTAGATAAACCAAAAGGCATCTTTCTATATGAAAATGTCTCCCACTTTATGGTGAAGGCTATTTTGAATTGGTCTTCTTCTTTAACCAAAATTTGATTGTAACCACTATAAACATCTAACAAGGAGAACCTTTCTAAACCTGCAACCAACTGTAAAATTTGTTCCATTGATGGCAATGGGTAGTGGTCTTTAAGGGAAGCTTTGTTCAAGTCACAAAAATTAATGCACAGTCTAATCTCACCATTATTTTTCCATATTGGAATAAGATTTGCCACCCAAGTGGAGTGCTTAATTGAAAATATTTTAGCTAACTCAATGAGCTTATGAAGCCCAGCTCTCATCAAAGGATCAATCTTTGGATTAATAAGCCTTTGTCTTTATCTTGCTAGCTTAGTCTCATCTTCTAACTCAATGGTGTGTTGAGCTAGACTTGGATCAAATCTCTTGAGGTCACTATACTGCCATACAAAGACATCTACAAAACTTAAACATAACTCAATGAAAGTTTTTTTTTTCTAAAGGAGTGCAAACTTTGCCCAACTTTAAGTTCTTACCAGTTGCAATTTCCACATTTGTATAGTGCTCCTCCTTTGTTGACAATGAAAACTTTTCTTTTCTCAACTCATCATCTTTGCTAATATATTCTTAAGTGTGACCAACCCTTTGGGCAATTTATTTGTTTTTAGTTGCACAATCTGGTCACCATACTATGGTAAGATCTTATCTTGGTTCCTTGAGGAAAATTCAACTTCTTATTACAAGAACCTAACAATATGATTATCATATTCAAACACTTTCCAATTATCATGGTTATCTAGAATAGAAGGTATTATAACCACCTTGATGTGTGACTGAACCTTTTCATTCTTTATATCATCTGGGATACTAAATTGTGACCTAATGGCAACCAACATATCTACATGTTTGTTATCATTTCTTGATATGGCACAAATATTGAAAGCTTTAAAGTATTCAAGTAAGTTGCATACTCTATGCTTATAAGATCTAAGCATTGGATTCTTGCATATATTTAGACCTCTTACTTGGTGGACCACTAGTTCATTATCACCAAAGACTTATAAGGTATTGACCTTATCTTTCTTGCCCATTGTAAACCATTAACTAATGCTTCATATTCAACAACATTATTTGAACAACTAAACTAAAACTTGAGAGAAGAGAAATACCTTTGATTAGCTAGAGAAATCAACATCATTCCAGCCCTAATGCCATGTTTGTTCCTTGATCCATCAAAGTATAGTTGCCCCAAGCCATCACCAGACTCATCATCCTTCATCAAGGATGGAATTAGTGTATCCTTTTCATGAAGGCAATAAACACCAAGTCTTACTTATTCAATTAACTTATAAGGATCATGTTCATGCAAATCAGAGGCCCATTCATCAAGTAATATATCTATAACTCCATCTAGAGGTGAGTCAGTCTCTACTTTATTAGTTTATAACACCTCATATGAGATAGTATAATTGGTGTTCACCATACTTAGCATGTATGGCTCCAAATAAAAACATGTAATAGGTTAAGAATGTATTGTTACCTTACTACCATACCTGGTCTTGAACATCAAATATGCCCAATCAGCTAATAAGTATCCTCCAATTGTTGAGGTAAAGTCCCTTAAAAGACACATGGTAAAATACGGAGGCAAGTCCACTAAAACTACATCTTGTTGAATGGTAATATTGAGATAAGCATGTAGTGTCAACTTTAGATCTTTGATGATGCCTATTATCTTTGTTGGTGACCCATCTAGTTTCAATACTCCTTTAGTATTTGTTTCATAGACAAGACCAAGCTTATTTGTAATTTGTTTAGGCGTGACAGTGCTACTAGCTCCACTATCTACCATAAAATTATGAACTAAACAATCACCAACTATCAAATAGAGGTAAACAAGAGGAGTCTTGTTTGATTTGACATTGGTTTTATCTACCTTTGTCATTTTATAGACCTACTAATCTTGTTACTTGGTTGGCTGGTCTATATTAGCTGAAATAACACCTTGTTTCTCAATTGGTTCTTGAGACACCTTGAGAGTTGAATGCTCTTGGATGAGCATGTCCTTTTGCCTTGGAATAGTAAGGGAATCCCACATGCTAATGCTGACATTGGATTTTTTTATCTTATCTATTATACTGAATGAGGTTCCACTAACCTTTGGAGAAACTTTGTGAACCATTACTTGTTCTCTAATCAAAGGTACTTGAGGGATCTTCCGAGCTTCTACACTTTGATTCTTCTATGTTATAGGGGTAGCAAGTTGATCCTTGATATTATTGGGAATACTATTAGGAGTACTAGAATTATTTCTCACATCTTGAGCTTACTCAATAGCCTTCTTTTAGCTCTAGTCAAAGCTGTAACTTGACCACTTATGTTGCTAGTCTCACCAATCTGATTAAATGCAACACGATCATATATTTGCCAATTCACATTAATGGCATCAGGCTGCCCTTGAACTTGTTGATCCTCTCCTTGGGGTATCAAATTTGTCTCTTGATACTAACCTACTTAAAGAGAAAACTTTTCTTGTGTCATTTGTGGCATAATAATATCTTGTGAAACCAAGGCTTGGTTTCACATATCATTGGGATTAAAAGGCTGCCAACCTAGATCTTACATCAAGTTGTTTTGAGGAAGTGTGGGAATAATGGATTTTGAACTAGAGGGTACATTAGGGTCAAGGGCTGCATATGGTTTAGCTTAGGTTATGGTTCCTTCATATTGATAGGGTGGTCTATTTTCTCTGAAAGGTTGATAAGGAGGCCCTTGATTATTAGAGGGTTGATAGGTGTTTTGGTTTTGTTGCTAATAAGGCCTACCTTGGTACTATTGTCTCTTGAGTTAAACTATCTCATTTCTAAAATCTTGTAACATACTTTTTAAATCTCCAATCTCACTAGCCTTATTAGAAGGGGTTACAACTTGTGCTTTAGGAGATGGAATATGAGTTATAGATGGGATTTGAGGAAATTAAGGGAGCGGAATAGGTTGAATTTCTAGGAATATAGGCACTAGGGGCCTTAGATAAATTTTATCATCTTGTATCAAGTTATTTTCTGCTTTTATTACAAGCTCATAGGCATTTGGAAAAGTATTACCACCCATGGACTGTATCATCACATTGATATCAAAATTAAGGGCTTTTAGAAAGTACAAGAATGAATATTATGGGGATGGTTTCACCAATGTAGGTATCCTAGTCCATGTCTTTTGAAATATAATGTTGAAATTAGACATGAATTCATGGGGGTCCTTTTTAATGGTAGTCAATTATTCAACTAAGGATACATGATCAGATTTGTCTTCAAATTGCCTGACTAAGGCTACACCTAACTCATCCTAGGTACAAATGGAGGTCAAAAGAAGATTCCTATACCATTTCAATGCTTTTCCTTTGAAGGAAATAATAATCAGTCTGATAGCCACATTATCTTAAACAACTTTGTGAATAAAACAAAGGTTGACAACATATTAGACATGCTCAATAGCAATTGTTTTATCCCATTCAACTAAGAAGAAAGGAATAATCTTGAGGTCAGACACAAGAATGTCATCATATTGGGCTAAATTTAGGGGACTACTCTTATTGAATGAAATAAAAACTTTATTCTTGATAACCATTTGGGTAGTGGAGATTTGGGTAATGGGGACAATAGCTTGGACTAAGACAATAAGATGACTAGGAGATGAATATTTCCTTTGAGGATGAGGAATTGTCCTATTGAATCTTGATTTTTTATAAGAATTTGAAGGCAACTCAACATGTTCAAAAGGAATACCTTTACTTATTGATCTTGTAGTAATCTTTGGCATGAAAGCACTGTCTACATGATGCTACTATAACTTGAAGAATCTTCAACTTTTGATGATGGTAGATGTCTCCTCCTACTATAATTTCTTCTTCTCAATCTTTAAACTTCAACTATGCCAAGGAAAATTATATCCCACTGGGTGTGCCAAAACTATTGGTGTCATAAATTGCACCCTAGCTGTGTAAGGAGATTGTTCAAGTTCTCTTACATAAATCTAGTCCAACATGGGAATGACCCTAGGCTTTGGGTCACCTAAACTTGTGTCAAACCTCTGGAGAAGGTTGATTTCCTTTTGGATCTATCACTTAAATTAACAATTGCTTAGAAAAGGGGAGAGGGAGTAACAAAAATATATGAAATCATATAAAATGAGGTGATGCACCAGTAATTGGAACACTTATACTTTACACAAGACACACTATAAGACACATTTAAGACTAAATAAGATAAATCCCACATAAGTATTTCATAATAAGGCATTGATCAGCTATCAAACTAGCATGAGAGGGCATATATCCACTTCCAAGTTAATCAATAAACTATATATTGCACTTAAAATGACCCGTGAGGACTACAAAGCACTTAATGAAGGTGAGGAAACTTAGATATAAGCAAGGAGATCATATATTCACTTAACCATAGTACATGAATTCATATAACACACTTCAATTCGATTTGCAAAAATGATGGAATTTAGTCTTTATTACATCAAAAGGTGTTACAGTACAAATTTTGGCATAGCCTGAGCAAGCCAAAGCATAAAATTCTATTTCTCTAAAAAATATTAGAGATTTCTTGTCTAAAAACTTCTAGAGAGAGCTACAATGTGGAAAAATATGGAACATATATAGAAAAGGGGGAGAAGAGAGGGAAAGCTGTGATGGATAAGCACCAATTTGAGGTTATTGAGTCATGATCTTATCAAGAAGGAATCAATATTTTAAAAGGTTTGTAACATAATTGAATGCCCATTATCCTTATCTATTCACCAAGTCTCCTCCTTGAAACTCCATGCCACCTTCTACTTGATCTCTTGATGAGAACAAACTTCTCATATTTCATCACTAATAGCTTCATGCCACATCTACTTTGGATGACCATAGGTACCTATTTATTGAAAATATGAACATATCAAAAGATGAGACACTTCCCCATAATCACATTTATGTCTATATTTGCTCAAACTTGAACATGGGTCCACCATAGATCAAAAACCAACCCAATCTATCGATTTTCACATAGTCACAATGTCCATGAAAGTCTAACAGACATTTAGTCTTGCTTGATCTTTGTATTAGGCCCAAAAGACCTATTTTGCCGTTAAATCATGTGAGAGCTGAGAATCTAATACATGCAAGGATCTTCAATTTGGAAGAGTAATGAACACATCAATGGAGTAATCTTGCAATAGGGTCAACAGGTTCTAAATTATCGACCAGAGCTCCTGTCTAAACTTTAATGGTGATAGAGCTTTATCCTTGACCATCTTGTCTATATGACTGCATCTACTATTGATTGAGCTCTAATGACAACATGGCTCTTTGAAATATTCATTTGTTTGGGTTGAAAAATGGTTCGTCGATCTCCACTAGAAGCTTTTATATTTTCCCTTTGTTTATTGGTTATCAATTGCCACACTTGGATCTATCAATTTGTGCCAAAATGTCTTCTCCTTATTGGTCCCTAGGATATGTTGACTCCTTGACTTTAACTCGCACCATTAGATCTAGATGTATGAATGAATGTGAGCCTTTGATCTAGATTGGACCCACCATTTGAACTCAAATAGCTAATTCATGAGACCCAAAATTGATGTTTGCATGCCTGTATTTGATGTTTGTGAGACCATCTTTGACGTCCACGCAAACATCTTAGGATTTTTGAACCCCAATACTTATTTATTGTGGATTAAATTTTACATATGTGCACCTTTCATTTGACATTCACATGATTATCATTGATGTTTGTGCACCCATCACATTTTGAACCCCAATGGTTAATTGTCAAGGCTTAATATTGATGTTTGCATGATCATCTTCATCTGCTTATTCTGCTTTGAGAGATTATATCTTGAGATGAGAATTCATCAAGACATGAAATTTATAAAGGATGATCTTGGAATGAAGGGCATCATGTCCATGAATTTATTTTGGCCTGCGAGGCTCTCTAGGTGAACCTCTTAAATGCACAACCAGCTTGCTCCACTCATTCCTGCATAACATTTTGATGACGGTCTGGTCTCATAAGATCACCAAATTTGCACTTTAAGCCTATTTAAAGTGCTTCAAAAGGTTGTAAATGTCATGTGATCTCCTCTTGAATTCATATGCTCCTTGTGACATGGGGTCACTCGTCAATTAGAACTCTACTCAGCTTCTATTCTGAACTAGGCATGTAGGCCAAATTTGACCAATAGTAATGTTTATAGTTAAACACTGTCATTTCATATGTTTGATTTAGTTTACATATTTGTATGATATCATGTTAGAATGGGTTTCTTTATGGTATACATCAAGTATTAGTTATCTTACAACACACAAGTTTTAGTTGGTACTCTAGATTCTCGCACTGTCATTATCTACCCATCCATGGAGAGTCATTCCCTAGTTGGAAAATTATACAGGGGATCGATGGTCTATGGTTGGTGTGGAAAATCACTCTAGAATAATGCTCTATATCCCCTCATTAGTACCACACTTAAGATTACTTATGGATATTATGAGTTTATTAAGACTCGCACGCTCTATGAAGCTTTGTATCATTATATATTATTATTAAGACATATTGATGAAACTGTACTTTTTATTCATATGCACCATACAACTGTTGGCTGTAATATTGTATCAGTCATGGATAAATTTGTAACAATACTTTTATGAATTAATGTAGTCCTTACTTTTGTAATCATTATTATAAATGTTATTGATGTTGATAATATGATGGTGATCATTAGCTAAATAGATTAGTTATATACATTTGTATGGTCAATTAAAACTAATATATTTAGTTAAATATCACTCTTGTAAGTTTCATCATGATGGAATGTGTTAATTAAATTTGTGTAATTTTTTTGACCCTATTCTAGTAAAACCCAGTGGGGTTGTTACACCTAAAAGTGGTATTTTGATGATACGAGTGTTGCTAGAGAAAACATATTCCTATATTAGCCCTATACATACCTTAGAGCATTTATCACACTTTTTCAGCCATTGTGTAGACCACAAACATATTTTGTCAGCTCAAACATAGTCTTAAGACAACTTTCCCAAATCCTAACCCAGTGTGCCTAGTAGTCTGCCAGCTAGACACTAGTTCCACACTAAGGATACTACAACCACATGGCATTAGTGCCCTCAACTAGGTGCTATTGTCCCTTTCCCTAACTATCTTGAATGGTTATATTTTCAAATGTGTGCCCCTCCTAAGGTTAGCCTAAGTACATTTTATTATTTGCACAAGTTACAAATATCTATAAATATAAGACTATTTGACCTTTATAGACTAGATGGAAAATAGATGCAAAAAAACTATTCAAATAAAAAACAAGTTGAGCAAAATTAAGGTATTTGATCCCTATTCTACCCTACTTTTACATATTACCATCTATAAATGCCCTAAGCCCAGATTTAAAAGTGATAGAACTACCACTAGTACTAAGCAATGCTTGAGTGGCCATAAGATCGGTGTAAAACTAAGACACTAACCCACACTAAGACATAATAACACCATAGTGATACTATTACATTATGAAACACATATTACATACAACCTCAATACTGCAATGTTTCTCCTTTGTGTTACTTATGTGTATTACTCATACAAGAGCCTCGCATATATAGGCGATTACAATAATATGTAAAGCATCTTAAGCAACATGGGATAAAACCACAAGTATAATAATAAGGAATAGTGGCACATGAGTCATCAAGCATTCATGTGTGCACACGCTAACCACTAGTGGTTAACACTAAACTAAGTTAACTTAACAAAAGAGTAAATAAACGTTTACATTAACACTGACCCCCCCTCCCCCCCCCCCCCCCCCCCCCCCCCCTTAAGTGCAACTTAGGAAGTAGTGAAAAACAAGAGTGTAATACTCTTTAGAAGATAGGTCTCGACAATTATGCCATATTGGGTACCTATGTACAAAGTTAAGAGAATCCAGTGAAGAATCCAAGTGTCTTGATGGACACTAATCCATCTCATTAGAATATATGGATGGCAATCACTATAACTACCAAGTAAAATAGGAACTAGTGCTGAATACAAGGATAAAATGGAAGAAACATTGATCTCCAAAAGATTGGGTAGAAGAAAAAACTCAAGGAAGCATTGCCAAACATCCCCCTCTCAATACTAAATGGAGTAATGATGATAACAACTGATGACTATCAAAGTGATGGAGAATGAGTGAACATCACAAGACTGCATGGTGTTCTGATCCACAATTAGACAAAGCTATGTAGGATGGATGTGAACACTAGGTGAAAATACTTGTAATATTTGCATGAGTGGTCTGAATGCACTATTTGATGAACACCTAAACTACTGTGGTAATTTTGGAACCATGAAAATGGCTACTTCTAAGTAATTTTGAATCTTGATGGACATTGGGGATACCAGATGTCATTCATAACATAGAGATAATCATACTGTCAAGGCTAGTGTTGAAAATACATAAGAGTACACCAAACAAGTCCAACAAGTGATGAGACATATTGAAATCTTTGTATGGGTTCTGGAAAATAAAGTGCCTAATAAGAGACCCATGTATAATAGGAGAATCTAAACTCATCATTGTGCTAAAAACATGAAAGCACACACACACACAAAAGGTGCTTATTTACAGAAAGAAATGGAATATCTCCTAAAACATATAAGGAGGCATAAAAGAAGGGGCCTCAGATGTATTAATGGCATGAGAATAGGTGGAAATTTAAACTAACCAACATTGATGTATGAATACAAATAAACTCACAAACCAAAAAAGGTCATGCATGATTGAACCAAAATCCACTACTTAAACACACGTTAAAAAATCAGTAGGAGTTTTTTCAGATAACAACCATGTGAAAAGAGACAAAAGGTATTTTTCCTTGATAGGGTCTTAGCAACAAGGCCATTTTAGGTGCCCTTTATGAGATGAGGAAATACAATGCATTTTTGAAACCAAAGGAGAAGGAGAGAAAAAAATTGCATAAAGTTTATTATGGGGGGCATGACCACCAGCCATGCCAGAGCCACCCACCAATTTTCAAACACAACGTTTGGAAGAGGTGTGAATGTGCTCAATCCACATGAAGAACTCAACCATTGAAAAGTGAAAAGGGAGTGTGACAAAGGACACACACACGAAGTTAGACAAAGCTAGAAACCCCCAATGGCACTTTATAAATCAGTGCGAGTACAAATACATTTAAACAACCCACCCAATATGAATTATAGTTTGTAAAATGGGCCATTAAGCTAAAAGCTATAATCTAATACAAAATAAAAATAAATATATGTTGTATATGTGAATAATATGGAAACATATGCACTTTAAATAAATAAAACATGCAAATCATAGTTACCATTCAAAAGTTATGGCCTCTTAAAGGTCCAAAATACATGAACTAGTTAGCTAAACTGGAAAGAAACTAAAAATTATGGAGATATGGGTGATCAAAATGTAAAAAATAGCCTTACCACTACATATATATTGAAAAAATAACCAAGGTGAAAAAAAATCACCTTCTCAGGCTTTACAGATCAAAAGTTATGATCCTTGGAAGAAAAGATCTTCAAAGATGGCTCATAATGGTGAAGGACAAGCCCTTAGGAGCTAAAAATCCCCAAGATGTGGTCATATGGCATGAACAAAGGCTAAAAAATATTGTGTAAGACCAAAAAAACATTGATATTAGACCTCATGACCTAAAGGTCATCAATGCTTTAATCTAAGCACTCTAACCATAAGCGCAAACATGAAGCTTGTTAACACAAGTAAACAAACTAATATTTGTTATCAAAACATTCAATGACTTAAAGGTTGAGCTAAGTTTTGACCTTGCTGGTGGTGTGATGGTGGTTTTGATGCTAGAAGTGGCAGACCTAGGTGGTGCTCCACTTAAAAAATTAACCCTTCACCAAATGAAGACTTCCAAATTGCCCTCTACCTTCAAACTTTCACCACGGGTGTCTCAATGCTCCGTTTTCAAAAAATGAATACTTTTCAAAAATCTCTCGATGAGAGAAACCTGGTGATATAATATTTGATCCACAATTCTACAAAAAATATTATAAAAACCTTCATTTTCTCTTATGTTCCTCGCTTATCCTGCAAAATAGAAACTTAAAAAAATCGCAGAAAATCACCAAATTTTTTTTAAAATCCATTTTTTTTTGAAAATTCATATTTTTCTAAATATAATTCAAAAAAAAAAAAGGATCAGTTCCAAAAATTCTATATTTTTCCAAAAAATTAAAAAACAAAAAAAAAAACCTTAAAAGACACTGAAGAATGGTGGGATTAGGCCATACACATCTTTGATACCATGATATAATACCACTAGGACTAAGAAACACCCGATTGGCCACAAGATTAGTTTAAAATCGAGACACTAACCCACACCAAGATGCAATGACACCATAATGATAATATTACATTATGAAACACATATTACATGCAACCTCAATGTTACAATGTTTTTACTTTGTGTTACTTGTGTGTATTGCTCATAGAAGAGCCTTGCATATACAGGTGATTACAACCAAGATGAAAAGCATCCTAAGCAATGTGGGATAAAACTATAAGTAGAATAGTAAGGAATAGTGGCACATGAGTCATCAAACACTCATGTGTGCACACACTAACCACTAGTGGTTAAAACTAACCTAAGTTAACTTAACAAAAGAGTAAATAAATATTTACACTAACAAAGATATTTCAAATCTCAAACACATTTAAGGCATTCGAGATCACTCCCATTCTAGCATTCACTTTCACTTGCACCAAGTACTAGGTGGGAGAACTGCATTGGGCTTGATCCCTCCTTAGAGTATTGGTATGTAGGTAACTCTTTTTACATCAGGGTGTTGAGGATGTCTAGCCTATGCTACTAATGAACACACATTTTTAGCTCATTCCATACTTTTAAGGAGGATTAGGGTTTGCACACTCAATCAGATTTTTCAAGCACAATACAAAGTTTTAGATTTCATGCGTATAAGAACATGACCCAATAACATAGGTGCAAGTGCTCTCAATAAATAGGAACAATCTTATAAAGATGACATTAGTGCCATTTTAAGGACACATAATAACACAATGCTACTATCCAGGTGGGATGCTACTATCTAGTGAGCAATTAGATCTTGGGACCCTGTTGACAACAATTAGACCTGTCCAGAACCCAATTTTTAGAACCCAAATCTTTTGTGACAGTCACTTTCTAGATAAGTATCTATTTATGCATATTTATTACTATTTTTAGAAAGTCAAAAGAAATCAAAATGCATAACAAATCAGTGGTTAATTATTGCATATTATTTAACTGATTTAAACATCTCAGTGCTTTAATCTAACTTAGGATTTACACTTGTAAAACCTTAAAAGGTTAAATCATTAGGCTATATAATTGTCAAGACTAGTAACTAATAACACAGTATATAAGAGCTAAAGGAAGCAAGCAAATTAAGCTTGGGCACCAAAGAATGGTTTTTAGTAATTTAACTTATCGGTATGATTAAAATTCTTCATAAAAGGCCTTTTCAAGCTTCATTTTCCCTACATAAGTGGCAATTAGGAGTAAGTATAAGGGGAAATTAAAGTTGCAATTTGCAAGAAGGCAGTTGAACCTTAGAGTTTAGAATAGAGTGAACAACAAGGGAAACCCTGTTCAAATTAGTTAGGTGAATTAGATGATCCAGTCCCAGGCAAGAAGGTCATGTAGTGTATTTAAGGAAATGTATGTGTTCCAGTTTATGATTTAAAAGTTGTATTTATAAGGGATGTTTTGAATTTTTGGAGAGAAAGGCATGCAATTTGAAGTTCTTCTTTATATGGTAGTTGAGAAGACTTAATGATCTCTCATTTCACTTCTTTTATAAATTGTAATGAATTAGTTTGTGCATAGGGTTAATTCCGTAGATAATGAAAATCCATGTCTTCTTGTATTATAGTTTTTGAGCCTTAGCCATTTTTTAATGTAAGAATTATATAAAGCCCCTTTAAATAAATAATAAACTACTTGTGTGTTTTTTCCTGCAATTGATAGAAGTTATCGTGGTTCTAAATTATCTACCTCTTAACTTTGTCTTGTTTCTCTGACCTCATTTCCATATTCAAGTTGGATCTCACCCCTTAGCCATGTTAAATTAAATTGTGTTCAATTTCTCTTCTCACATTAATGATTTACTTCATTTTTATACAAATAATGAATTAATCCTATCCACTCTAGTGTATCACTTTTTACTATGTTTTCTTTCTTTCCATTTTTCCAACAAGTTTTTATTTATATATTATAGTAGATATATAACTCGCTGTCTTTGGAGGTTGCTCTATAAGAATTAGTCCCACGTTAGTAGAGCTTCCCATGTTGTGGTTAATATGCGAGCAATTTTATATCGAACAAATTAGACCATTAACAATTATCTAAGGAATAACTGAGCTATCTTGATATTTATCAAGCCCCTCAACATTGTTATAATATTGAAAACAACACTCTAATAGTTTATAGTAATTAATCAAACATGGAAACTAATGCAATGAAATGTGTCACTAACATGAACTTTAGTGCAACTATAAATACTCGATTTGCCTAAATACTTGTAAATGCTTAATAAATTATTTTCAAAATGTTAGATGTTTTTTTAAAATCATTTCCAAATGTTAAAATATTCTCTAAATATCTAAATATACTAGAGGTGCTTGTGTAGTAATATTTGACTCAAATTCAAGTTAGAACCCTATTGATATATAAATTAATATTGAATAATTTAAAAAAAAAAAAAAAACAATATAAATGTCACATAAGACAAACGCTACAAAAGCCGAAAGAATCCTTACCAAAACCAAAAAAATAAAATAAATAACAACTAAAAAAAATAAAATTGAAAATCATGTTTCATAAAAAAAAATACAAAATGAAGTGAAATCAAAAAAATAAAATAAATAACAACTAAAAAAATATTAAAAAAAATTGCAAAAATAAAATAAATAACAACTAAAAAAATATTAAAAAAAATTGCATGAACCATAAAAAACAAACAAACAAAGAATATGTTAATAACATCTAATTTAAATCAATAATTAACAATTACACAAACTTTAAAACAATATCATAAAATATACCATTTAACGACTAATTAATGTGGAGGAGCCCTTCTTAGGGCTGTGAAGCGTCTTCGGATTGGGATTGCTTCTAAGACTCCAAAATCCTTAATAGTCCAATTTATATTTTCTAAAACATGCAATTCTCATATTGGACCTCGTTAAATTCTTACAGCTTTGAGATGTGAATGGCGTAGAGGCGAAGCAAATTATAGCCTAAAACAGTTTCTTGAAGTTTTTAGCTGGTACTCAGTGATAACCCACAGAGAGCTTTGCTCAGATAACTGGAACACACAGATGCATAGAAGCACCTTTTCTTCATATTCCCCACAAACCCAAATGGGTACAAAGAAGATTACATTGAGTAATTAGAACTCGAAAAGAGCATATGGGTAAATTTCAGGTTAGCAGTATTCTTAAACGATCAGCTGGGCGCATCTATTCCTATGGCCGTCGTGATTTATTCTCTCCAAATCCTCTGCTTAAGGGCATGCCCAAAATGCGTCTCAATTCTCTATCCACCTTCCAAGGGCACAGACACATCATGCCTTATGGTCTTGGAGCTTCACACCAGCAGCACTACAGAAGCAACCTAAGAGTACAGGTGCTTTTCCTACTTCTAATATAGAAAAAATTCAATTCTTGTTAGTTTTATATTAGAATGAAAAAAAAAAAGAAGTAATACCCAGCCTTAGAGCACAGAAGCGTGCAGTTTGTTGAGACAATTCCGGATTTTAGCTCACAGTCATAGGTTGATATTTGTTGGTCTTGTGAGCGGTTCCTTCTTTGTTGAGAATGTTGAGAATTATTTGATTTTAGGAGAGTGGTACTTCAGAGAACTGTAGTGTCTTTGCTGTGGCAGGGAATTGTTTGTTAATGAAGACAGGGAAGGAATACTGAACCTTAACTTGTGCTAGTGTCACATCCGGGCTAAGATGTGCCACTAACACAAATCAGGGGTGAAATTTTTATTAAAAAGTGGGTTTAACTAGTTTGATAATGCATCCGAGGTCTTTGCTGTCTTTTCTTACCGACCCAATTCTTTTACGCTATGGGTGCATCCACAATATCATGTAATGATAACGCATATAAAGAGACACACTAAATATGGATGGTACAAGAAGTGGACCAATTATCACTGTAGTCTTTGCTGTCTTTTCTTACCGATCCAATTCTTTTACGCTATCGGTGCATCCACAATATCATGTAATGATAACACATATACAGAGACACACTAAATATGGATGGTACAAGAAGTGTACCAATTATCACTGTATCACTTAAGCAAATCAATTTTGAATTCTCAGATGAGACACTACTCCCATCTATTTATACACTATGTATGGTAACCTTAGGTTGGCCTTATCTCACCCAAACCTGTTATTTACACAAGGTGCACCAAATTACACAATAAGCACGATAAGGTAGTGTGTTGTGGGAAAGTGGGTTTGAATTAAAACACAGTACATCGATCCATACAACATGCAATTAAATCTAATCAGATCCAAAACAATAAAATCAGACTTAATTGCTAAACTAATTCCAGCATAATAATTGACAAGAGAGGGTTTTAAAGGAATATCTGTTTTTTGTGCAAATCTGGAAACAATTGTCACAGGCAGACAGCATAAAATAGGTCCAGACAACAAGACAAAGTGAACCCAGAAAAATCTGAGCAGAGCAGAGAATGCACCCAGAACCATAGGGTCATTCCTGGAACCATAGGTACATTCTGACAGACTGCAGATAGGACAACTCCGTTTGTTAGGACTGGGGCTTTGAAAACTTCACTTGCATTTCTTAAACTCTGTTCAGATCTCTGGGAAATTGATCTCTTTCTTTAAAATCCTAATAAGGCAGCTGAACTTGCAAATGGAAAGGAAAAAGATTGTTTTGGGGCCTGTGCTTAGGGTCAGCAAGGTTTTTAAGCATTGGCTACTTATCAGACCCCTCAATGGTTCACAATATCGAAAACAACAAGACAAGTATAATGCAGTTCAGCCAGACAGTTTAGTGTGATGCAATGTCTACTCTATCATATGACTTTCAGTGCTGCAATGAATGTTTGATTTCTTCGAAAATTTAGTAATAAATGCTTCTTCAGATTTTCTTAGATTCTTGAATGCTTGTTCTAAATACTTGAATGGATTGTTTTTTCTCATTCACTGTGTCTCCTAAATGCACTTATGCCCCTTTGTATTTATAGATTTCTTAAATTCAATTTAGGACCGTATTGGTGCGCAAGGCAACACACAACGGGCAGGAAAGTCGACAAGGAAGAACTCACATCAACGTTACCGGTTCGTGGAAATTAGCCTGCGTTGGGCATTTAGGTTTGAACCAGGTTCTGGTTCGAGTACGGTTTATTGCTCCAATGCTCAGGGTTCGTCCCTGGGCATCCGAGTGCGTCTAGGGTTCCTCTGGGATGATCCTTGGGTGTTGGGGTAAGGAACCCGCAAGAAAAAATAGTCAAAATGTATTTTTTTCACTTTTTCACTCAGATCTGTGACGTGCAGAGGTAGAGTTGAGTGCTAGGGCATAGACAAATGAGGCACAAAAAAATGCAGTCGTGATTTCTCAACTTCGTGATTTCTTGACATTATTAGCAAAGCATGGCAAGCTGCAGACTAAACTCGAGTTGCAGACGTTATGGGAGGAGGTGGACGCAAACCAGAATGGCTTTTTATAGATAGTCATGATTTCCCTGAGCGATTTGTTATTTATCACGATTTTCTTGAGCGATTTGCTGTTTTTAACAGTTCCCATGGCCTTCGTCTTCTCCCTTCGTCGCGACTCGCCGCCATTACCCTTTCGTGTTTAGCCTCTCCTCCATATACAATCGAATCAAAGAGAGATTTTCTTTCAAGTTTATAAAAATAAAAAATGTTCATTTTGGCAAATCTATATTAGGTTAGAATATATTTCTAATTTTTTAATGATAATTTAGAGCGGAGTCAGTGAACTTGAACCTGGGCTATTTTAATGATAGTTTTGTTTTTATATGCATATTATGTGGTTACTTTCACTTAATTCTTATTTATTAGACCATAATTTTTATATTTTATATATATTTTTGTACGGCCGTACCCAAGGCAAAAAAAATCGCCGTACCGGCAAACCCGGTTCTTCGAATCTGAACCTGAACCCAAAACAAACTGGTAACCTTGACTCACATTCTATGTGAGACCCGAAATCAAAGTTAGAAAGGCTCAACCCCATGATCGTACACTATACATTTTTGGAGAAGTCTCCAAAAATTTAGTGAAACAAGGAGGAGAGAGAGGGAAGAGAGAGAAAATGAAATGGGACATAATGGGGAGCAACAATAAATCTAGGGAAAATGTGCCAATAAGAATTTAATTTGAATCGATAATAAAAAACACATGTACCCTATATTAATGCAATCTTATGACTAATAAATATCATCAGACCAAATTTAGGTGTCTACATAATGCCTCACTTTGATGTATATGTGTGCATACATATCAAAGTAAAACAAATATAGGGTGGATATGAAATGATGCATTCCTGAAGATCTTGCAACAACTCCAATGCTCATGTAAAACTTGCAAAGACGTGCATGTGAATAAATGGCCAATCAATTCATAAGCTGCTGAAATATAGGAAGGAAAAAATTGAAATTGATACACTTTATTTTGTTGGAGATGTCATAGTGACCTTTGTATGAGTCCCCGACATCTTTGAATCTATACTTAAAATGCGCGAAAGCCCCAATGAAACCTATGAGAACAATTATACATGGATAAGTGTCCATGACAATAATCTGCTGAAATCTAGAAAATTCAATCTCGAAAGGTTACACCTGATTTTGCTGGAAATGTGAGGGCCACCTTGTGCGAGTTCCTTGCATCTCTGAATTTGTATTGATTGAAATTGCCCATGTATAAGTCTATGTCTTTGAACCTGTGCTAAATCCAACATATATTTATGAGTAAAATTTTTACTAACAAAAAATAAAGGCTAAATAATTCTGATGTAGCATAAAAGAGTAAGGTTAAGAAATGTCTTGAATGTATTCTACTGTGGGAATTGGTGTTATGTCTTGGAAATGTCTAGGAATAATAAACCTGTAATTGCTGTCGTTTAGGGGAGCAAAAACAAATGTAATGTCTGGAGTCCTAGAGTTTGGAAATATAAAATGGGTGGAATATATGCCCTCCTTTGAGATGTGGGTTAAAACTGTGAAGCACATATCTCAAAAGATTAGGATTACACACATCATGTGTAATACAGGAAATAAAATCACCGATGTTTAACATATAAAGACATCATCTTGGAAATTTGTGTGTTAGACCAAAGTTGCCCCACACGGGTCGATGATGTAATCTAAGTGTAATATGCGCCGCATGGGCAAAATGTAAGCACATAAGTAATATGCTCCACATGGACAAAATGTAAGCAATGTAAGCACATAAGTAATATGTCCCGCATAGGCAAAATGTAAGCTATGGAATCACATGAGTAATATGCTCGACATGGGAAATATGTGTAAAGAGTGGAGATCAAATATAGACGCTCTGTAAGAAGACAAGATACGAGCAATGCAATACGAGTATTATAAAATATAGCAATGTTAAGCACAAATAGGGGTTCATTATCCTAATAGATGCATGATACAAATAATGGCAAATAAGAGGACTATGTATGATATAGATCATGGAACCATAACAAACACCAAACACAAAGTAGTCAAAGCAAGCAAGAAAGTATATCAAACACAAAGTAGACAAAGGAAGCAGGAAAACAACAACAAATACAAAGCAAGTAGAGAAAGCACATCGAACAGGGAATACATGAAGCGGTGAAGACACAAAGCAAACACGTCAGGCATATTTGAAGCATATCAAACACAAAGTAGACGTGTTAGACATAGAGTATACAGAGCACATAGAGTAAACAACGAAAGCAAGGAAAGCACACAAAGTAAACAGTGACAACAAGGAAGTTATATCAATCATAAACATGTGACATGCAGAGTATGCAACAAGGAAAGCACGTCAAACACATAATAGTAGGCAGAGGCAACTACTGAGCAAACAAGGCAACCATATAATTAAGCATGAAGCAAACACTGTAAGGCATGAACATAATAAGCGTAACATGTACATGATCATATATGAAGGCAATAAGCATATAAGAGCACACTCAATAGGCGAGATATATCAGTGAATACATGATCACATGAGGGCTGAATTGAAGGAAATCAAGAAAGACGTAACCTAAAATGGTACTATGAGATGTCCCCATAATGCCCAAAAGCGAACATAGGATGTGCCCCTGACCTAGTGTGAATCCATAATCATGTGTATGTAGTAATATACCCGTTACATACAAATCCTGCATCTAGGTCGATAATCTCATTAGTGGCATGTATATAAACCATAGCTGCAATATAATTTTTATCAATAGGTGGATAATCATGACCATACAATGTGTAATCTAACATATTCATGAAATATTCAAACTTGCAAGCAAAGCAAGAAACAAAAATAAGTCATAATATAGCATAAAAAGTGTGTTTCAATGTGATAGAAAGTAAATGAGACAAAACATTTGAATTCTACAGTTCTATATCACTGTGGTTTGAGGATTTGGTTTCATAAGAAAATATACATACACGATTGTTTGTATAAGTCAATGGATATAAAATAGGAGTAATAACACATGTGAAGGGGAACACACTTCTATACACATATCCCTGTGAGGCATACATTATGTTTGAAATTTCTCGAGAGTGATCCATTGTAGACTTCTTAAAGTGGACATAAAGGGGTTGTATTGTCTTGCGAATGTATTAGAAAGAATTTTTACCATTGACAATGTTTTGATGAGTTTGAGCACTCAAATTTTTATTATTTAGACAACAAGGTATGCTACTAGTTCTAGCATGTGCTTGATCATTCATGCATTCACATTTGGAATCCTTGTGTCTTGTCATCATTTTTATAACCAATTCCTTGCCTGATTGATTGAGCGTTTGGAATAATGGGCTCTATTATATCTTGTTCACTTTTTCCAAGTCCTTCACACTATAACATATTATTTGTACATATTGTAGATACTAAAATCTGATATTAAGTACTTGACAATTACAAGCTTGACATACATTTACCACACATGACTTGCGTGCACAAATATGGTCCTAACCCGCCATTCTCTCATATCTACATGCCAACCTTATGAGTTTGATCATTCTATTCTATTGTTACACACCTATACGAACCTCACTGTCCTAACCCGCCATTCTCTCATATCTACATGCCAACCTTATGAGTTTGATCATTCTATTCTATTGTTACACACCTATACGAACCTCACTGTCTATTTCAAATCTGCTTAGTATATTGCACAAAGATTCTCAGATGCTCAGTTTAATTTTCCTGAATATGGGTCAATATTGCTAGTCGATACTGACTTGAGCCAGACGATATCGATCCTTTCCCAACGACTACTTTCTAAAATCAAATCTTAACTTAGGTTCTACCCATCTGCCTAGCATGTCGGTGGCGTGAGAAATTACCCAATTGGACTTATATATATACAAATCAAAGTATTACTTAATAGGGGACTAGGCACTTATAAAGTACACATCTATATACAATTGCACATTGAGCAAATATTTGCCTTATTCTTTTCAAATTGCGAATCAATCACTAGAAGCAGTCATAAGCCAAGTTTGAAGCATGCTAAAGCCAAGTTAAAGCAAGCATTGCAAGTTTCAAAGCCAAATCATTAGCTTGATTCATATAGCGAAGGAGCACAATTGCATAATCACACTAGGTGGAAGAACTATGTGTGCCCTGATTTTCCTTCTTAGAGTATCAGATACGTAGGCAAAGGTCAATCATCAAACGAGGGTGATTGGGGTTAGCTCAGCTGATTACACTTTCTTTCAAATTTTGCCGATTTTTAACTCTCATAAGCACACCTCGAGTTTCAAGGTGGAGGCCGATTTCTAGAGTTGTGTGCATAATCAGGGTTTGGCATGACATAGAGCTTTCAGAGACATACGAAGGTGATCGTAAGGTTACAAATCCCTTTTTCGGCATAGGTCACTACCAACCACTCAGTTTAGTATCAATAGTTGATATTGACTTAGATCGGACAGAAGTGACCCTGCATAGACAAAAACCTAGTTCTTGAATTAGACGAATCACATGCATGCTTTAGTCTGTTTTTCACCATCAGAACACAGTCATAGTCAGATAGTCAACTAGAAAAGTTAAATACTCATCCCTTTGTTGTACTCACTGTATTTAGCATATGCCACTTGTCAAATTATTGCAATCAATTTCAATATTTTATATTCAGATTCATGCTTGAATGCCATATTTATTAATCTAATTTATTGTACTAGTTTCTATCCTTTTAGGATTTTCTTATCCAAATTAGGATAAAACAAACATTTGAATCCAAATCTGTATTTTTTCAAGGATGTTTTATTAAGACTTGCCTTTATCTTACTGTGTGTCACACAACAATCATTCCTCATTGGTTGTTTGTCCTTATCTTCACTTTTTATTTTCTTTGCACTTGTTGAAGCAAAATTTGATATTCCATAGTCTTGAGGGGCTAAATAAAGAGCTGCAATATCAAACGCACTCATATCATCTCTATATTCCCTAGGGCTTGTTGGTGTAAAATTTAGGCTGGACAACTTTTCATTTATGCTTAACAACTTGGTGGTCAATCTCATGAGTATCTTCTTTAGCATTACTACAACAAAATTCAAATGTTATAACTTGGTCCGTTGGAATAACTTGTCGAGGTGCCAACATAGTTGGTTGACTCGTATTCAAGTGATGAACAATTGTACCCTGAGGTTTAATCATCTTGCAAAATATAAATGGCATATCGTTTGCTGGACATTTATAAATAATTCCCTCATGTATGAACTTTAAACATCTATGTGGAGTGAATGAGCCAACTTCCATGTCATGGATCCAAGGTCTTCCATGTCATTGTAAAGCAACTCCGATACCACTGTAGTATCCCTTTTTGGATAAATATTAACACATTTGTATTTCTCGTAAAACCCTTATTGAATTGGGATGAAAGCATACAAGCTAAAATATGTAAAATTGGCAATAACCCAATTGTAGATTTTATTCAATAAGCTAGTTACAATTGATTGAATCAAACCCTAATTGAAAATTCACAAATAACATGGAATTCAATAATAAAAATGGATTCAACAAATAAATACCACATACGGTCCACCAAAACGAAATACAACAGTGATGGATGTCTGGATGGGTGACATGCAATGAATATTGGCAACCCAACAATGTTGAACAGGGTGATGCCCAGGTTTGGAAATGAATACTGACAAGTGTAGGAACATGGCAATGCAAACATAAACCGATCTGGACCTTGGAAGAGTGATGCCATGCTGGTTATGCTCAGATACCCCTAAAATCCTTCTACAAACTCTATGCCCTGGCTGAAAGTGTGACGCCACAACAAAGGGAGACCACAGATGGTGATGCCAAGGTAGAAAGTTGATGCCCAAGGTCAACAAATGATCATAAACCCTAATGCCTTTCCATAAATGTGATATGACCTGCCAGAAAATGCAATGCTCCTATTGAATGGGACTCTAAAATGGATACCGTCTGAAACTGGTAGCATAGATGTAATCCCTAGATGGAATCACCTACTAGGTATGAGGGTTTTCGTCCTCAAACCTTTTCCACGTGAGGGTTTTCATCCTTTGGTGGTGGTGGTTGAACATATGTTGTTCAAGGTTTCCAATGGATTTTGAAAATTGAATGATAATAATGGCTGTATTTTTCCTCTTTTTCATCCTTCTTATAATTACTTTTTCACTTAAAACCCTAAAAGTAATTTAAAATTACTTTTAATTCTAAAGGTAATTAATAATTACTTTTATTTTCTATTTTCTACTTGGGCTTATAATTAATACACACTTTTGACCCCATTTAATTAATAATAATATTTTAGATGTCTTCTTTTAATTTGTGACTTAAAAGTACACGCGGGAACATTTAAAACATTATTATTAAGTTATTTCCCTTTAATTTGCCCCTTAAGTCTACGGGAAATTAAAAATAGACTTAGGGGTCTCCCCATTGCCTAGTTCGAGAAAGGGGACATCACAAATTCCCTCATGTATGAACATTAAACATCTATGTAGAGTGAATGAAACAACTTCCATGCCATGGATCCAAGGTCTTCCATGTCATTGATCAATTTTAGGGAGACTAGGGGAGATGTTTTGATTTTTCCCATGTGAGATTGAGGAATATTAGGAGGGACGGTTGCATTCGTTGCTCTAGCCTTCCTTTGCATGTTGTGGTTCACCCCATAATGTAACATCATACATTAATAATTGGGAAGGGGCATTTCCACACGAGACTTTATATTTCTTCTATCATTAGCAAGGGTAGCAAGACATAAACACAAAACATTACCACAATTGCATGAAACTGTAACATTTATTGGAAAATATTTTAGCATTCTATGATTTGCCATTTGAAACATTAATTTGAAAATGAATGCTAACAACTTGTACATTAAGAGCAACATAATACACAACAATATAGGCATGCTAGGAGTATACCATGTAGATCTAAACATTTGAAAGCATGCCATGATGGAATCACATCTAAGAATACTCCTATCCATAACAAGATTTAAATTACCCAGAGACACAAAATTTACAATAATTTGTACAATCAATGGCTAGGGTTTGAAGGATATGACTTTAAGTAAAACCCTAAGAGAGGCTCACAATTTTGGCAAGCACATTAGGGTTTGGAAACAAAATTTTAGAAATTTGGGAATGTCATAGGGCTTGGAGGCAAGCAAGATAGATACATGCAAATAGGATAAACCCTAGAACAATTAGATGGATTATAATGTAACATTATGTGAAACAAGATCTAACCCTTGGGGAAAAAATACATCAAACAACCCTAAGCAATTTCAATTCCATCACAATATGGAGCAAAATTCAACTCGAGAAGGATAAAGGCATGCAAGATGTATACACCTTATTTTTGGTTAGTGACATTTTTTTGTTCACATGGCTTGTCGGTGCATTAGTCTCCCAAAGTGTACGTCATAAAGAATACACTAAGATTGGGGTGGGCCTGTTCGTGGTGCTTTGTGAGAGTTTTTGATCTTTTGTTCCTTCATACCATCTTCATGCCTCCTGTGATGTCTTCCCAAAAATTTGAAGCTTTGAAATTTGACTGTGTGAAATCTGATGGGATCCTCCAAAGTCTAGAATTCGTGTTATAACTCCTAGATGTTTGGAACCACCCTCATACATCTTGAAAGTATATAAATGAAATAAAACTTAAATTATAAATATACTGGCTGATATAGTCTTGTCTGCTCTTCTAGATTTGCATTTGATGTCAACAACCCAACCGATGACGTTCCTTTACCATCCTTGTTTTGGCCGACATGATTGGCTTAATTGATGATGTTCTTTTACCACCCTTGTTTTGGTTGATGTCATCGCCTTGTTTTGATTTCTTATTACGTCATCAGTTGGGCCAATGACATCAACTAAAATTGAGTTTTTACTTTTAGGGTGTAAGCTTGTATTTATAGGCTTCCCTTTTATTATTTCTCATAAGCAAGACATCCAATCCGCTTTGCTTGAGCTCACAAATGCACCTTTTAGTAGAAGAAGAGGAATTAAGGCTAAGGAGCTTACACTTGAGGAAGACTGGTTTGCACAAGGACTTTTAGATTTCAAGAAGAGAAGCTGAACTAACAAGGTCTACTTAGGTCTTTTTCTTTCCATCTTAACTTCACCCCAACTATCTCTCACAAAGTGCCACTTGAGCCAAGGGGAGATTAATGTGTCGACAAGTTGATCCAAGTAAGCATCCTAACCCTAGGGCCTATATTATTTCTTTTATTACTTTCGTGGTTATATTATATTGGTATGTTGTTGTCTTCCATGCTTAGATTAGCTTATGCTTGTTAATATAATATTCTATTTGCATGCTGTCTCTTTATTTGCACCTCATGGTTACCATCTAATGACACATTTACAACCCTTAGTTTAGATATCTCATGGTTACCACCTAATGGCTTTGTATTTCTTTTAATTAACTTTGTTTACATTTCTTAGTTACCATCTAATGATGCCTTGGATCTAGTTTGGCCTATGCTTGCTATTGTATGTGTAGATTCCCCCATTAGATCCTTTACAACCTCCCTTGTACATGATCCTTGTCTATAGCTTCAAACTACTTTATGTATTGACATATTGTATGTGTGTTGGATCTAGTATGTTTTTCTACCTTTTTCTATATTAGAGGGTCCTTATAATGTTGACCATTCTTAGCCTACATACATAAGACAATGTAGGGTCTCCAAAATGTTATATGAGAAAGTAGTTTTACATCAAAACGTAATACATCTACCTATACAACATGCAATTAAGTCTAATTAGATTTTACATGGTGAAATCAGACTTAATTTCTAAATTGAATTGTGTAATAATTGACAAGAGGGGTTTATAGGAATATCTGATTTTTGCTATGTTACCGGATATTGCTTCCCAAGGGTCTAGGTACTAATACTGTACCTTATGGGTATGGATTTGGGTCTGATATGGCTTGGATACGACTAGGAAACGCCCTAGATACATCTAGGAAACACCCTGGATACGTCTCGAGACGTCTGAGCATATCCGCAGTACTGCAAGCATTTCCTAGCCGTATCCCTGATAAAATAACGCTTTTTTTCACTTGACAAAAAGTCAAATATGGACTTACCAAAAAAAAATTATAGGGAAAACCCTAAAAGCAACTTTCACACTCATTTTGTCAAAAGAAAATAACACATTTACTTTTATTCCATCTTTACCTCTTTTCGGAGTATTGGATACATAGGCAATGTTCAGTCATCACGGGGGTGATTGGGGTTAGCATAACTTATTATACTGTCCTTTTTTCTATTTGTATATTTTCAGTCATTGCAAGCCCTATTAAGGTTTCAACCTTTGAGATTCCACACAATTTTAAAAGTCAAATCTCGGCATACAAACCTAATTTTAGTTGTTGCAAACGATCATGACTTGAGTTTTCTGATTTTCAGCAAAGGTCAAGATTGACTTGTTTAGGTCAATAGTGGCAGTTGATCCTGACTTGAGTTGGGTGATTCTGACCTTTTCCACTTTTAGTCCTGGTTTTTGTGTACTTGCAGTGTTGGTCCCTGTTTCTCAGTTTCAGGGTTTTGTCAACCTCACACAGTCAAATCTCAGACAAAAACAACTTTGTCATTTCATTTCATAGTTAGCCTTCTTTTAATCAGTTGCACTTTGTTAATTTCAGTCTTTTACTTTCTACTTGTCAAAAGTTCATTTACAACATTATGTTATATTTTATAAATTTATCTGAATTAGGATTAATTCACTTATTAATTCAAATTTTGATAAAGCAAACAAGTACTGAGTGGAAGATGTTACATTTGAGTTTTCTTAGAGTGCAAGGTCAAATATAAGAGCTCGTATAATCGGGTGAAAGGCCATTTATGTGTGATTATAACCTTGGAATCGGAGCTTGTCTTGGGCCAAACATAAATGGAAAGTCACGAAAGGGCTTGCCACTTGCAAAGATCCTCACATACATCAAAGAGCAAGGAGTAGATGCCTCAATTGACCTAAGATTGAAATCACACATAAATGAATGATAATGATCCTTGGCAAAGAAATGATCTAAATATATTGAGCCACTTGTTGTTCCATCTCATGATAATGTCGTGATCCCATCACACCCATTTCTTGCTAAATTTGCCACGACTGCAGAGGAAGAGGATTCACCTTTTAGTTGCAAAAGAACAAAAGGTGCGGGCCCATTGGAAAGGGCAATTCAGAATGAATCCAAGGATATAGCGGAGTAAAAAATCGCTCGTTGTGTTTACACATATGAGCTACTTTTTAATGTTGTTATATCACTATACTGACAAGATATGGTGAAATCTATCAATGAAGCCTCTAAAGGGTTCACCGGTCCAAGGTATGAAAAGGTACGCACCACCTTGTTGGCAAAAGAAAGATGCATTGCAACCCATCAAATATACATGGATTGAAACATTGGTGTCGAATGTTTTTGATGGTTGGAAATATATGACAAATAAACCATTGATTAATATGGTTACAATGTGACCCAAAAGGGCAATGTTTTTGAGGGCCATTGATTGTGAGGGGTAAGTGAAGGATGCACGATTTATTGTTGACACCTTGATAGAGTCCATTGAAGCAATGGGGTCTCAAAATGTCGTTCAAGTTATATAACAAACAATGCAAAAAAATTCAAAGCTGTGAGTACATTAGTTGAGGCACATATTTTGGACACCTTGTGTCATTCATTTCGTCAACCTTATGTTGCAAAAATTGGGCACAAAATTGATTGGATCAAACAAGTCTATGAGGAGGTGAGTGAATCCAAATGTTCATAAGCAACCATCAAATGTTCCAAGGCATCTTCAGGTCTTCGAAGTTGTAGCTGTTAAAGGTAACTTTCTTTTTAATTTTTTTTTTAATCATTCATGAATCATGTATAATCTGGAATGATATTAATTCACCAAATAAGAAGATATATGGTAGTATATCATAATTATATGGAATTATAGCAGAAAATATGAATAATAGATAAGCCACTTCGAGGGGGAAACCTCCCAAATGCTTTCAATAAGAATGAATACTCAATTATGATCATGAATAACTAACTCTACCTCTTATATTAAGTCTAACAAGGCCATGTGCCATCCATAGGCCGAACTACTAAGTATATGAATGCATAAATAAATGTAAAATAATATGCAAAAGAGTTATGCAAGCCACAAGTCAACTACACATACTCAAAGACACACCAACGGTTAAGGGCGTAGCATGCCCCTCCCTTTCAAAACAATGTTGTCCTCAACATTGAAGCAATCTCGGATGTTGTTGCATGAATGATTCATCCTCCTAGGTAGCATCTTCAAAAAGCAGATTCTTCCATTTGATTAGATACTCAAGAATTAGTCTGGACCGTCACTGCGTAGTGCATGTTTGAAGGACCACTTCAGGGTCAAGAATAACCCTCCCTTTCTCATCTAATTTAGGTAACTCGGTTTGAGTGGTAACTCTCTATCCAATGACCTTCTTAAGGCAAGATACATGAAATACTGGATGAGTGCGAGTGGAGGGAGGAAATTCCAGCTTGTAGACCACACTACCAATTTTCTACAAGATATGATAAGGACCATAATACTTGGGAGATAGCTTATTATCCTTTTTCTGTTGCTTCAAGGACATTTGCTTATATCGCTGCAAGCGAACAAACACTTGATCACCAATTTCAAAATGCCTCTCACTCCTGTGTTGATCTTCTTGTTGCTTCATGCGATTCTGGGACAAAGCTAAATTTTGATGCAAACTAGCAAGGACTACCTGTTGATGTTGAAGGTGTTCCTCCACTGCACGTACCTTTGGGTGGGTATTCAAGGGTGAAGTGAGAGATGGAGGATGGTATTCATATAATGCCATAAAATGAGACATTTTGAATGAACTATGCACTGACGTATTATACCACCATTCAGCGAAGGGCAGCCATTGAACCTAGTTATCTTGTTTATCGGACACAAAACAATGAAGGTACCCTTCCAAACACTTGTTGACTATCTCAATTTGTCCATCAGATTGAGGATGATAGGACGAGCTATGAGCTAATTGCGTTCCCAAACATGCAAATAATTCTGTCCAAAAATTACTAGTGAATATGGGATCTCGATCACTAACAATAATCTTGGGAGTACCATGCAATTTCTGAACTGTATTGAAGAAGGCAGAAGCTATTGTAGTGGCCAACAATGGTTGAGATGAACAAAAATGAGCATACTTTGTGAGTCTATCCACATCAACCATGATAACATTTTTACCTTCAGATCGTGGTAACCCAGTAATGAAATCTATAAATACCTCTTCCTATCGTTGACTAGGGATGGATAAGGGCTGTAAGATACCTGGGGTTTTAATAGTTTCACCTTTATTTTGCTGACAGACCATACATTCGGCCACATATTTCTGTACATTCCCCTTGAGTCCTTTCCAAAAAAAATCCTTCTTGACTCTATGATAGGTTTTCCAAAACTTCGAGTGACCACCAAGTGGAGATGCATGAAGTTCTTGAAGGATTTTTTGTTTGAGAAGAGAATTTTGACATAGATATAATCTTTGTACCATAATGCATTCCCCTTCCATGTAAACTTTTCAATCCCATTAGAACCCTATTGCAGATTCTGAATCAATGAATGGGTAATACTGTCATTCCCTCATTCTGCCCTTGCTTCCTTCAGCCAGTTTGCCTGACAAATGGTCATGGCACGTAACAATGCCTCAATTGGTTCATCTTGCCTAGATAGTGCATTAGCCACCACATTTTTTTTTCCTTTTTTGTAGACTATTTCAAAATCAAAACCTAACATTTTCGTCACCCATTTTTGTTGTTTTTCAGAGGGTAATTGTTGTTCCAAAAAATATTTAAGGCTATCATGATCAATGTTTACTTGAAAGTGACGACCTAATAGATAAGGTCTCCATTGTTTGAATGCATGTTGAATAACCATCATCTCTTTCTCATAGATGGGTTTGCGCTGATTTTTACCCTTCAGTTGACGACTTTCAAAGGCAATGGGCCTACCCTCTTGCATGAGTACTGCACCCATACCATATCTAGATGCATCACATTCAACCACAAAAGTTTTAGAAAAATCTAGATTAGCCAATATTGGGGTGGTGCACATAGCCATTTTCAGTTGTTCAAATGCCTTGGTAGCTATATTAGTCCACTGGAAGGTGTCTTTCTTCAATAAAGAAGTGAGCGGTGCTGCAATACTACCACAGTTTTTGACAAACCTACGATAATAACCAGTTAGCCCCAGAAATCCCCCCAGTTTCTTAAGTGTCTTGGGAATCTGCCACTCCATGATGGCTTGGATTTTTTAGGATCAACTTTTACTCCCTCGTAATACAATATGACCCAAATATTTCACTTCTCGAACTCCAAAAGTGCATTTGGATGGTTTAACATACAATTGATTTTGCTCAA
Source organism: Torreya grandis (assembly GCA_037957365.1). Taxonomy (NCBI): domain Eukaryota; kingdom Viridiplantae; phylum Streptophyta; class Pinopsida; order Cupressales; family Taxaceae; genus Torreya; species Torreya grandis. Next base: position 1,232,177 of record JARHVA010002287.1, on the reverse strand, counting down.
GAACTAAGAGTATTTGTTTCACATGATGTAAGTGGTCTTCCCAAATTTTGCTATAAATAAGGATGTCATCAAAAAACACAAGTACAAACTTTCTCAAAAATGGCTTAAAAACCGTATTCATCAAGCTCTAGAAGGTGGATGGTGCATTGGTGAGACCAAAAGGCATGACGAAAAATTCAGAATGGCCTTCATGAGTACGGAAGGTTGTTTTAAGAATGTCCTCACGGATCCGGATTTGATGATACCCAGAGTGAAGATCTAATTTGGTAAAATAAACAACACCATGTAATTCATCTAACAAATCATCAATTACAGGAATAAGAAACTTATCTTTCATAGTGAACTTGTTGAGCTCTCTATAATTTGGGCACATCCTTATTTCGTACCATGACTATTGGTGAAGAATATTCACTTTGGTTATGGTAAATGGTACCTACCTCTAACAACTCTTGTACCATTTTTTCAATTTCACTCTTTTGGGCATAAGGATATTTCTATGGTCTGATATTGGGTGGCGTACTTTCAAGAATGAGTTTGATGGAATGATCATGAGTATGATTAAGAGGAAGAACTTTTGGCATGGGTCCAAAAACAATTGAGTGCTCATCCAATATTTGTTGTAACTCAGGATGGGTAGACTACTTAGTTTGTTGGACATCAATGGAAAACAAGCATGGCACAAATCCTTCAACACCTTTTTTCAGCATCTTGATCATTTGATGTGAACTAACCATTTGTGGAGATTTAAATCTTAATCCTCATAGTTCCATTGGCTTGCCTTCAGAATAAAAACACATGAATAGTTCATGGAAATTCATCTCAATAGTACCCAATGCGGTGAGCCATTGTACTCCCAAAACAATATCAGTCCCGCCCATAGGAATATCAAACATAGGAGAATCTAGCAAATAGTCCCCTATTGCTAACTTAATACTATGGCATTTTTCAGAACAATTAACTATACCACCATCAACAATCATGACTTGAAACTCTGGGGTTGGGTAGATGAAACAATTCAAATGAGTAGTCAACTTACTATTGATGAAATTGTGTGTACTACCTGAATCAATCAACACTGTGACCTTTTGTTTCTTAATAAAACCCATCACTTTAAGAGTTTGAGGAGTAGAAATACCTGCAAGGGCATGGCAGGGGATAGTAGGTTGAGAATCTATAGCATCATCCTCAGGGCTTTTAAAACCCTCAACAGATGCCTCCTCATCTTCTTCATCCTCATCAACCCCTTCAATGTAAAATAACTTCTTTGCAGCACATCTATGACTTTTGCTCCATTTACTGTCACAACCTCAACACAACTCTTTGGCACGCTTATCCTCAATTTGTTGTGGTGTTAATCTGGTAGGTTGAGGCCGTGATGGATTTGGGAAGGTGCGTTCTCGACTATTAGTGAAAGGACGATGTTTGATTATCTCTTTTTCTTCTGCCAAGTGTGCCCTAGGTATAGCTTCAGATACAGTTGTGGGGTTAAACATACGAATCTCCAATTGAATACTATCTTTTAGTCCACCCAGAAAAAGGTCAGTCAGATTTGCCTTAGTGATATCCTTTACACATAAGGATAGATTTCGAAATTGATGAATATAATCCTTCACTGTTCCTGTTTGTCGTAATTTGGCTAATTGGTTAAAGTAGTTTTCAGAAACATTATCTCGATAATGAGACATCAATTCATCAGTGAATACTGACCATGTAACAGGGGCACTAGTCTTCTTCCTTTGAGCACAAAACCAACAATACCAAATGAATGGCTCAGGTTCTAGATACAGAGATGCCACAACCACCTTTTGAGAGCTAGGAGTTTGGTGTAAATCATTTAGATTTACAATTTGAGTGATCCAAGTGAGTGGGTCCTTACCATCAAACTTGTGCAAGTCTACTTTTGACAACATCGGTTTTATCCCTATATTGGCAATGTTAGTATTAAGAGGAGGACTAAAAGGAAAAAGTGGAGGGTTGTTAAGTGGTAAATGAGATGAAATGGTAGCCAAGTGTGTCATGATTTGATGCAACTGATTGTTCATGCCTTAAGCTCCCCTTGCATTGTTGATATTTGAGTTTGGACTTGCACATCCTTCTGCATTAAGCCATATAGGTTTGATTGGATTTGAGAAATTATATCAGAGGATTCAGACTCCATGTCATCCCCTAAAGGGGTTTCTTGCCCTTTCCTCTGTCCATGGGTGTTAGGACCAGCCATACAAAGGCTTGATGGTGAACCTTATTTTGCCTCGTTGACCTAACTTTGACCACTAAGTTTTTTAAATATTTAGGCCTAAAATCACAAATATCAAATAATAGACCCAAACTAATTTTTTCCAAGGTTTCCAAAAATATAATTTTTTTTGAAAAATTATACAAATTGCGAGCTATGGAGCAAATTTATGAAAAACAATAAAATGGTGATAACTTTTGAAAAACAGATCCAAATGAGCTGAAATTTTAATAGAAACTTAATTGAATTATTTTGAAACTCTAGTAAAAAAATTGCAGAGAAATTCGCATAAGTTTTTTAAATATTTAGGCCTAAAATCACAAATATCAAAGAATAGACTCAAACTAATTTTTTCCAAGGTTTCCAAAAATATAAAAAAAAATTTGAAAAATTATACAAATGGCGAGCTATGGAGCAAATTTATGAAAAACAATAAAATGGCGATAACTTTTGAAAAACAGATCCAAATGAGCTGAAATTTTAATAGAAACTTAATTGAATTATTTTGAAACTCCAGTAAAAAAATTGCAGAGAAATTCGCATCTGTTTGCAAGATACATTGAAATTTCAAGATCTAGGGTTTGTGCCTTGATTATGGCCCAAATCGACGCTCTGATACCACTTGGAATGATATTAATTCACCAAATAAAAAGATATACAGTAGTATATCATAATTATATGGAATTCTAGCAGAAAATATGAATAATAGATAAGCCACTTCGAGGGGGCGACCTCCCAAATACTTTCAATAAGAATGAATACTCAATTATGATCATGAATAACTAACCCTACCTCTTATATATAGTCTAACAAGGCCATGTGCCACCCATAGGCCGACCTACTAAGTATATGAATGCATAAATAAATGTAAAATAATATGCAAACCACAAGTCAACTACACATATCCAAAGACACACTAACGGTTAAGGGCGTATCATAATCTTAATTTAATTTTGAAAGTTTGAAATTTCTAAGATTTTTATATTTTATTTTATATGTTTTTGATTTTGTATTAGGTTGTTAAGACTCGATTTGCCTCACACACACTTGTCTTGAGATGACTTGTCAAGGTGTTTGAGGTTTTGAGCAACATGGTTATCAACCACCTTTGAGGTGTGTGGAGGCAATCAAACATTGAGAGGGCTACAATGGTGAAATGTTTGATCCTCAATGATGGATGGTGGGAACGTGTGGAGTATGTGCTCAGTTTTACTAAACGTGTCATGAGTATGCTAAGATTTGTTAATATGGATCATCCATGTTTAAGTGAGATTTATGATGGAATTGACTTGATGGGGAAGATTAAGTCCATAAATGCCAAAGAGTAAGATCCTACAAAGAGGTTCTTCAAAGAAGTGTAGTCGTATCTTATTAATAGGTGGAACAAAATGACCACCTTAGTGCATCTTTTTGCTTTTGCCTTGACTCCCAAATACTTCAACACAAGGATCTTTTTTGCTTAGGAGGGCCCCACCATTAGGGATGTTGAGATTAGTGAAGGATATAAGGCGGCATTCTCTAGACTCTAACTCGATCTAGAAGTAGAAGACATAGTTATGGGAAAGTTCACACATTTCGTAACTTCCACGGGTCACTCCCTTGGTGCTCTTCATGACCAGTACAAGGATGCTTATATGTGGTGGTACTTCCATAGGCAAGCATCCACCCACCTCCAACAACTTGCAATAAAAATTCTATCACAAGTAAGATTTTAATTTTATTTTAACTCTCTACTTTTCTTTTCGACTTTTTGTTTTAATTTTTATAAAATTTAATCTATTTTGCGGCTTGCTTCAATAGGTTGCGAGTTCCTCTTCAGTTGAGTGGAACTGGGGTACATACACCTTTATCCATTCAATTAAGTGTAACAAGTTGGGAACAAAAAAGGCAAAGGATTTGGTCTGTGCATTCCAACTTGCGTCTTTTCACACACAAGCAAGATGAGTAAAAGCAAGGGGCAACAAAGTGTTGGATGTAGACCTAAAGACTATTGATTTGGATGCCTCCATTGGCTACCTTTCATTGCTTGACATAGATCTAGTGGGTTCTTCACATGCCCTGCACAATGGAGCTAATGGGAGTAACATTGCTATTGCTTATGGTTCTAATGAACCATATGATGATGTCCTCGATGAAGACATTGAAGACCAATATGAATATAATGAATATGTTGATTTGTCTTGATTTTTATCTATATATTGTAACATTTGCCCTATGTACTTGTTCTAAGACTAATCGAAGTTCGTCCATTGAATATCATGACATTTGTCATCGAATTATCAATATGTTTTGTGGTCATTTAACTTATTTTGTTTACTCTTTATATTATGTGGTTAATTTTGTTTATTTACCTATATTTTTAATATTTTATATATATTTTTGTACGGTTGTATCAAAAAACATGCCAAAAAAATCGTCGTATTGGCATACCAGAACCTCATACCTGTACCAGTTTTAGGATCAGCTAATTAAAAATTTTGCTCAAATTTGGAAACAATTGTCATAGGCAGATATAGTAAAATAGGTGCAGACAACAAGATGAAGTGAACCCAGAAAAAATGAGTCAAACAAAGAATGCTTCCAAAATCATAGGGTTGTTTCTGGAATTGTAGGGCCATTACTAGAACCATAGGTATGTTTTTGGTAGATGACATACAATAGCTAGTAAGAAACTAATTTGACGACTCTTCTCATCATGTTTGGGGCTCCAAAAACCTTGCTCACATTTCTGAAGTTCCATGCAGATCTATGGGAAATCAATCTCCTTCAAAACCCTAATAGGGTAGACAAACCTGTAAATGGATAAGGAAAAACTTTTTTGGGGGTCTGTGCTCAGGGTCAACATGGTTTTTAACCACCAACTACTTATTAGACCCCTCAACGTTTCACAATATTGAAAACAACAAGCCAAGTATAATGCAGTTCAGCCAGGTAGTCTAGTGTGATGCAATGTTTATTCTATCACAACTTTTAGTGTTGCAATGAATGCTGATTTCTTCTAAAATGCAGCTATAAATGCTTCCTATTTCCTTAGATTCTTGAATGTTTGTACTAAATGCTTGAATTGATTGCTTTTGCTCATTCACCATCTCTCCTAAATGCATTGATGCTTGTGTATTTATAGACTTTTTCAATTCAAATTAAGACCCTATTGGCACACAAACTGTCACACAATGGGCAGGAAAGCCAACAAGGAAGAACCCGTAATCCACGAGAGACCCAAAATAAGGGTCAGAAGGGCCCAGCCCTAGAACTGTACACTATACATATCTGGGGAAATCTCTATAAAATGAAGGAATTATGGGAGGAGGAGAGAGAAAGAGGGAAAATGAGGCAGACATGACAGGGAACAGCTAGAAACATGGGGAAACCATGCCAGTAAGAACCTGATCTACACCAATAATTGACAAACACACATCTACCCTAGACTTACGCAATTTTACAACTAATAAGTACCCCCGGATCAAATATAGGTGTCTACAGGTAGGTACCATAAGTTAAGGTACATAAGTTACATAAAGAATGTATCTAATGTGGGCTCAATAGCATACTCCTAGGATCACCCACATCTGATGATTTGGGAGCCCAACAGGGCGGGGTTACAGTAAGGTGCATTATCATGTACCAACATTTCTGACTGTATGTTGTATATTGATGAGTGTATTTTTTTTAAAAATGTCCTATAATTTAAGGGTTATCTGATTTTGAAGGTGATACAATATTAATATTCACAACAATCTAGCAAACTTTGTCTGTGTATGTTATCTGTGGCAGTGGTTGCAAAGCACAATGGGTTTAAACACAGCTTCAGACCATCATCTAGAAGACATGATTTATAATAATGGTCAGAAAGATATTTATAATTTAAACACATATGGATGGGTTGAATTTTTGTTTTATTAACATTGTCAATGAGATAATCATTGACCGGAAGTTCGAGAAACACAATATATTGCTTCTATACTAAAACAAAATTAATTGCAGAAGTGTAATGTGAAAACAAGAATGTTTATGGTGCCCTAGTTGTTTCAACCAAAAAGCTTAAATTTTTTTCTTATAAATGCGTGTGTGTGTGTATAGGATCAAAACAAAATAAATACGTGGCTTCGTGTCCACTTGGATGCATTTGGACGACATGGTTTTGCATTTTGTTTATGGCAGTTGTTGACATTCCTTATTACTGTACTATTTGAAGACGGCATCTTCACTGCACTAGGATGTGCTTAGCACTTGAAGGGAGTTAACTTTGTGTCACTTAAGATTATAAGGTTAATCAAAGGGATATAATTTGGACTGTTTATTTAGTTTATTTTCTGCAAGTGTTATAAATTTTTAAATAAATACTTGGCACATACATGATGAAGATAATTGTAGTTGTATGTGATTATGGAGGGCGGGCGTGATAAGGTTTCCAGATGTCTAGTTTATAATTTTGAACAGGAACTGATGAAGTTATCCGGTACAAAATGAATCTTGGTTAGCTATCCATAAAGAAGATTAAGAAATATATGCGTTTGTCTGCTGCAATGGGTAGTTACATAATTTTATCTGAAATCTTATTCACTCATACATTCTTTGTAGAGACCATTCCCCATGATTGGATAGCCATCTATAAGAGCTCATTACTGATAGACAGATCTGAGTTTGTCTACTTGCTGATCTGTATATTGGTCTTTGATGGTGAGTTCCTAATTTGTAAAATTGACAAAATTTTCATGATCAAGAGACTTAGAAATTATGGTCCAATTTCTATGGCAGGAAAATAAGTATGGAACATTTTTTCATAGCCAATTAACTAGGTGATTTATTTCTGTATTTTGTACCTTTTTGATAACTGTAGATTATCTAATGGCAAATGTATTTTGATTCTTTTTGACATTAGTTGAAATAAAAATTTCAGAGGTAAATGGAGCAAATATTTATGTCAATCATTTTTGAACAGATCTTAGTCATTGAAATCTCTTTCTATAAGTTACTTGATACTCAAGGTAACGTTTCGGTATCTGTTTCTGGCATATCTAATACAGATTTGGATACAATTATGACAAGGATACATATCCAGATATGGCCGTGTCATATCTGGATGCATCTGAATGGGCATGGCTGGGGTGTGGCTATGTTTCTTGCTTGAACAAGAAAGGATGAAAAAAATATTTTGTGCTTCTTTTAGGACTTTTTGTTGTAAAATGTAGCAAGTGCATGTATAAATCTTTACTCTTAATTACAACTTATGCTGCTTTCGTAGCAGCTAGGACCATATGTAAAGTTAAAAAATCTGAATTCTGCCCATAAATGAAAGCACACTATTTAGAGAACAGAAGGTGAATTGAGGATTCCTTGCCATGGCTGATTATAGCTGTGTTAGTCTAAGTAAGGAATCTTTGACTATCATTTCATGTGTCATACAGACTAGGCTAGCTTGGTAAATCAGCCTGTAAAGACTAGCCTAAACGGGCAGGCACCTTTGAAGATTTTGTGTTATGTAGTAAGGTTTGGTACATAGGCAAAACGGTTGTTATTTGTGGAAGTAAATTGACAGATATTACAATGAATTTACAACATTAACATAATGTTATAGATTTTCTGTTTGTGCTAAACAATTGTTTGTTTTTGCCCCCTTGATTGATATTACAATTAATTTTGTTTAATACCACCAATTACCAATGAAAATATGCAGTGCTAAATATATTGAACCTACTTCTGGTGCTTTTGTTGTAGAGCTTCAGGTTAAAGATGAAGACGATCTCCTGGGAGATCAATTTGATAGTGATTAATAGATTGTAACTTGTGTTCTAGACTATTAAAGTTTATTAAAATCAGTATATTTGTCAAGTTTCAATTTGTTTAAAGAAACGCAACATATATTACACCAAAGAAACAAGAGTTACCAACATGAAAGCTTGAAAGGTTAACATTTGAGCCCTTGCATTGAGAGGGAAAGAGTCTACATCTTTCTCAAAACAAAGAGTTTCATGTCTAATATGCATAGCCAAACCTTGCACATTGGACGCAACTAACAAGTGCAGACAAATAAAATAACAACAGTATATGATTTATGATATTGCCTTTAGTTCCATGTTTACTTTCAATCACCTTTTTTTGCAATTTCTGCTGATCTGTAATCGGCTGTTTTATGAGTAAACACACTTGACAAAATAAATCTTTTTCCAAATAAAGAAAACTATAGTATTTGAAAGACCACACAATTATAAACATTCCATTTGAGGGAAAACAACTGCAGATTTACATTGAACAGAAACCTAGAATTCATAGCTTTCAGTGTGTTAGAAAACAGCTACAAAATGAAAATTCATAAACTAAATTACAAAATACTAAAATAAAATGCATTTGCATGAAAGACAAGTAATTGACATAAACCGTTTGGAGTTGAAAACTCCATGGTAAAATATATGGAACTGTTTTTTGCCATGTCCTCTTTTCCGAATTAATCTAATCAGAGGACTTGTAGCCTATTCCTTATTTCTCGTAGGCTAAGGGATAAAGTTAGAGAAATGGTTTAATAATAATATTTTTAGTGGCCCTAATAAGTCACTTCATTTTTTCTAACATGGTAAAATAATATTATTATAATAAAGCGGACCAAAAAGTAATATTTTATTAAATTGTTGTAAATGCTTTTAGGGTTGGAATTAAAATGATTATTATAAGAGGAGCCGTGTTCAGAATGAATTATTATTTATTACTCATTGAAGTCAAAACCTATTTCAGAGCTTGATCCTTGAGTTCATCTTTTCACCCAAGGACGAAAACCCTTTGGTGTGCAGGATTGGAGGAAAACCTTCTAATTCAAGTCGTCGTGATTCCATCCAAGGATCATATTTGTGCCGAAAGATTGAAATTTATTTTTTAGTTTGTTACAACACTGCTACAGTGATCCGTATTGTTGCCACAGTAATTCGTATCATTGCTACAGTACTTATCTACGATGTTATCCATTGTATTTATGATCAAATGCTCAATGTAGATTAGTAATGATGTTTTTTGCTATATGTCCACAGTAAACCTGGGTTATACTCTGCATATTATATAATTAGGTATTTTTGTAAGGGTTATTTCAATTCTTCAACTGTCTTGTCATCGGTATTTATGAGTATTCAGCTCACTACAATAAAAGATTTCAGTTGCATTGTATTTTCAGCGTATTGAAATAAAAAAATCCATGGGGTCTTGGTGTTATCAATAGGGTTTAAAATATTAATCTTGTATGTTGCTGCTTGTTATGTTATTGATACCCAATATTGGAAAAATAATTCACAAAAAAATTTAGAATTTTAAATATTGGGAAAGAAACATTTTAATGGTATCAGAGTTACGAGCTTGTTAGCCTATAGAGAAAGTTAATACAGTGATATTTTATGCAAGCTAGTGGGAGAGAAATCAAAGATTATCAAAGAGAAAGGACCCAGTCATTAGAAATAGAACAAGTCATGGAGGACGGGGAAAAGAGAGATGAAATGAATTATTTGCAAGAAACTATCAACTGCACTCAGAGGGATTTGGTAAGAACAATCCAAATGACATTGAAAGAATCCATGGCAGGGTTAGTACAAGTTTGCAAAATATTAATAAGCATAAGACAAATCAAGGTGGATGCTCTTCAGCGAATGAGCGGGCCTCAATCAAATCCTCCTTCCAAGACTTTCCAAGCAAAATTTTTGCAAAAAAACACCTAGAAGAGATAGGGCCCCATCATCACATAGGTAATGATTTTACAGCATATCATGCAAAATATGAAGGACTTAGCGTTGCAGTACAAGAAGCATTGACTTTTCGAGAGTTTTGTGATCTAAGAATAAAAAATAATACAAGGAGGGGAAGGAGAATTCAACAAGATCAGCCCCATAAAGATATCCAACATCGTTTGGGTAAGATTACTATTCCTACATATGATGGATCTAATAAATGTTCTGCGAGGTCTTGGTTGTAGAAGCTAGATGCCTACTTATCATTGAATCTGATGTATGAAGAAGAGGCAATCAATTTTGTTACCTTTCACTTGGAAGGAGTGGCACATGAATGGTGGTATCATTGTATGGTCACCCAAGGACACGGTTCCATCATCACGCTGAAAGAATTCAGCCAAAGGTTGACAATAAAGATCTAAAGATCCACTTTAGAGAATTAACTCAAACGATATGGGATAGTGGACAGCTATATTGCTGAATTTCAAAGATTATCAGTAATGGTTCTTGATGCGATTGAAAGAAGACATATTGTTCTATTTGTAGAGGGACTAATGGAACCACTCAAGGGTTTGGTAAAAGCGTTTGATCCTCTTTACAAGAAGCTATTAAGAGGGCTTTGAACTTGGAATTTCAGCACCCAAGAATAAATATTTTACAAAGACACCACCTGTTGGGCAGCAAAAGACATCACCTTTTGGGCAACAAAAGAAACCATTTTGGCAAGGAGTTTTTTAGAAGAAAGAGCTGCCACAGAAACCAAGTAAAGAGGTAGAGACCATAAATGAGCTCAGGGGAAATAAATTGTGTTTTACTTGCGAGGACAAATGCATTTACGTAGAAGTGATATCAGATGCAGAATCAGAATTGGAGAACCTGAATAAAAAATTGAAGAGAAAAAACAGAGCCTAAAAGAAAGGAAGAAGAGGATATTTCAGGAGGCATCCTTGCTACACTTTCTAGCACTCTCAAATACCACCCTTTCAGAGTTCGTGGAGTTCTACATGGGCATAAAATCGCATTGTTGATTGATAGTGGGGCAATCCACATCTTTACAGATGAAGGGTTGATAGACAGAGGGGGTTTTAAGACAGAGGAATTTGATGGATTCAATGTTATTGTGGCTGATGGCTATACTATCCATTGCACCGAGGGAATTCAACAGTTTGATATCACTCTTGGTAGGCACTGGGTGTGTGATGACTTCTATGTTGTGGGATAGGAGAGAGATATTTTTTTAGGGGTGCAATGGTTACATTCCCTTGGGGAATTCACTCAAAATTATCAAACCATGGCGCTGACATTCAAATTAGATGGGAAAGAAATGGTGCTTCAAGGCATTGCCAATGGAGCCCCTAGGTTTGTCACAATCAAGTGGATGGAGAGATCAATTTGTAGAGGACAAGTAGCTTGGGCAGCCTATTGTTTGGCAAACACCATAGCTTCACCATAGATAAGGAATCCTATCACGTGGATATCCAGTCTATTTTAGACAAGCATGGCACAATATTCAGTGGTTTACCTCTAGGATTGCTTCCTAATAGAGAATTTTAGCATATAATAGAACAAGATTACCATTCCTACATATGATGGATCTAATAAATGTTCTTCCAGGTGTTGGTTGCAGAAGCTGGACACCTACTTATCATTGAATTCGATGTATGAAGAAGAGGCAATCATTTTTTTTACTTTTTCTCTTGGAAGGAGTGGCACATGAGTGTTGGTATCATTGTATGGTCATCCAAGGACACCGTTCCATTGCCACACTGGAAGAATTCAGCCAAAGATTGACAGTAAAGATCCAGAGATTCACTTCATAGAATTATCTCAACCCAAACAATATGGGATAGTGGACAACTATATTGCTGAATTCGAAAGATATCAGTAATGATTCTTGATGTCATTGAAAGGAGACTTATTGTTCTATTTGTAGAGGGACTAATGGAGCCACTCAAGGGTTTGGTAAGAGCGTTTGATCTTCTTTACAAGAAGCTATTAAGAGGGCTTTGAACTTGGAAATTTTAGCACCCAAGAATAAATATTTTACAAAGACACCAACTGTTGGGCAGCAAAAGACATCTTTTGGGCAGCAAAAGAAACCATTTCAGCAAGGAGTTTCTCAGCAGAAAGAACTGCCACAGATACCAAGAGGTAGAGACCATAAACGAGCTCAGGGGAAAGAACTTGTGTTTACTTGCAAGGACCGATGGGATCCTAGACACATGTCTTGGATGGGGACAAATGCATTTACGTAGAAGTGATATCAGATGCAAAATCAGAAATGGAGGAACCTGAATAAAAAATTGAAGAGAAAAAACCAGACCCTGAAAGAAAGGAAGAAGAGGATATTTCAAGAAGCACCCTTGCTACACTTTCTAGCACTCTTAAATACCACCCTTTCAGAGTTCGTGGAGTTATACATGGGCATAAAATCACTTTGTTGATTGATAGTGGGGCAATCCACAACTTTATAAATGAGGGGTTGGTAGCCAGAAGAGATTTGAAGACAAGAATTTGATGGATTCAATGTTATTGTGGCTGATGGTTATACTATCCCTTACACCAAGGGAATTCAACAGTTTGATATCACACTTGGCAGGCACTGGGTGTGTGATGACATGTTGTGGGCTTAGGAAAGAGAAATATGATATTAGGTGTGCAACGGCTACATTCCCTTGGAGAATTCACTCAAAATTATCAAACCATGGAGCTGAAATTCAAATTAGATGGGAAAGAAGTGGTGCTTCAAGGCATTGCCAATGGAGCCCCTAAATTTGTCACAATCAAGAGGTTGGAGAGATCAATTCGTAGAGGACAAGTATCTTGGGCAGCGTATTGTTTGGCGAACACCATAGCTTCACCACAGACAAGAAATCCTATCACGTGGATATCCAGTCTATTTTAGACAAGCATGGCATAATATTTAGTGGTTTACCCCCATGATTGCTTCCTAATAGAGAATTTCAGCATATAATAGAATTGAAACTGGTATCTAAGCTCGTGATGATTACACCCTACCGCCATCCAAGAGGGTACAAGAAAGAAATTAAAAAGGCTATCAAGGAGCTTTTAGAGATGGGCCACATCAGGCCTAGTTCTAGACCCTTTGTATCATTGATAGTTCTTGTGAAGACGGATGGTACCATGCAGATGTGTATTGACTACAAAGCTTTCATCAAGAATACAATAAAAAACAGGTATCCCATTCCCAGGATCGATGAGTTAATTGACGAGATGCATGGAGTTGTGTAATTTTCATAGATTGATTTGAGATCCGGATACCATTAGATTCGTGTAAGGGATGAGGATGTGTAAAAAATGGTTTCAGATGTCACTTTGGGCACGTTGAATTCTTGGTCATGCCTTTTGGCTTGACAAATGCCCCAACCACTTTTTAGTTGTGTATGAATCATATTTTCAATAAGCAGGGGAAATTTTTTGTTTGACTTTTTTGATGACATTTTGATTTATAACAGGGCTTGGGAAGATCATTTGAGACATTTGGATACAATTCTAGAAATTTAGAACAACAAACTCTCTTTTTAAGGAGTTTAAATGTGAGTTTGGGATGACTGAAATTTTGTACTTGGGCAATGTCATTAATGTTCATGGGGTTTAGGTGGATCAACAAAAGATCCAAATTATTTTGGATTGGCCTTTTACCACATTGACATAATTGAGATGTTTCGTTGGCCTCTGTAGTTATTGCAGGGGGTTTGTTAAGGGCTTTTCACAGTTGACAGTTCCATTAACAGAACTAGCGAAGAAGGGAGCTTTCAGCTAGTTTTTTGACAAGCTCAAGCAGGTAATGAGTTGATGTCCTGGATTTTTCACTTCCATTTGTATTAGAGTGTGATGAATGAAGAGAAGGAATTGGGGCAGTTTTAATGCAGCAAGGACATCCTATAGGTTTTGAGAGCCGAAAACTCAGAGAGACAAAAAAATGATTCTCAATCTATGACAAGATGTTGGTCATGATGCATTCTTTCCCAAAATTCAGGGAGTACCTAGTGTGTGGCAGATTTGTGATTAACACTGATTACAATTGCCCAAAATTCTTCCTCGACCAAAGAGATTTGAGTGATAGGCAGCAAAAATGGGTAAGCTTCAGGGTTATGATTTTGATATAAAATATGTCAAGGTTAAAAATAATGCTGTAGCTGATGCCTTATCCAAGAAACCTACTCTATGCTCTATATCTGAAAGCTCTATTAATTGGAAGGTTACCATCATAGTCGAGTACATAAATAATGTTTTTACTATGTGTATCCTTGAGGACAAAATGCAAGATGACAATTATAAGGTGATAGATGACCTCATCCTTTACAAGGATAGAATTTATCTCGTTCCGAAATCAAAAGTGAAGAGTAAAGTCTTGAGCGCAGTACATGATAGTGTACATGATAGGGTATTTCAACATGTATAAGCAAATCAAGGAGATATTTTTATAGAAAAGCCTCAAGGGAGAGGTCCTCCAATACATCAAAGAGTGTATTCCCTGCCAATAGAACAAAATAGAACATACATTTCCAGCAAGTTTGTTGCAGCCCTTACCGATTCCAAATAAAAAATGGGAGAGCATTTCCATGGATTTCATCACTGGGCTTCCAAAAGTTCATGGTAAAAGTTGTTTATATGTTGTAGTTGATAGGCTTACTAAATACTCTCACTTCTTTGCTGTTATATCTGAGTTTAAGGCACCACAAGTAGCCGATTTGTTTTTCAGAGAGATATTCAAGCTTCATGGGTTCCCTAAGAACATAGTAAGTGACAGGGACAACAGGGTCCTTAGTTTATTTTGGTAGGAGCTTTTTCATTTGACAAGGCTCGAGTTGACTCCCAGTACCAATTATCACTCAAACAGATGGGCAAACAAAGATTGTGAATAAGTGGATTGAGGGGTATTTGAGGAACTATGTAGTAAGACATTTAACAACTTGGATCAAATGGCTTTATATGGGGGAGCATTGTTACAACACCTCACACCATATGTCAATTGATATGATTCTTTTCAAATCTTTGTATGGTTATGATGCTCTTTCTTTGTGGACTTGGTCATCACAGACAATGGAATGCCAGGGACGAGAATTTGTCATGCAGAGTCGAGAAATATTTGAGTCATTTAAAGTAAACTTCCGATGGGCACAAAGTCAACAGAAGTTATATGCAGACCATCACTGTATGGAGATAACTTTTGAGGTTAGATACATTGTTTTCTTGAGATTGCAGCCCTATATACAGTCCTCTCTCAAGAAAAGTGCAGTTGAGAAGCTCACTCCCCGTTTCTATTGGCCTTATAGGATCAAACGTAAGATTGGGGAGGTTGCTTATGAGCTTGAGTTGCCAGAACACAACAAGATTCATAACGTTTTTCATGTTTCATGTCCTAAAAGTGCACTGGGAGAGCACATCATGCTTTCACTTGAGTTGCCTCCTTTGGATGATGAAGGCAAATTGATCTTGGTTTCGGAAGCCATTGTGGATATCAAGGTGAAGAAACTAAGAAACAAGAGCTTAATGGAATACTTAGTGCGATGGAAGGATCTCCCACTAGAAGACGCTATATGGAAAGGTCCAAAGATTCTTGAGCATTCTAATTTGCAATTGCTTGAGGGCAAACGATTCCGGGAAGGGCAGACTATCATGTCCCCTTTTCCGAATTGATCTAATTAAATGATCTGTAGTTTATTCTTTATTTCCCATAGGCTAAGGGATAAAGTTAGGGAAATGATTTAATAATAATATTTTAAGCTGTCTTAAGTCCATTTTTTATGACATGGTAAAATGACACTTATGTATTATTGTTATAAAGTGTACCAAAAGAATAATATTTAATTTAAGTGTTTTTAAATGCTTTTAGAGTTGGAATTAAAAGGATTATTATAAAAGGAGTTGGGCTCAAAAGGAATTATTATTCATTACTCATTGAAATCAAACCTTATTCCAGAGTCTGAGTCTTTGTGTTTATCTTTTCACCCAAGGATGAAAACCTTTGGTGTTTAGTATTGGAGGACGAAAACCCTCTAATTCTAGTTGTGGTGATTCTATCCAGGGGTCATATTTGTGTCGAAATATTGAAATTTATTCCATTTTCAGTTTGCTACAACACTGCTACAGTGATCCATACAACCTCTATAGGGATTTGTACCATTGCTATAGTACTTTTGTACCTTGCCATCAGCTATATTTATAATAAGATGTTCAATGCAGATATGTAGTGAGTGTTTTCTGCTGTATGCCCACAATAAGCTTAGGTTATACTCTGCATATTATATAACCAGGTATTTCTGTATGTGTTATTTCAATAACCAGTGGTCTTGTCATCAATATTCATCTATATTTAGCACATTACAATAAAATATTTCAGTTGCATTGTGTTTACAGCATATTGAAATAAAGAAATCTACATGGTCTTTGTGTTATTAGTAGGGTTTAGAATATTAATCTTGTATGTTGCTGCTTATTATGTTATTGATACCCAATATTGGAAAAAGAATTCACAAAAAGGTTCAGAGTTTATAAATAGTGGTAAATGGACATTTCTTTTTTATTTATTTTGGAATATTTTTTGAGAGTTACGGAGATATTTACATTGGAACAACTACACCCTGATTCCTCATCTACAAAAATGCTATAATGGTATCCTGTTTTTTTTTGATTACTCTCCAGTTTTCAAAATAGCATTAGAGGATGAGTTAGCATTGATTTTTCCTTAGTTCCCTGGTCCATGAATGGAAGGCGACCCTGTAGTGCCCATAAAAGTTAATAAAAAAAAAAAAGTGCTAAAATAGGGATTTTTTTTAATTAAGTTGCACAAGAGGTTTATCACGCCACGATGCCAATGGCACAAAAAACAACCACATGAGGTCATTAAGAGGAGGCTAGGGGTGCCAAGTCGGTAAAGGGAAGCTAGAGTCCTCATGGCATGGAAAACCTCTTGTGCAACTTAACAAAAAATGTTTTCCCCTGTTTTACTAGTTTTTTTGTGTGATCTTTTATGGCCATTATAGAACCCTTTTGTTGGTTACATAAACCCCATGTCTTCCCTTGCGATTGGTGGTTTTAGTTACTTCAATTTCCTTGGCTTAAGAATAGTTTTTACTTGGCCAAAGACTGAATGATGGACTTTGTCTATTATAGACCTTACACTCATTTTTCACTTGATTTTCCATGAACTATGGCCACTTAAACTAAACCATACATTATCACTTCCCCTTTAAAATGCTTCAGATTTGACACCCGTCTCTTTATCATTGCTGTCCCATGACCCTTTGGGGTGACAAGGGAAAAGGATGCTTTGTTTGGTGCTGCAATACACTTCCAAAGGCATCCAATTCGACAAGATTTTTATCTAGGCACCATTCTTGAAGAACTTCTTGGAAATACGGATCAATGCCAGTCCTCTCACAGTACAGACACAAGTCGCCTCAAATCCCTTGCTAAATCTTCAGGGATTCATTGCTTATGCTCTAGAGTTTATTTTAAAACGAGACTAAGGTGCAGTGCACAGATTAGGGCTATGTCAATGGCTTTAAATTTTTAAAAGCATCTTGGGCTCCAAGGGAAATATATCAGTGTCGTAAAAGTTGGGAAAGAAAAGTAGACGACCACCTTAGAAAAGATCGTCCCCAGCAAGGCGATCCAGGAAAACAAATACGACTTCATTCAACGCAGTGGCAGAGGCAAAAGGCAGTGAACGCAGGAACCAAACACTTGTAAGCACGCAGTAACAACAAACAACTCAAATAGTTCGTGGTTGCCGGCTTTTTCTATCCGACTGTATCTTCTCATAGAGAACAACGTGGTGAACGCAGGGAGAGGCAGAAGGCAGTGAATGCAGGAACTAGACACTTGTAAGCGTGCAGTAACAGCAGAAGCACAACTAGAACACAAAAATAGCAGGAAAAAAAAATGCATAACAAAGAAAAAGCAAGTCCCGGGCCCCAAGCCGACCGGTTGCAGGTACGAAATACTGCCTCAAGAGTCAATTTTTTTATGCTAGGGTTTTGGTATTGGATTGAACTTGAGTTAAAGCTAAGCTTGGACATTTTTAAAAAAAAAGGGGGGTTGAAAACTGCAACGGAATCTCAAACAAAGAAAATTGCAACCCAATCTGCAAAGAAAGAACTATCGACAGGGTGTGGTGGGGTCTTTCTCAGGGAAAGCTAAGCTTCAAAATAGGGGTGGGGCCGTATGATAGAGATCACAGCCTATAACATTGCCCCGACAGACTCGAGAAACCCAATGGAAGTTAGGGAGGGGCTCGAAATTTTAAATAGCTCCGTGCAGACAGAAATTCCAACCTCACTGGGAGGTAACGCAGGGAATGAGGAAACAATAACGCAGATTTGGGGAAGTAGGGACATCTAGAGATCTGTGATGGAGAGGTTAACACAGAGGGGGCTTATTATACTGTTTAATCTCTCGTCGCACTTGGCCGTTGATCCCTCAGGAAACCTCTTTTATTCCAACCTTTTTGCTCAGGCAGGAGCAACTAGGGATGCTTGTGCTTCGCGGTAGGGCACCCTCACGCCAACATTTCAAGAACAAGAGAACAGTGCATCTATGTAAATGCGAAGCAATACAATGAGATATTAAGGCACAGAAAAAACAGAATCCGAAAACTTGCAAGAAAGAAATTTCACAACCATCTATCCTAAAAGTGCAATCAAGACCTTGGGAAGCACAATAGGAAATCAACAAACACGAGAAGAGCAAACTGAACAAGATAAAGGAAAAGGGAAGAACCCAGTGTCTCGATTAGGAGAAGACACCAAGAAAACTGTAGACATAAACCAACCAGCAGGCTCTGAAGTTAGGACTGAAGGTAGTCATAATCACAATGATACTTATAGTCCTAACACAACACCACTAATGTGGTCATCAGAATTGTATGTTAGCGAGCTAATGATCTTGAAAAAAAGTCTCTAGTCCCTTGAGAAAAGAAGCCAAGTCGAGGATAACAAGTGGAATGAAGTAATAGAAGCTAAGAGGATACTAACCAGGGAAAATGAGATGCTTAAAGAGCAGGTAAATAAGCTTCAACATTCCATCGCAAGAGGTGAGCTAGAGCTGAGAGAAATAAGGCAGCTACTAGACCAAAGGAAAATAGAAGAGGAAGATAAGATACAAGTGGTGGAAGGAAGCAAGGACTGTCACTTAAAAGAGATCCAATCAGCGATGGCCAGCATGGAGATAAGAGAAAAACAGCCAAGAGAACAAATAGATGAGGCTAAATCTTGGTCTCAAGTGGTGAAAGGACCTTTGAACACGCAAAGAGAACTCATAGAAAAACAGGTCAGAAACCAGATAAGGGAAGAGAAGGACAAAAATGACAGGGCTGTCAATATCATTATAAAAGGACTAAAAGACTATGGTGAGAAAGAAATCACGACGGAGTTGGCAAGAGACTTTCTTAACGATCAAATTCAATGGACATGAGTCATACAACGAGCAAATAGGATAGGAAGATGGATAGGAGGAGGCAAAAACAGACATGTAAGAGTCACCTTGAAGAACATAGAGGACAAAAACAAGATACTAAGGAATAAAAGATTCCTTAAAGGCATGCGAATTTACATTGATGAGGACCTTACTATAATACAATAGGAAGAAAGGAGGAAAGAGTGGGAGAAAGTAAAGGCGGCAAGAGATGTCGGAAAATGGGCTTGGCTACAAAACTGCAAAGCTCAAATAGGTGACAGATTGTCACATAAGAAATAGGAATTCGGGGCCCCCTAGGAGTATTTAACAATGGTAAGTTGGAACTGCAGAGGGTATCCATGGAGAAGAGGACCTGGATTGGGGCCCATAGCAGAGGGAAAGGATGTCATCATCCTTATTGAGACTCATGAACATGATGGGTGTAGGATTCCAGATTTTGAAGGGTATAAAAAGACGTCAGTGTGGAATGAAAGAACTGATAGTGGCAAGGGACACGGTGGAGTGGCAGTCTTAATTAAAGAGGAATGTGACAGTTTCGTAAAAGTGGAGAAAGAAGATCCAAACAAGCAGTTCATATGGCTTAAAATTATAGAAAATCAAGTCACAACAAGGATGGCAACATGCTACTTTTCTCCAAAGGGATCAAAATTTTATAAGAAAAGGAATCTAGACCGTGAAAATCCATTTGCAGCACTAAAAAAAGACATTTCTGTTTTTAGTAACATGGGAGAAATAGTAATAATCGGGGACTTTAATGCAATAACTGCAAACAATCAAGCTCTTAATCTGAAAAACAACATAGAGAAAGATATGGTTAGAGGAAGAGAACGACCAACTTTGGGACAGGGTCTCACAAGACAACAAAGGTGCAGTCTCACACTTTGGGGTGGAACTCTTAGGGCTTTGTAGCTCTTACAACATGGTCATCTGCAACGGTATGAGAGCATGACCCGAATCAGAAAAAATCACATGCAAAACGTACAATGGCCAAAGTGTAGTGGATTATGTCATTTGCTTGTAGAGCTATACCTCGAAGTTGATGGAGGTTATGATTGGGGACAATGTCTTAGAGCTGAAATCAGACCATAATCCAATTCATATTAAAGTTCACATTCTCATAAGGAAACAACAGGAAGAACAAGTCCACTTTGGCCAAAAGAAGGATACTCCCCAAGGTAAAATCCTTCTAAATCATGAGAATCAGGAAATCTTTAGAGTTGCAATCAAACAATTGTTCAGAGATCACGAAAAAAAAACAACTAACATAAAGAATCAGTTTCTCAGAGAGAACATGCTGATTCCCCTAATGCACAAGGCCTTAAATGGTTGTAAGAGAGCTAGACCCAAGAGAGGAACAATAAATACTTTCTCGGCAAACCCATGGTTCAACAAGGAATGCAAGATAGTAAAAAGATATCTACGAAAGAAAGGTATGGACAAAGAGCATAAGGAGTACGAAAAGATGCTATGGAATAAGAAAGAAAAGTATGTAAACAGTAGAAGAATAGCGCCGATTGCCCTCCGAAAAAATAGTCCCAAAAGCTTTTGGAAAGAGCTATGTCAAAAGAAGAAACAAACAGAAAACAATATCACCGGAAACCAATGGCTTGAGTATGCGAAGTTGCTATATGAGAGGGACCAAGACAAATATAGACCCCCAATAATTTATGCGAATACAAAACTTTCCAACACCGAAGACGTCATTCAAGGCATAAAACAATTAGCAAGTGGGAAAGCTCAGGATATTGATGGGCTGCAAGCGGAATACTTAAAGTGGGGTGCTGAAGTACTGGCACCTCGTATCAAACACATCTTCAATAGGGTCATCCAAAAGGGCTTCCCAAAAGAGTGGACAACTAGTGTGGTTATCCCTATCTTCAAAAGTGGGGATACCAATAACCCATCAAATTATCGTACTATCATGGTTAATCCCCTTCTTGGTAAACTCTTCGGAAGCATGATAGAGCGCAAAATCAGTAGGTGGGCAGAAAAAGAAGGAAAAAGAGCTAAGGGCCAAGTTGGATTTAGACCGAAGCACTCTACTATTGATCATGGGGCTACACTTAGGTTCTTGATTGAAAAAATATGAAACACTCAGGGAGACGAGGCCTTTTGCTGCGTTGTCGACTTCAAAAAAGCCTTTGACACGGTCCCCCGTGACAAACTTTGGAATAGGATGGAGTTGGGGGTTCTGGATGAGCTTAGAGCTGCTGTCCATAGATTATATGAGCAAGTAAAGGCTAAAATCAGAACTAGTGATGGAATGTCAGAGTGTTTTGGTAGCGATATAGGCGTCAAGCAGGGCTGTCCGCTTTCACCAACTTTATTTGGACTGTACATTGATAAATTAGAAGAATGGTTAAATAAAGATAGTGGGGAGGGGATTCAACTAGCTAAGTATGTTATAAAACTGCTTCTTTATGCGGATGACCTCATTTTAATCGCCAGAACAGCCAGTAGCTTGAGGGAACATTTGAGAGCACTTGAAACTTTTTGTCAAGAGGTTGGAATGCAGGTGAACACAAGCAAAACCAAAGTAATGATCTTCTCTCTGAAAAGAAAAAAGAAACAATATACCTTTACCTTTGAAGGCAGCCCGTTAGAGATAGTCGAGCAGTACAAGTACCTAGGGCTTTATTTTCACCACAAGCTCAGTTGGGAAACGTGTAGAGCAAAAAGAATTCAAGGAGGATGGAAAGCGTTGTACTCTCTTCAAAATCGGTGCAAGATTGCGGAGTTATGGGATCGGAAGACCAAGAGAACACTCTTTGGGTTGTTGGTTATCTCAGTGATTCTCTACGGGTGTGAAATTTAGGGCAACAGTATGTCGGATCAGAAATGAAAATAAATAGAGAGAATCTAGAAACACTTCATCATAAGCAGTCTCAAAGTCAAGAATTCGGTGCCGTATGAGATCTTACTTGCTGAAACGGGGTCCTTTCCTCTAGAGGCATCGGCGATGATACGGTTACTAAGCTACCTCAAGAAGATTCAAAACTTGAAGAAACATAGGTGGCCTAGACTAATTATGGAGGAAGAGCTAACTAGAAGAAAGAACACTTGGAGGAAGCAAAATAACAAATGGGTAAAGAGGTGGGATATTAGCATGCAGGAGTGCCCAAATACTAATGAAGAAATAAAAAAATATGTGAGAAGAAAATTCAAGTGCATCATGTGGACAAAACAAATGGGCCGTAAAAATGAATACTACCTCAAAGAATTCAACCCCACAGGTGATTTTGAAGAAAAAGCCTATATAGGAACAGACATTAAGTGGAAAGCGAAAATGTTGATTGTCCAACTTAGGATGAGCTCTCATCATCTTAGGTGTGAAACGGGTAGATGGCTAACTCCTAAAGAGAATTGGGAGGAGAGAATATGCCTCTTTTGCAACAAAGGCGTGGTGGAGACGGAACGACACTTCCTCTTGGAGTGCGAGGCATACAATGACATTCGATACAATTATGGTGAAACTTTGAAAATCGCCAACCTTGACACCCTGTTTGAAGCGACAAGGATGGATAATACGACGAACCTCGTTATCAAACTTTACAGCAGAAGGGAAGATCTCAAGAAGGAAGTTCAGGCAACTTAGGGAACGTTTTGTGGCTGATGTCCCGTTTTGAAGGGGATGTGCGCGACTGATGGGTCCCATAGGCTGCTGCGGCCTCGTGGACGTTATTAAAATCCTTCATTCATTCATTCATTCATTCATATTCTCCATTAACTCTCAAGTGCAATTTTCCCTCTCAGTTCAACAACAAAGCAAGCCCAAGTAACCCATTGTCATTGGCGATGATGAGCTTGAAGGCAGTTCCTTTCAGTGCATCCTCATAGGGTGGGTGAGACCTACCCCTGGGTTTTACTACTTATGTGCTTTTCCTAGCACGAACAAAGCCAATGAAAATAATGTGCATATTGGTCACAAGGTTGTCAATGCAACTTGCCCTCCTTTGTATCCCAAAGAAGTCATTCTTGTCACATCCTTTCAAGTGCTTGGGCATTTAAATCCTCTTCCCACTCCGATTGCTGTCTTTGAAAATCATCATCTTCACAGTAGCGGGATTGGCAATCACCCTCATGTCCCTCACACTACAACTATCTCTATTTCTTTAGGCCACTGGAAATTGGTTAAACGAAGTTGCATATATCCCTCCATTTGTGTGTGTACTTCTATAGTTGAATAGGATGTCAATAAACAAATGTTCAAAGAAAAAGCTACCCAACGTGCCCTAGCATTGACCAAAGTTTTGAGCAACATTGACTATGGCTTGAAAATTCTTAGTGACAATATTGTGGTTCATGGCATCCAAAACCATCAAATGTATACTACCATACCAAAAATGGATTAATGCATTGTGTACTTGTCCAATGTGTTCCAACTTTACAAAAGGTTAGACACATTTGAAATACTTCTTTTGGGTGAGCTAGCTTGACAACACATTGAGTAGGAGAATATCCACAGGGACATAGTGATGAGACTCGGCGAGTCTTGGTGAGTACTCCCAGTTCCGAGCCCGAGTCCATCAAGCCAAGGCCTCGTCGAGTTTTTTTGCAGACTTGGCAAGTCCTGTGACGGGACTCGCGAGTCTACAAAAAAACACAATTTTTTTAAAAAAATGCAAAAAAAAAAAAAAAATGCACAATAAAGTTAAAAAAGAAAAACTTAAACCTAAACCTAAAAGGCATTCTAACATTCTCAAAGTGCCATTTACTCCAACGTTTATCCCAACTGCTTCCTTAATGTATAAAAAACATCGTAGGCTCCAACGTGTTGGAGCTTGTGTTGAGAGGACGAGCGATGCATGCTCTTCTCAACCTTAGATGTATCTTTTTATATTATGTTTTTGTTGATGCCATCGCCATGGATTTCTAAATCCATATCTTGTATGTAAAAAACAATTTGATGAATATAAAAACAACTCCTATTTAATATTAATTCTCAACTTTCAAATTTCAAGTTCTATTGTTCAACTGAAAACATTCAATATCACATTATTTACTTCTTTGTGTATACATGTGTATGTTAGATCTAATTAACTAGTTTTGAGTGTATTTTTAAGTGGATTTGATATGGAATGCATTTTAATAGTTTTTTCTCCTAAAATTCACTATTTTTAATAATTTTTAAAAATTTGCCAAGTTTTTTTGCCGAGTCCGAGTCTCAACGCTATGCACAGGGATAACTATGTGAAACTGTCAAGCAATACAACCTGATGCCATACACTACTTTTGTAGCAAAATATGATGTTCTGATGGCTCAAGAGACTTCAAGAACCAATTTGAAAGAATTAACTATTCAATATAGATCTAGCATGCTGTGATATACTTCGGGATTAGAAATCTCAAGAATAACCACTTTCTGCTCAGTCTTGAATAATATCACTTCTGCGCATTTGAAAACTAGTGACTCACAGTATCTCTGCTTTGTGCCTTGACAAGAAGTCCTTACAACCTGTTGCACCTCAAATGTTTGATTCTTAGAAAAGTTTCTTGAGGAGGTTCTCATCTTTTGTTCCATTGCACAGTGCCTACCACTTTCTTGCGGTAGGATTAAACAGCAAAAGAAGACACCCAACCCAGCTTCAATAATATAAACACACTCAACACAAAATTTCTTGTCTCGCCCATGACATTCATATCATTCACGAACATGAGGACTATTCAGCAATGAATCACTTTTTTAAAAACCTCATGATCTAAGGATTAGGCTGTTGTTTTCCCTAGATCATGAAAATTGTAACTGAACTGATGGTCGCTCATTGAAACCCACCGGTTTTCCCAACCTTGAAGGCACTCTTCTTTCTTCAGCTCACTGTGTTATGTAGTTGTATGTATAAGTTTGAGGAATAAGTGGCTGGACCTTTTGAGTTAGATTTTGATCCAAATGCTATACTTGTTTTGCTGAGGTACACTGCCAACAAACTGAGTCCCTCCAAAGCAACTCTTAGACTTAAATGGTTGGGGGAAAACGGATTAATCTAACACAGTGGTCCACTACCAGTCAAGAGATCACAACCACCCTTTTCTTATGACTGTAGGTTTCACATTCTTACAGTCACGTGACCAACAAAAGATATGAATCAAAATCAAAACCTAACAGAAGAGTTTTATTGAGAGCTGATATGAGTCATGTGACTGACAGAAAATAGTGCTTACGCAGATCATGCCTATATTGCACAATCTAGAGCAATGTTCAGTGTTTAACATCATTTTCTGAACCAGGAAAAGTGTTTGAAGATTGGAATGCCAAAGGACATTAAAAGGATGTTATAAAAAGAGAGTATGTCATGACAAATGAAGGGAGATAGAAATATTTGAAGGGTGCCCTACATCAAGGCAACCAAGAAGCAAGGCTATGAACTAAGCAGAGGAGATGTGCATTACCATGTCCTACTATTTAATATCTTGGCAGTCAAGCATGGCTGGAACAGAAGGTGAGGCACTGCCATGAGACAGTTACATTGACATGGACAACTAGAGTAGAGGTTTAGTGTAGAAGAGAAGCCAACAAGTTCTGCTAATAGTATAAACAACACAAGAAGGAAGACTAGACAATTTTGACTCCTTGACTTTTTGATGGGTTTGGTTTGTTGGGGTGATTCTAGAGTAGGTAAGACAAGCTTGAACCACGAGTGCTTTTCTATCTTGTGAAATTGGGTTGTGTAACCCTGCTATATGTATAATACCTTTCTCTTTAAATGTGAATTGTGGGTTTGGGTTGTGAAGCTCCCTTGCCTTACAGTTTGCTTAAATCTCCTCATGTAAATAAGCAAACATGTTAGTCTTTCGAGCTTTTAAGGGAAAAACTATAGTGAGAAGGGAGTAATTATTAAAATCATGGCTCAGGCTCTCAGAGAGTTTGTAAATCCAGTTTGTTGTTGTTTGAGCTAGTGAGAGGGAGAAAAGCGCTAACCAATTTTATTTCTTTTATCAGCACCAAGTTGATAGGTCCTTGATCTCCATGTATCCACTACATAGTTCTTGGACAGTTCCTTTTTTAAATGCACTAAGTTGATGGGTCCGGACTCCTTAGTTGTACCATTTGGCTTCCATGTGATGGATCCTAGAATGCCCTGCTCACACCGAGTTGACAGGGCCTTGGTTTCACTACAAAGTTCATTTCTATGAGAATCAAGTTGATAGGCTCTTGAAGGCTGCACTGGGATCCTTGTCCCCAACTTGATCGATCCTTGGAGTTATACTCCAAAGCTGATAAGCATGGAATCCCATGAATGCATATTGTAGGTGTCACTCTTGAGCAAGGATCTATATGTAATGTCCCCAAATGGGATGATTCAACCAAAAAGGGGTTCCCCTTAAAATCCACAATTTCTGAATTTAGTTAAATTAGCAAATCCCAGCTGCTGTCATTTCACCTCCAAATTGAAAATTAACTCCAATTCACCTTGAAATAAATGACAAATAAATATCTTGTAAATTTGGCCACCAATGGCTCTTGCTGCAAAAAAGAAAGAGCTTGAAATGAATGTTTCAATCCTCCAAACCTTAGCGCCACACTAGTGGAATTGATGTCATTCTTTTCCACTCTAATCCTTGCTCAAACTTTCACAAATTGTAGACAAAATCTTGTAAAAATCACAGCGGTCATATCATCCATGAATCATCCACGAAACCCTTGCAAATTTGCCCTCAACAAATATTATTTCCTACGAATAACTGAAAACTTAAAAAATTCATAACTCCTTCAATATTATGAATTATGATGCAAATAAGAGCTCAAATTGATCACAAAAATAATGATTATCAAATAAAGATAATTTTAGATTTTTTCTTTCATGGGAAGGTCACCAAAACTTGCCCTAAAATTCTAAAAACTCTAGTTTTCAGAATTTACCTCTTCAAACATCAAACCTTCAATCCCAAACAAGTTTTCACACTTGGGAAAATTAATGCAAATAATAATCATAAATATTATGCATCAAATGGACCTCAAATAGTCCACCAAACTCTCTCAATAGCCTCTCAAAGCAAATCGCCCCACTTTAGGACAAGTAACAAAATCTCCTTTAGCAAAGGTGGCATCAAAAGACACTTTTTGTAAAGTAATCAGCTCCAAATCTGCGAACACCTATTGGGCTTGCATCCCAATAGCTTCTTCAAGCATGAAAAAATAATTATTAAATTCAACATGTCTTCAATTGTGATCTTCACCTTGTATTTGTACCTTCGAAAGGTGGGCGAACCACCTTGAGGAGGTAAAATACATCATAACCCTCTCTTACCAACTTTTAAGATATCTTTTCATTTTCTTTACTTTAGCTCCCAAGCCGACATTTTTTTTAATTTCACTTTAGGCCTCTTTTAATTAATTAAATAACTTGCTTTAATAAATTAGTAATTAAAATTACTTTTTGGCAAATTAAATAATTATTTTATATTAGGTCATTGCTTAAATAATTAATTAAATTGCCTAATAATTAAATTGATAAAAATCATTTTTCAAGCAATTTATTAATTATAAAGCCTCTTAAATAATATTAAAATTACCTTAGTTTTAATGATTATTTTAAGAGGCTTTAAAATTACTTTAATTTTTCAAATGGTTAAAATTGCTTTTCCGACAATTTGAATAATTATTCAAGATAGTTCTATTTTAATAATTAATTCAATTGCTTTATAGTTTTGAATGATTAAAATCACTATTCGGGCAATTTTATTAATTATTAAAATTATATGAAGGGGACATTACAGTCCTCTCTTCCCAAATTTGGTTGCTCTCAAACAAATGCAAGCTCATATGCTCAATTACCATGTCCACGTGGTAAATCTTGTTGTAGTGCTCAAAAAGCCTTGCTCCTGTACCTGTTAAGTGGAATATCTTTTGCCAAAAAGCATAGTGTGACATACCCCAAATGGTTAATGAATGCCATTTCACCTTGCCAACACAACTCAAAATGCAACCAAAATCTGTATGTTTCCCAAGGGGAAAAAATATCCAAGTCGATTTTGAACTTATAATACCTGTATTTTGGGGAATGCCCCAATGTGTCTTAAATCATAGGAAAGCCATCTAATGGCTCATTGCACCTGTATGCCCCTATCTCATTCAAAACCGAGTGGGGTATGAAGAGGTATCCAATCACGTTGCCCCAACTATGTCCTCCAAAAAGTATCCAGCTCTATACTCCAATTTTCAAAGTAATCTCCCAAAAATGCAATGTAGGAAAAAGAACCATACCTTGGAACCAACTTACCTTTCCATGAAGCCTACCAGTTTAGGTTACTCCCATGCAAAAATTATGATCAACCCAAAGCTGCCCATCCTTGTGAATGTTGGGTGGGAAAGTGACCTAAAGAACAACCCAAACATTCCAAAAATACCATGTAGAAAACTATTGTACTTGTACCTTAAAATCAGACATGTTGTACTTGGAAAGGTTGTAAAAGTAAACACGAACCAAATATTTTCTCATGTCATAGGGACTGCTTGAATGGTGCAATAACATCAGTCAACAATTGCTCTTCAAAGGGCTGTATACAAGACTTTTCCCCACCTTTTTCATTTTTATTAAGTGGTTGAAAATTCTCTTTTGACTCAGAATTGTTGGAGGCAAGATTTTCACGTATTCCAACCAAATTTTCAATATTTGATGACAGCTGTAAGCAATAGAAAAAATCAGACTTCCCATACCTATGAAGGGGCTGTAGTATGCACTTTTTAAAATCCTTTGTGTCCTCAATTGGTGGTTGGCAATGTTCCCCATACTCAAAATTTTTTGAGGCAACAAATTCAGACGTTATCTGCAACATTTTAGAACTTTTACGTGTCTGTCCCATGCCAAAAGAGTTGCCTTCTATGTAGGATTTGAGGCATGAATGTAGCAAAACATCCTCAAATTTTTTTGACAAGAAGAGAAACCAAAATATGGTCAAAAACATACCTTCAAACCTCTCTTTCCCTTTTCTCATGCTCACACAACCATTATCAAACATAATGTTAGATGAAGATGTAGGACTCTCTTCATCATTTAAGTCATGCCAAATGACTTCCTTGCTTGGCACCTTTACAAGGGATCTCCCAAATAAACCTACACATGGAACAAACAAATTAGAAAAATCATTGGTGTTTAATAACACCCATTTGATCCACTTGTCAAGTTCTAGGATCTTTTTTTGATGTCTTGATCCTTCCTATCCATTTCACACAATGGATTGCTTTTTACATTCCACAATAAATTGGAATCTTGATCTTCTCCCATATCCATTTTGATTGTATGTAAGTCCATCATAGTGTTCTTTTCCTTCAAGCATTCCCTCATCTCATTGTGCATTGATTTATCAAGAAGCCCCTTTGTGCCATCCAACCTTGTCAAGGCTTGCACTCCCTTCTTATTTGTGATTAAGAATTATTCCTTCCAAGCTCTTTCATCAACTCTAGAGTTATGCAGTAAATTTGAACATGTATTAGATACCAAACAAAAATCATCATTCAACTCATACCTTTTTATGAATATCTCAGTTTCTTTGGCTTCTTCAAAATCATCTTTTTGAATCCCAAAGTTTGGGGTACTTGGCTGCCCCAAAGCACCTAGAATCTCCTCATTTTCATCCATCATTTGCAGCCCTCTTTGCTGCTCCAAACACGCAGAATTTTGGTTTTCACAATTTCCCACTCTAGGCTGCCCGAAAGTGTCATCTTTTTGTAGCTCATCTTTCTCCTTCAAATCTGATTTTTTTGTTTCATTGGCTTCTTCATAAGAATCCTTATGAAGGGCTGTCCCTTCATTCTTTTCCTCCAACTCTCCATGTAGTTCAATACTCTCTTCCTCTACATGCTCCACTAACAAATAAGGCCTCAATTTTTCCTCACAATCAATTGCAACATTTTCAAACAGCATATGTGCATTTGGAAAATTATGGTTTTCTAGCCCCAAACTTGTCAACAAGATAGATAATAATGGCTCAGGAAGATCATCACTCTCATTGAGTGTCACGGTCAAGTTTCTTTGTATAGAAGCTACAACATTTTTGGTATGAGTCTTACAAGCAATTGCAAGGAAATGTTGAAACATCTTAACAATAAGTTCATCACACTCCATATCTAATATCAAAATACATGCCTTGGTTGAAGCCATAGTTTTCAGCATGTTGACCCTTCTAGCCAAGGAGTGTCATTTGTCTTCTTTGAGACCTTGGAAACTTTTTACAATGAACGGAAATATTTTTCTCATGATTTTATCACTGTAGGGAGCTTCAAAAATCATTAGTCTTAAAATCTCTTAATACTAGTAACCAAGAGCCTTACATCCTCATCTGTGTCTGTCAAGAGTTCATGTTGAACCAAGTAAGTCCTTGAGGGCTGTACGGCCCATTTCATGGACCCATATTGTGATTGATTTACCTTGGATAACCTCTTTTTTACTTCTTTCAAAGTGCTGATTACATTCTCCACTAGTTGGCATAGGTCTCCTAGCCTTCTACCTGCATTGTAGAGCCTTTCTTTCTCCATTTCTTCCATGATAACACCAAATTTTTTTATCTGCTTGCAACCAAACCTCACAAGTGGACAAGATCGGTGATTTGATACCATTGTAATATTCTCAAATGGGACGATTCAATAAAAAAGGGGTTTCCTCTAAAATCCACAATTTTCGAATTCTGAATTTAATAAAATCAGCGTAGCTGTTGTAATTGCACCTCCAAACTGAAAATTAACTTCAATTCATCTTGAAAAAATGACAAATAAATACCTTGTGGATTTGGCCACCGATGGCTCTTGCCGCAAAGAAGAAAGAGCTTGAAATGAGTGTTTTAATCCTCCAAACCCTGGCGCCACACTAGTTGAATTGATGTCCTTTCCCACTCTAATCTCTGTCCAAGCTTTCACAAATTGTAAACAAAATTATGCAAAAATCACAACAGTCATATCATTCATGAATCGTCCACGAAACCCTTGCAAATCTGCGCTCAACAAATATTATTTCCTACAAACAACTGAAAATTTAAAAAATTCATAACTTCTTCAATAGTAAGAATTATGATAGTTCAAATTGATCACAAAAATAATGACTCTCAAATAAAAATAATTTCAGAATTTTCCTTCCATGGGAAGGTTACCAAAACTTGCCGTAAAATTCTGAAAACCCTAGTTTTCAGAATTTACCTCTTCAAACATCAAACCCTCAATCCCAAACAAGTCGCCACATTTGGAAAAATTAATGCAAATAATAATCAGGAATATTTTGCATTAAATGGATCTCAAATAGTGCATCAAACTCTCTTAATAGCCTCTCAAAGCAAATCGCCCCACTCTAGGGCAAGTAACAAAACATCCTTTAGCAAAGGTGGCATCAAAAGACATCTTTTGTAAAGTAATTAGCTCCAAATATGTGAACACCTATTTGACATGCATCCCAATAGATTCTTCAAACATGAAAAAATATTTATTAAATTCAACGTGTCTTCAATTGTGATCTTCACCTTGTATTTGTACCTTCCAAAGAGGGGCGAACCACCTTGGAGAGGTAAAATACCTTATAACCCTTTCATACCAATTTTTAGGATATCTTTTCCTTTTCTTTGTTTTAGCTCCCAAGCCGACATTCTTTTTAATTTCACTTTAAGCCTTTTTGAATTAATTAAATAACTTGCCTTAATAAATTAGTAATTAAAATTACTTTTTGGCAAATTAAACAATTATTTTATTTTAAGTCCTTGCTTAAATAATTAATTAAATTATTCTAATAATTAAAGTGATAAAAATCACTTTTCAAGCAATTTATTATTTATAAAGCCCTTTAGAATAATCATTAAAATTACCTTAATTTTGCAAATGGTTAAAACCACTTTTCTAGTAATTCGAATAATTATTCAAGATAGTTCTATTTTAATAATTAATTAAATTGCCTTATATTTTCGAATGATTAAAATCACTATTTGGGCAATTTTATTAATTATTAAAATTATATGAAAAGGGGACATTACACTATACTTTTATGCCCCTGTAGTGTTGGATGTCTAAGAGTTTGAGATATACAGTCATAAGAAAAATATTGTTGTTTTCTCTTGACTGGTAGTGGACCACTGTGTTAGACTAGTCCTTTTTCCCCAACCATTGAAGTCTAAGAATTGGTTTGGAGGGTTTCAGTTTGTTGGCAGTGTACTGCAGCAGAACAACTATAGCATTCGGGTCAAAGTATAGTTCAACAAGTTCCGGCTACTTCCTCCTCGAACTTATACATACAACTACATAACATGGTGGGTGGAAGGAAGGAGAGTGCCAATAAGGAGGAAAAATCTGCTAGGTCTCAATGAGTGACCTTCAGTGCAATTACAACTTTCATGATCTAGGGAACATGACAGCCTAATCCTTGGATTACAATCTTTAAAAAAAAGTTATGTATTGCCAAATAGCCCTCATGTTTTTGGATCATATGAATGTCATGAGT
Organism: Torreya grandis; assembly: GCA_037957365.1. NCBI lineage: Eukaryota > Viridiplantae > Streptophyta > Pinopsida > Cupressales > Taxaceae > Torreya > Torreya grandis. The sequence continues at coordinate 1,199,385 of JARHVA010002287.1, read as the reverse complement.
GACACAAGAAATTTTGTGTTTGCTACTAGGTTGTGTTTTTTCTTTTGCTGTTTAACCCTGGCACAAGTAAGTGGTAGGCACCATGTTCCTCAAGAAACCTTTTCAAGAATTGAACATTTGAGGCGCAATGGGGTGTAAATTCTTCTTGTCAATGCATAGAGCAGAGACATTGTGAGTCACTAGTTTTCATGTGTGCAGAAGAGATATTAATCAATACTGAGCAGAAAGTGGTTATGATTGAGATCTCTAATTACTCAGTGTAGCACAGCATGCGAGGTCTATATTGAAGTGTTAATTGTTTTGTATTGGTACTTGAAGACCCATGAGCCGTTAGAAAATAATTGCATTAACTAGTTTGTTGCACCAGGTTGTATTACTTGAGACACAGTCTCACATAAACTACTTGGGATGTAATGCAGTTGAAATTTTCCAACTTATTGTTGTGAGTCGTGACTAACTCTGATGCATTTAGTTTTATTTGTTTGTGGGGTAACTATGTTTTACTGAGATGATCTTTCGTAATGCGCAGATGTCCAAAATGAATTGTGTGGAAAAACAGGGAGAGAAACAAATAGAAGAGAAAAGCAAAAAAATAAATAAAATGATCCAAGTGGATTTCTGGAGGGCAATAACTTAAGTAGAATTGTAATATGATAATTTGAATTGTTAAAAATCTTCTTCTGTGCAGCATTTCATTGAGCATATATTTGGTCTCTTTGTTCATTGTGGTTGTTCTTGTCACAGTATTAACAATCACCCCTTATTTTATTGTTTTGTGAATGCAGGTTCCTTACTGTAGCAATTACAAATTCAGATATACAACATCATCAGATTCCAAGAGGAATGGACCTGAAATTTGTGTGCGCTTAGTAGAGAATGACTCTACACGAAGTGTATGGCCATTCAGGCTTGGCATTGTTGTACGTCTCTTGTATGCCTGAATTGGCTTCTCTATTTGTGAAAGGTTCAACATGCATACTCCTAATTGGTTTGCCTGTAAGATTTTGTTTGTACTTACCATTGCTTCCTCTGGAGGCATGTTGCAGGTCATGAGTTAAAAATAGTGATCGTCTGGTTTAGCAATTAAGAATGTAAGTTGAACAGCTAAAATTACAATGTTGTTTTGCAGCCATCAGCACTATTGGTGTTTATGAGTGCAGGCCTTCTGCTTCACTACAATGATGAGAGGAGGGCAATCCCTAAAGGTATGAGGATGTATGATTCGTCATGTTTTAACCATGCATGTGGTTAGGTTTGTGGGCTTTTTTTTGGCAACAATCTTTCTGCATGAAAGCAAGAAAGATGCGGGATTGTACATAGAGATTCTTGTACGAGTCCCCAAGTCATTCTATTTTGTTTCCTGAGGAAGAGGAACAGAATACTTGAGCAGTGTTTTGCAGGAGACATGTTCCCTGGAGTCTGGGATGCATTTCGGGATGGGGGAAGGGGCTGGAAATTTCATTCCCTTCCTCAAATCGCAGGAGACACCCTGGAGATGTTACCCCAGAATGGGTATGTTCGAGGGAATTTTTCTTCGCATACCCTGATGGCGGGGGATGTTTAGATGTCTCTTGTTACTTTGGGAGATGTTCAGATGGGATGTCTTCCTCATTAAATCAAAAGTAGAAACATTTGGCTTTATTATAATTTGTTTATCCTGCCAGATTCCTGGTCCCATGTACCTGATGTTCATTGTGGTCGTCTAGGTAAGCAATTTTTATTGTTTGTATTATTCACTAAAACGTATCATCTGGCAGCACTCATGCAATTCCATAATGTTTGGAATTTCGCTTGTGTATAAGTTGTAGTCAAGAAAGCTATTTGTTTTCTGACTGCTTTCAGGCTTCATATTTACATTTTTGGTGTATAATTTTGCATCCAACTGAGCCAAGTATTATTGAGCTTCCAATTCGTGAAAGTGAACATGAGTTCTGAAATTCAGTTTAGCAATCGAGCTTATAGATGTTGACTACAATGCCTTGTGCAGTTTATGATGCTTTAATAATGACCTATTGAAAATATGATTTTGCAAATCAGTTTTGTTCTTGCTATTGCTAGATGATCGTGTCTTACAATTCTGTAATGACATTATGTTTCAGGTCATTATCCACTTTCAATTATTTTTGAGCCTCTTATCATTCTTACAATAATATCAATATATTAAAAAAGCATTTTCTATATTTTTGAGATTCGTGTCTCCTGAAATTAGCAGGGTCTTTCTAACCATTTTGAAACATGTCCCCGCATATCGGATACTTTATGAAGCATTGTGCCAAAGTTAATTTTGATAAATATTTTATGAGACAAATGGAGTTTTAAGTTATATTCGAATTGCAGTGGTCCCAGATTTGATACTATTGATGATGCACAACACTGACAAATTTATCAGAGCAAAAATCAAATCATTGAGTGACATTTTAATCAGATTTCTCTTGTTAATCTCTTCCAGACTGTTAAATTTTTAAGCTAAGTTTTATGGATGCATATATGATTGCGGCATGCTAGATACATAAATGAGCAAAATATGTGAATGGGTAAACAGATTTTTTCCACGTGTCTAAATATGTATGTATGCAACAAATTAACCATAGAAAATAGAAAGTTGACAGCCAAAAACCATTTAAATATGAGGACAAATTGAGTGATATGTATTGGACATTCAAGCATTCCCACTATTGCACATGAAGAGTAAAAAAAACTTTGGTTGAGTGGGATTATCTTGGTTACATGGATCATAGTTAGAAATGTGAAAAGAATGAGTAGTTAATGCGTTAAGCACAGCTGTTTTTTGAGCCTGTTGGTGATGGAAATTAGCATGTATATATTTATCAGCTCGAGTTATGTTTCTGTATACTTGGTGTGTGAAGGAACTATATAGTGTTTTGGATATAAGGACATCAAGGAAGGGCAAGGCATCACTGTTTTAAACTTCCATGGTAAAGGTTAGATGACAGAGGAAATATTGGATGAGAAAAGTATTGAGATTGTCTCTCCAACGGGGTTAGATGACAAAGGTTGCATCCACAAAACAGTACCAACACTTTGGTTTGAGTGAGGTTGATTCTAAGGCCTTTTGTTGAAAATACTCATTGCTACATCCATCATTGTCAAATTTTCTCCCTAAAAGTGTGCATTAGCAGGAGGGTAAAGGAGTTCCAACATGAAATTCTTCTTGAACTCTTTAACAATGTCTTTTGTTCTATTTTTTACATAGAATTATGGTGACCTCTCTTTCTCACGTGATATAACTGACATTAAATTGGGTGCCCAAGAGGAATCCGCTTGTGTCCACCTAATCTGGGAACCTTTGAGCACCAAAATACATGTATAAACAAACATTGTTAAGAACTTAGTACAGTCATCATTGGTGATTTTTCTCCCTAAAAGTGTGCATTAGCAGCAGAATAAGGAGTTTCAACATGGAATTATTCATGTTTTTTTTTTAAATACATGGTTTGTTCTATTTTTTGCACACAAGAATGGTGACTTCTCTCTTGTTTTGTGTACGCTTTATGCTTTAATCCAAGTTATTTTCACTTTTTTCTTGTTGATTTTTTCTGTAATCAATGAGAAGTGGGATTTAATTATTTGGAAGATTGTGTGCAGAACTCTTACAATGCATGGCCTTGTGTAGTTGCATTCACCCTTTTTTGGTAAGGCCCACCTGAACTTATTGGAGATGATCCTAGTACCTGGGCCACATGATAATAACCTGAGGGGTCACTAGGCACTCAGTGTTACAACTTGGTTTCTCACTAGGCACATTGGGTTGGGATTTGAACTATTGGAATATTTTATACGTTAGTACATTACATAGTTATTAATGTTAGTTTGATATGTATGTGAGTGTTCAGTTGTTGAACCAACTCACATAAATAGGCTTGGTGGAGATTATATACGGATTTGTAGTTGTTAAAAGATAAAGATTGACTCTTTAACATAAGGAGAACATAAGCCTATAAATGTGTAACTTTATTTATTGAATAATATGAACGAAGTTTTAATTGTGAAAACTCTGACCAAATCTCATATTTGGTATCAGAGCGCTATTCCTTCTTGAGTGTAATGGTTTTTTAAGAGCAAAGAGGGGCAGCGCCATGATTATTTAGTTGCTTCGAGTAATAAGAGAAAAGTTATGTAAGCCTTATTTATAATTAGTTTAGCAATTATAAGATTATTTTACATATATTAAGGTACTGTTTGCCAGACTTCATCCGATCAGCAATCTGCCATATCTCGTGCCTGCTGTGCTTGTAAATTGTCATCTGCTTTACAGTCCTGTGTTGAGTTATTTTATCACCGTGTGCATTCAGCCTGTTTGTGTGGAATTATTGCTAACCCGCTATCTGTTTTGCGTACTCACCATTCAATCAGTCAAAGATCTGCTAACGTTTTGTCCACTTCCATGTGTCCTACGTGGATCAGTCTCAGAGCTTGTTGGTGGACGCTTCATATGTGTGCATCAGCGGAATCCTCCTGAGCATTGAACACCTCTTGTTTGCAGGCTGCTAAGACCACTGTGTGCGTCACTCTTCAGTTCTCTACCATCATCCTTTCTATTTCTTTCTTGTGGCATCTGAAATAAATGTATTGAGAATAGGTTTTCAAACCAGAATACCTCGCAGACCCGGGCTTTCTTCGCTTCATGCATATGCGTAATATGTCATTCCATTTTTTGATCCAACCAATTTCACGTCAAAGCTCTTATATTACCGCTGTGAGCCTGGATATAGTCTAAAATCCTAAAGCTAGCACTGATAGTGTCATTCGTGCATATATGTTATCATGTGCATTCGCTCCATGTGATTGCGTGGCCTTCCAAACTGTTGCAAATGTCATGTCATCTTTTTTGGTTTCATTTTAAAGTCTAAGGTTTGCTATTAATTACAGGTTGTTAGTCCTTTATTCTTTAATCTATTGTTTCTCTTGTTATGTATTTAAGTTCTCAAAATTGTACAATGACAACTGTTCTAGAGCATAGAATTTAATATAATTTGTTTTTAGGTGGAGTTTTTAGTCTATAGAATTTGTTTATTTTTTTGTTACCTAGCTTATGTAATTAGTTAATAAGTGGGACTATATTGAGATGTGAGCGGACAGGTATTTTTATTTGGTGATTTATTTCAGTCAATGGCAAGATCCTTTGAATAAATTAGTGTCTAGTGTTATTTGTCATTTTGTGTCTATTAGTTTATTGTTTTAGTTTGGGTCAATGAACAATTGTATGTTGTACATCAATCGTTAAATGTCAGATCCTCTTGTTACAGACGCATTTTTGGTTGAAATTGACGTCCTAAGTCAGTTTAATTTGCCCGGGGAGGGGCGGGGGAGGGGTTTCAAAAGTGACATACATCGTCATTAATCTAGCTATCTAAGCTAATAAAGCCCATTGGAGGTCGGAGGCCAAGAGGTCAAATAGCGACCTTGAGTTTGCCACTAACAAAGGGGTCATGGATTGCGATAGTGGCATACAATTTGCAACAAAACAGATAATGCCAAGGACGATTCACATTGATAGTGGCAATCGTTTGTGCTGTTCGTGATCGAGTGGCAGCGGTCAATGACCGAGGCTGCAAACGAAGACAATGAGGACTCAGTCCTCAAATGTTTTGTTTTCATGTTTTTTTTTGTGTGGTGTTTGAGAAATAAAATACTGAAATCAATGTATTCGCCTAAAGTGATGATAAAATTAAAGATCTGTATGACAGTATTGTAACATAATAGTTTTCTTGAACACTACTTCAAATCGGTTTGAATAGGTTGATGGGTCCCTATTCATAGGTGTTTTCTATGGAGCGGTTGATGGGTCCCGATCTTCGAATTGGTTGATGGGTCCCAATTCATGTGTTTCCACAATCAATAGGTGTGTCAACTTTATATGCAAGTTCCAGAGCAGCAAGCTACATTTCTTGAGTGTGGTTCCTTTCCCTATGTCTGCACTAAGGGGGGGAATGTTCGAATGTTTTATATGTTAGTACGTTACATAATTATTAGTATTAGTTTGATATGTAAGTGAGATGTTTGGTTGTTAAACCAACTCACGTAAATAGGCTTGGTGGAGATTATATAGGGATTTGTAATTGTCAAAAGATAAAGTTTGACACCTTAACATAAGGAGAACACAAGCTTATAAATGTGTAACTTTGTTTATTGAATAATGTGAACGAAGTGTTATTTCTGAAAACTGTGACCAAATATCATATTGCAGCTAAAATCTCCAATTGGCTGGTCAATAAAATCTCTTTTAGGTTTGGAAACAAATTTCTTGCAGCTGGATTATATTTGAGTAGGATGAATGAGCAGTTTGTGAAGCTATGAATTAGTGAGTTTAAATCCCAATTGGAGGTAGACAGTGAATGTCAAATGACACCAATCGAGGATTTCCTCAATAATATTGGTGATTACAATGCTCCCAATCATCACCTTGAGAGTTTAGTAAAATTCTTATGTACCTTTTCCCTCATAGTGCTCGAGTAGGATTGCATTGGACACAAACCATATAAGGACAGTCCATAAGGGTGTATTAAAGCTGAGGTAATCCTTCTCTACTAACACACATGATATGGGCGAGCCCTAAGGGGCAATTCATTGGTTGGAAGGTATGTATAATCCTTCCCTTCCGCCCTTTTGGCATGTTGATATCTAATTCTAATAAATATTTGCATGGGCCAAATTGGTATATGGGAGGTCTACATCTTAAACCTTCTATGAAGAGACTTTTTGCTTCTCAAATCCAACTAACTTGTTATAAAAGTACTTATATGCTAAGGTCCAAGGAAATTGTGTGTGCGTTTGCATATGTGCACATCTAGACATGAAAAATATAATTATTGCAAGTAAATCTGGAAAATTCAGCCCATTTCCAAATGAACTTCAGATCTTATAACCTTGTTATTTCAAAATGGAACAGGTTGTCATTGATCCATGCATAGCTCTTGCGTCGTGTACACATCTTTTTGCACTTGCACAACGTGCACACTTTTCACCTTGGAGTTCACCTCGCAGCTCTACACAACACATTGTGCTTGCTCGCAGTCCTACACAAAACACTCGCACTTGTTCGTGTCCCACGCAACACACTCGTGCTTGTTTGCAGTCTTGTGTACCACACTCACACTTGTTCGCATTCCCGTGCGCCTCACTTGCACTTGTTCACAGTCCCGTGCGTTTACACTTGCTTCATGTTAGCTTGCTTCAAATGCATGGCTTGCCAAGTGGCATTTATCAGCGAGGAGCATGTCATTTATCCAGTTGGGCAGTTAGTTGACACAACTGGTAGGTCAACTGTCACTCAACAAGGAAGATGAAACGACTTGTAACTGTCTTCTTTGTAACCAACAACAATTGTAACTACTTCTTGTATACATGTATAAATATGTATCATATGCATCCGACCAGGGGTCTATGCCATGCACAGTCGTACTGATAGATAGCATGCTCTGCGTATCTACTCTATCATACACGAATTTTACATCATTGTATTCTTTTTCCTATTGACTTTCATTGAATAGAAGTTGCATTTCTGCAAGCCTCAGACTTCTGCTCCATTGAACGTGTGCTAAATGTTTTATCTAAATTCTTTTGTGTGCATTCACTCTTTATAACTTTGAGTTATGCCTAATGCATAGTTGTCCCTTGCGCGCTTGGTCCTGGGCCCTTGTAGTGTGGATCAGTGGTATTCGAGCATAGCTCTTTTTCTATGCCTGTAAACATGTGAGCGCAACGAGAGAAAGACAGTATATCAGTGGGTTTTGTTTTAGATTAGCTGGAGGAACACCATGCAAAAGTAAGATCATTGATGCCCATAAGCAACCTGAGGCAGCCCCAAATGTTGAAAGGCCCATCGTTGACGCACTGGAGGCACAACACATTGAATGTTTTGACCATTTTCGGGAGTTGATGATGCAACTCAACCTGACACCTTCCGATCTCCCTCCATAGTTCACTCAACAATGGTTTTAGCAACAAATCCCCTTCAAAGTGCAAGTCAATCTTGACACCCCTTTGTTTAAAGGCAAGATCAATGCCACAACATTGTATGCCTACATTTGACAGCTCGAGGCATACGTCTCAGTCAATCTTTTCACTAATGCTGAGAAGATCACCTTTGTAGTGTTGAAGATGTCCATTCCAGTGGTTCATTTGTGGGAGAACTTTAGTGCGCAGCATGTGTTCCAATTGAGTTTTGGAAGACCTTTGTCAACGCGTTGAATGAGGAGTTTTACCCTCTTTGTCACTTTGAGGGCAAATTCTTCAAGTTCCAACAATTGTGCTAGCGCAAGGAGCAATCAGTGGAAGACTACACCAACATATTCCATGACTACTCTGGGCACTTGTGAGAGAACTTGAGTGAACAACATAAGGTGCTGAAGTACAACATCGGACTTTCACCTTATATTTGTGCGAAGATGAAGTTATTGACTTGTGACACTTTGGGGCAAGCCTATCACAACACCACCAAGATCAAAGCCAAGGCAAAGATGAAGCAACTTCTCACCTCTTCATCCAACACCATGCGCAAAAGTCAACCTGCACACAATTCCTCATCTTAGCGTTCTGTGCAGAAGCAAAACACTTCTTGCAAAGGAGAGCAGTCTAAGAAGACTAAGTAGAGCTTGAAGGCTCATGTGCCTTCTGCTTCAGACAAAGGTGAGACGTCTAGTAACAATTGGTGCCATCGTTATCGCTCGCACACCCATGACGATTCCGAATGCTGTACATAACAATCCTTTATTGCTTAGTCAACATTGGGTTCCGTGCTGACGAATCACATTGATCCGGATGCTACTTGTCTAAGTACAAGCACTGGTGCGATAGACACTTTTGAAGAGTGCGAACGTCTCTTCCACGCTAAGTTTTGGATAAAGGGTTGGCGTCTTCATGTCATCATTGACAATGGCAATCAAAAGAGCATCATTGTGCAAGCCACAACACAACGTCATGGTCTTGCCATTGTTGTGCATCCCAAGCTATACTCTTTGGGGTGGCCTCATTAGGGGAAGGATATACAGGTTTGGCGACAATGCACCTTCCAGTACAAAGTTGAGCCTATGGAGGACACTGTCACTCATGATATTGCACCTTTTGAGGTATACAACATCTTGCAGGGAAGGCCATATTTATATCACCATGAAGGTACATATCAAGCCAAGCCACAATGTTGGATTGTCTACGTAAAATATCGTTTCTTCAACCTCTTTGAGTCAATGCCAACAACCAAAGTCACCTTTGTCTTTGCCAAGTAAGGCCGTAAACTCATTTCACACACGCAAAAGTTTGTGTTGCTCATGGTTCACCCTGACACACCTACGTAGAAGACAAAACAAGCTTTAGCACTGCACACCATGCAATCAATGTCACAAGAGTAGTAGCTTGACAAGTTATTGAAACAACATAATAAAGTCTTCACAGAGCCTAAAGGCCTTTCAACACACTACGTAGTAAAGCACCGCATCAATTTGGTCCCTAGATACCCTTTACCGAACAACCCTCTATATTGCATATCAGTTTGGGAGAATGATGAAATCCGGTGCCAAGTACAATAGCTCCTTGATCAGGGCAAGATCAAGCCTAGTTCTTCTCCTTGTGGGAGTTTGATAGTCCTTGCACCCAAAAAGGTTGGATCCTGGCGCGTTTACATAGACTATTGTGCGCTCAAAAAAATCACGGTGAAGAATTAGTACCCACTGCTGCGCATTGATGACCTTTTGGATCATCCCAGAGGTGCACAATACTTCACGAAGATCGACTTGAAGTCAGGTTACCATTAGCTTCCAGCCCATCTCAAGGACGTTTGGAAGACAACCTTCAAGACACAGGAAAGATTGTACGAATGGCTGGGCATACCTTTCGGCCTAATCAATGCACCAACAACCTTTATGCACTTGATGGATGATCTACTCAGGTCATTCCTCAACTCCTTTGTCATTGTCTACTTGGATGACACTCATGTTCAACAAGATTTGGGAGGAGCATGTGCAACATATCACACGCGTCTTAGACACCATGTGTCAACACAAGTTGTAGGCCAACTTAACAAAGTGTACATTTGGTGTTGCACAAATCCAATACTTGGGCTACGTCATTGATTGTGTAGGAATTCATGTAGACCTAGAAAAGATCAAAGTGATCTAGGATTGGCCAACTTTGCGCAATCTCATAGAATTGAGGCATTTTCTTGGACATGCAAACCTATCTCGCATGTTTGTCGTTGGTTTCTTGCACATCTCTTGGCAACTCGGCTAGATAACATGTTCAAAAGCCAAGTTTGAATGGACTCATGCACAACAATGCACTTTTGAGGCAATCAAGCAGTGCCTCTGCACAACGCTTGTACTTGTAATGCCCGACATTGTGTGTTCCTTTGAATTTCACATCGATGCATTTGACTATGCACTCGATGCAATACTCATGAAGCATGGACATCCGATCTGTAATGTCCCCATTTTCATGAGCATCAATTCGTCGAATGATTAGCCTATTATGCGACCCTCGTAGGTTGATAGGATGGATAGAGGGTCTTGATGGAGCTTGGCTTGGCTTCGACTAGCAGAATTTTTCCAGTTGGCTTTCGTTTGGGTTTTTTTCAGACACATTTGCCTGAGCTCCTATTTTTTAGGGATATTTGACATGCAACGGAGCACCCCTGTTTTGGTATGGTCATGTGCGGAATCACTCCCTTGTTCTCCAGCTTCAGACGGATCGAGAATCGGATATGTATCGAGGGAGATATTAATATTTAATTGATTTAATTAAATATTAATTATTTGGCGTAATCATGACTTAGGCGTTTTGGCCCAAGGGGGCGCTCATTATGAAGGGGGCCATTTTAATTATATTTTATAATTAAAATTGTGTCTTAGACTATGGGAAAATTAAAAGAAAAAGAAAACCCTAATTTTTAATTGAGAAACCCTAATTAGGGAAAGCGCACCTTTTAGAGGATATAAGGGTTTCTCATTGGGAGGAGCGCCATTCATGTTGAAGACAAATTTTTGCTAAGTATTTTCTGAGAAGACTGAGCCAAGGGTTTCCAGTATTCTATTTGCATTGAAGAACGTGCAATCTTCAGTGTGTGCAATTCAGAGGTTGTGAGATATCAGCTGATCTATTGCCGGGTTGAGAGATAACTTCACACAGAGGTTATCACAGAGGTTCACAGGTATTTATTTCATCAGGGTTTGATCCAGAAATTATCCAGAACAAGATTATCAGTGGTGGCGCAATTTTTTAGGGTTTTGGAGTACAACAGTACCAGGCTGTACTGTTTTTACTGCCGCCGTACGGAATTCGTACTGTACTGTACCAGGCCGTACAGTTACAACAAAGGGTATATTTCTGTTCTGGTGCAAAACGCCTTCGTTTTGGCAATTCTGCTGATACCCTTTTGGGCGCCCAGACTTCTAGCATCTTTTTGGATCCTTTGAAGCACGGAAAATGGGGTATTTATTGCAGTCGTACCAGCTGTACCGGATCTAGGTTTTGCAAGAAAAATCAGGTTTTTGAACAATATTTCATATTATTTTATATGCATGACAGAGCTTTAATATTGTAATCATTTGGAAGAATAATAAGATCATTGATTAGCCAGTTAAGAGATTATACTGCTATTTATTTGAATTTATCTTGCAAAATTGCACTTTTTTATTTCATGCAAAAACACCAAAAAAATCAAAATACACAAAAATAGTCAAAAAATATATAGTTCCAGAATTCAGGGGAAACAGGGGTTTCTACACGATCACATACCATTCAAAGATATTTGGTGACATGGCTCAAAGGGACTCCACTTATGAAAAAGAGTTGTATGCTATTGTGCAAGAAATAAAGCAATGGTGTCACTATATCTTGGGGAAGGAGACAATTGTTCATTCTCATCATAAGCCACTTTAGTTCTTGTAGACACAACAAACTAGAGAATGCACACCACATGAAATGGATGACTTACCTGTAGTTTTGTGATCAAGTACAAGAAAGGGAAGGACAACAAGGTAGCAGATTGCCTCAGTCGATCACCAATTCATGCGCTCATCACAGTGCTGGACATGCGTGACCACAACTTCGCAGATTGGTATCCCTTTACTCAGTTGATCAGGACTTCGCAGAGACTTACACTAGCCTTGTGCAAGGTAAACAAGTTTGAGAGTTCTATTTGTCCGACCAACTTCTCTACAAGCTTGGGAATATCTCTGTTCCTGGTGGCACACCTCGCCAAAGACTCATTTGAGAGGCACACTACGCCAAGACATTGAGACACTTCGGTGTGACCAAGACTCTAGCTACATTGCAGTGGCACTTCTATTGGCTTCACATGCGTGCATACATGCAGTGTCACATCAAGTCTTGCATTCCTTGTTGAATTGCAAAGCCCACGAATAGGAAGGTAGGACTTTACACACCACCAATTCCATCTAGACCATGGGATTCTATCAGCGTGGACTTCATGATTGGGTTGCCTGTGACGAGACGCCAACATGATGTTATGTTCGTTGTAGTGGCTAGGTTTTCAAAGATGGCTATCATGGTCGCTTGCAAGGACATTGATGCAGCTGGCACTGCGCAAGCCTTCAACCATGTTTGGGTTCACTTTGGACTCCCAACATCCATCATCTCCGATCAAGATCTACGCTTTATGAGTCACTTTTGGCAAGCATTGTGGGACTTGATGGGTATGTAGTTGTATTGGTCGATGACATTTCATTCACAAACAGATGGGCGAACTGAAGTTGTCAATCGAACACTTGTTCATCTTCTGTGACTATACAACTGCACACATGCTTGCACTTGGGATGAAAATATTTTGTACATTCAACATGCCTACAACAGATCCTTGCACAACTCTACGGGGCATAGTTCATTCTAGACATGTCTTGAGTTTCAGCTTGCAGCACCTCTAGACATCTACTATGCACTAGCTGGCATTGAGTCGCGCACATAGGAACGAGAAGTAGACAAAGCCTTTTTTTTTGTGTCACATACAATTTATTCATCAACAGGTTGAGCATATCCTTTTTTGTACCCAAGCAAAGTACAAAGAGCAGCATGATGCGCATCACACACCTCATGCATTTCGAGTTGGTGATAAAGTCTAGTTGCCCTTCAAAAGGAGTGCTTCAAATGTCCATACCAGAAGATCAAGCCTCTGTGCTATGGTCCTTACACCATTTTGCGTGCAACTTGTGAGAATACCTTTGTTCTCGATCAGCCTCAGTACTTGGGCATGCACTTAGTCTTCAACATGGAGCTTCTCCAACCTTACGTTCCTCCGCTTCTTGAGCCAATAGTGACACAACATCCTTTTGATCTTGATCCCGAACATTTGCGCCCAACAGATAAGGACCAAATCATCGAAGTGACAAACATAGGTACTTGCCATTGCACACATCAGCGTTTTAGAGTAGTCAAAGTGGGACACTATGTTGATCAAGCTAAGTGGTACAACACGTAGCGACTTCAAGTGCAATTTCTGTAGCTACACAAGGACGCAATAAAGACCATTGCTCTTCAATAAAGTGCGAATGATCTGTGCGCATGTAATGTCCCCTTCTAGCCAGACATTGTAGTTTCAGCTTGATTAGCCTATTAGTGGCCTTCGTAGGCTAATATGGCATGGTTAGAGGGTCTTCCCCACAGTTACCCAAATGACAGTTGGTTTCTTTGGAGAAGTTATGACATATTCTGGAGGTTTTTTAATGATTTATTAGAATGTTTCTATTTTTAGAAACCTCATGTTACAAAATGATGTTATATTTGTATTTTATTTTATAATTCATTATTTTATATTAAAGTGCAAATATAATATATTAAAAGAGAAAAGTAATAATAAAACATTATGATGTTTCTAGAAGCTTCCCAAAATGAAGGAAAGAAAAAAAAAAGTATAAAGTGAGGTGTGGGCTGCCATTATGGATCATCCTGATTTGATGTTGTCTTTGTTGTGGTATGCTTGTGGAGCCTAGAGTTTTCTGCAATGAATCAATTTGTCTTTGGGAATGATAACTCCCATTGATAGCATAACTGAGGGAGTGAAATATCTCTTGAAGGGTTGCATTTTGGAGGTGATATTTCAATCATCTCAATTGGAGCAAAATTTGTGGCCATTGGCCAATTTTGGAGAAATCAATTTGGTGAATTTGTGGAGGTTGCATAGCTATCTTTTGGTGTTGGTTTCTATATAGCTTGGCATCGATTTTCCTTGGTTAAGAGAGCAGATTGCATTGTAGAGAAATCTGATATAAAAATTAGATATTTACAGTCAAGGAAGGACGCCATTAGGAGGGATGTTTTTGCTTGTGGGGGTTCCAATTTGCATCGATTCTTTGCTTGGCTTGGTACGCCCACTTCCTTGGAGCATGGAGATGATATTAGATGCTTGAGACAACGCATATTCATTGCATATTATTTTAAATTTGAGATCAGACCAGAATAGGGGCGGTTGGCTTGGAAAATTCGATTTGGCTTGGGAGATCATCCTTTCACTTGGAAGTTGCTTGCTCCTTCATCTATTCTCAAGGGTGCCTCAATCCAAGCAAGTTATATTGCATACAATTCATCCTTTAGTATTGTTTATATTTGTAGTTGTAGGTGTGCATCTTTCATACCAACATACCATATAATTGTAATTCTTGTTTATGCCAAGAGTCTTGGCTAGTCTAGTGGAGCATCGCATCAAATCATCAATACAAATAAGAATCACAAGTTGCTGGTCATTTATAGTTATCTTTTGAGCATTTGAATTGAGATAGTAGGTTGCATGCCAACTGCTCGACTAAATGTCCATTGGCTGTAGGTGATTAGTTTGCTTTGTGAATTCATCTAATTGCATAGAAAAGAACAAAAAAAGAAGTCATTCTTGCCATCTAGAACTTAGCATTGTCATTCTTGCATTGTTCTATAAATGCTTGAAGCTTTAATCCATCGTCACTCAAACAAATCATCAAACTGTGACAAAAACCAGCAAGAAGCACTTTGCATACAAAGTGTTTGAAAACATTACAAGGCAGCAAATTGAGACAATTAAGGGCAGATTGGGCAAGGATTGTTACAACACAGCTCCTGTGCCACATACACTTCTTTGTGTACTTGCGCAACGTGCGTACTTTTCACCTTGGATTTCACCTCGATTTGCCCAACACACTCACGCACTTGTTTGCAATCCTATGCAACACACTCACACTCATTCGCAGTCCCACGCAACACACTCGTGCTTGCTCGCAGTCATGTGCACCACACTCCCACTTGCTCGCAGTCCCGTGCGCCTCACTCACACTTGTTCGCATTCTTGCACGGCTACACTTGCTTCACCCTAGTGCATCCATGTGTCAGCTTGCACCGAACGTGTGGCTTGCCATGTGGCACTTCTTAGCTAGGTGTATGTCAGTTATCCAGTTGGGCAGTTAGCCACCACGTACCTAGAAGGTCAACTGACACTCAACAAGGAAGATGAAACGACTTGTAATCATCTTCTTTGTAACAACAATAGTTGTAACTGCTTCTTGTATTACATGTATAAATAGGTATCATATGCATCCGACCAAGGGTTGATGCCATACACAGTTGTACTAATAGATAGCATGCTCTATGTATCTACTCTATCATACATGAATTGTACATCATTGTTTTATTTTTCCTATTCACTCTCATTGAATAGAAGTTGCATTTCTGTAAGCATCAAACTTCCACTCCATTGAATGTGTGCTGAATGTCTTATCTAAATTCCTGTGTGCATTCACTCTTTATAACTATGAGTTATTTGTAATGCATAGTTGTCCCCCTTGCGCCTGGTCTTGGGCCCTCATAGCGTGGATCAATCATCCTATCAAATAAACTTTGATGTAATATATTGTTAGGTCCACATCGTAAACATATTAATAAGATCCTTTTTGGTTCTCAACTCCAACATGCTTGTTATAAAAGTAAGTATATGTTAAGGTCCAAGGAAATAGTGTGTGTGCACATGTGCATGTCTACGCAGGAAAAATATAATTGTTTCAAGTAAGCTAAGAAAATTCAGCCCATTTCCAAAGGAACTTAAGATCTTATAACCCTACCATATCAAAATGGAACATGCTGATTGAAAGGGTTGTTGTCTGACTGATGGGGATGATGGTTTGTTATACCATCCACTAGGGTACAAATCCCTCTAGATCCCTGGTGCATGGAAATTGTTGGATAGATAGGGCAAGCTTTGGTTCTTGGGTGACTTTGACAGATGGATTCCCCCTAGTTGTGGCAGCTTAGTCAAAGGAAGGCTTTGATTTAGATGTACACATACTCAGCATTATAATCTGCTATATGTAATCCAAAACATGGGCATAGATGCTGATATCTATGTAATTGAGAGGTTCCAATAAAAAATAAAAATAGATAGGGTGCCCTCTCCCGACGACCGACTAGTCTTGCTGCACCATCCCCCGAATATGACGAGAAGGTTTCCCCACTTTATTCCTCGCAAGATGGCCACTGCTTGAACGCGTCCGCTGAACGAGACGCTACCGCCCCTATCTATAACTACACAATGGAGAGATAGAATAGGCTGTCATCCTATTAAATAAAGCTTGATATAATACATTCATTAGGTTTACATCTTAAACCTACCATGAAGATCCTTTTTGGTTCTTAACTCTTACATGCTTTGTTATAAAGTACTTATATGCTAAGCTCCGAGGAAATTGTGTGCACACGCACATGTGCACGTTTAGACATGAAAAATATAATTATTTCAAGTAAACCAGGCAAATTCAGTCCATTTCCAAATGAACTTTAGTTCTTATAACCCTGCTATTTCAAAATGGAACATGCTGTCATCCTATCAAATAAACGTTGATATTATATCTTTGTTATGAAAACATGTTCCCTGGCCTTCTGCTGCAATGGGCTATACTAGAATAACAGATGTCTTATGCTACAAAAACTTCAAACAAAAAATTACTCTTTACATTTATAACAAAATCATTGAAAAGTGAATGTATCCAAGCATATCCAACCCCAACCTCTCAATCAATCAACAAGAATAATAGCAAGAGCTCTCTCAAAAATCTCAACATAGACAATGGAAACTTTCATTGAAGTTCATTAGTACTAGCCAAATGCAATCTATAACGTCCACATAAACTGTTGGAATACAACCAATGACCTATGCATACTCAATATCAAGAGGAAAATTTGACCACAAGTGTCACAACTTATCAACATCAAGAAACTATCAAAAGAACTACCCCTATAAATTTCTAGAAACATGAGACATTAGAATATCCTTACTAAAAAACAACAAATGGAGCTCAATTAGGGCCTTTCTTTTATCTTGATGTGTGTCCTTAGGAACGGCTTTACAAGCTGCAATTCCATCTCCTATGGTTTGGGTAGCAAAATCCCTTTCACTTTTTTACTCTTCAAATTCTTTTTTGCAAAAAGTTCATGTGTGCATATGGCTGCATGCTGTAGTCTTGGGTCTTTTTGCAACCAATGTCATAACATTCATTGTTGCTGTTCTTGGTTATGCAGGCCTCCTTGAAGTTATAGTTGAAGACGTATTAATATTACCATTAGGTTCCACCATTTAAAATGCGAAGCCCCTCCAACAAAAGTTTTTCTTCAACTTTACAAAGAAAAAATGCTGCGCCCTAATGTTGATGCATTAGGTGTGACTTCTAATTTTGCTATTGATTATATATTCTATAAACATTTGATACAAGGATGTGTCACGGTCTTACATGATACTTGTTTCTTTTACTATCTTTTTTCATATTTTAGCAAATCCTGTCACTCTTGTATAGCTCCTTGAATATCCGATTTGCCAAAAGTGCACTTGTACATATGGCTGTGTGTGGTATTCTTGGGTCTTCTGGAAACCAAAGTCACAACTTTCATTGTCGGTGTTCTTAGGTCTTCAGGCCTCCTTGAAGTTGGAGTTGAATAAGATGTATTAATATCACTAGTAGGTCCACCATTAAAAATGTGCAATTCAAAGTTCTTTGAAAAAAACTGTTTCTTTAACTCTTCAAAGATAAGATGCTGTCTTATAAAAAAATACCATTGTCACAAAAAATGCCCTTTAATTGTGACGTGAAGTCTCTGCTATGATGAGAAATGACTTCTTGCTCATTTTGTGCTAAGTTTCTCTGCTCTCTGCCTTTTTGTTTTCTTCTTTATCTCTTCATGAAACCTCAAAAATGAGGTTTTATCTCTTGGTATGAGCATCATGAAAATGATTTTTGGGTTGAGCGGGGCCCAGCTTTTAGGGGTTTCTGTTTATTCTTTCCCTTTCTTCTTTTATGTTTTATGTTTTCCTTCTTTTTTCTTGTCATTTGAGAAAAAACTAAAAAATTTGTTAGAAATCACAAGGAAATGCCTTGATGGTTTGTACAAACTGTTTTCCTCTTTATCTCTTCATGAAACCTCAAAAATGAGGTTTATGTCTTGGTATGTGCATCATGAAAATGATTTTGGGTGGAGTGTAACCCAGGTTTTAGGGTTTTTCTTTATTCTTTCCCCTTCTTTTATGTTTTATGTTTTCCTTTCTTTTTTCTTGTCATTGGAGAAAAAAAGCAAAAAATGTGTCAGATATCACAAAGAAATGCCTTGACGGTTTGTACAAACTATTTTGAAGCACTTTTTGTTTTTTGGGACATTTCCCCTTTAAATATAGAGGGAGAGGGAGAGGGAGAGGGAGAGAAGTATTATGATTTTTCGCTCAAGATACTTGTAGCTTAAGTCACAAGGTTCATGTTCATGTTCGACGAGGATAAAATTCAAAACAAGTTCGACAATTGATAATTGTTGGAAAAAAATCATGATTAAGTTTGAATAATGTAAATTCACATATTTTCAATTTTTATTCTCAAAATAGGAAATAATTGCACAAGAATGTTAAAATAATATTAAAATAGAAAAATTACCAAGTTGAGTTAAAATATAAATAAAAAATATGTAAAAACCTAAAAATAGCTACTTACGCACAACCTAAAAAATATCTTAGATAAAAATTAATGATCTAAAAAAAATATCAAAACCTTTAATAAAAAAAATCCTAAATCAACTATATAATTATAAAAATATATGCTTCTTATTAGCTTAAGCCAAATCCCTGTCGAACCCTCTGAATCCTCACAAACAGAAAAATATGGCATGTGCAAACTCCTTCGATTGCTGAAAATGAACACCCAATACTGTCTCCCCCTCAATCATACCGATCATCATATGCAAAGAGGAAGCACAATCTAACTTCTTTTCATGTTTAACTCCTCTCAGTCTCTCTCTTTAATGCATTTATGGGGCTTCTACAGCCAGAGTTATGTCTTCACTTCATTTTTTTAATATTATATGTATAGCTAAAGATGAAAAATCTACCTATACATAATACCTCTAGGTTTTTTAGCTTGTAAGCTATTTGACAGTCCTTAACCAAAAGGCTAAGGAACTCTCTTTTGATGGGGTTCTCAAGAAAAATTCAGCTGCGTTATATGAAGAAAAACAGTGTTAGTTCAACTACTACTTAGGAGTTATTTGCATAAATTAACTAGGATTAATTGCTATAAATCTGTTATGATAATTTAGCAGTTGGAAAAACCCCTTTCACTGTCTCTGTGTAAAAGAAATATTTTACAATGCAATATTGAAATTACGATATAATTTTTATGTTTTTTGATTACATGCTGTCCGATTGGCATTTCTGTGATTCTTAACTCGAGGTTTCTTAGTTTTTATCAGTTCTACTGATTAGTTCTCGGTTAACTTCTCTAGTGTCATCGTTGCTTGTGAAAAGAAACAACGTAACAAGACAAACAAATTGTTAAACACACTACTTTTTCAAACAATAGTTGCCAAGTCTGCGAGGTTCCAAATCTAAGCCTCAGAACTCCCGGATCTAATCTTCTTTGATCTTTGATTCAAGGCAAGGTGCTGTGGTTATTTGGCTATCATTGTGTAAGACTAAATTGGAATATCTCCAAATAAGAACTAAATTGAAACTGTTTGCACCTTCTGATCGAGGGGAAAACAGCTTGTCTTTACCTCCTATTATCTGAGCACAACCTTAGGCTTTGCAATTAGTACTGTTGACATTGTCACGTAAAAACATTTACATTACAACAATGTGTTCTGAAATGCAGACCTCTATTGAGTCACTACAGGTTAGACATCGGCCATGCTTTGTTAGACTGGGTAGAATTGTGGCATTTCAGGGCTGTCGTACTGTTCTGAGTTGTTTCACCTAGGGTTTCAAGGATTTTTATGCGTTTCAAACTGATACTAGGTTAGGGTTTGGTAAAAAATCAGTATTTGGTTTTTTTATGCTGTTGTACTTTTCCATAACAGAATAAAAATTCAAACTTAATTATCAATTATTAATTTGCACCATATTGTCATCTTTGTTTTATGAAATTCCAGTCTTGATTAGAATTGCAAATTAAAAAATTTCAGAATTTGATATTTAGCTTGAGTGGGATATTTCAGTGGTATCAGAGCTTAGATCTTACCAGCTTGTGAATCAGACGGGAACATCATGGGATATTTCACATTACCTACAAAAGAAACGATTTTTTTGCATGAAGCCATCAATCCAAGTCAGAGAGGTTTGACAAGGACCATCCAGAGGACAGTGAAAGAATCCATTACAAAGATGATACAAGTCTTACAAAATATAAATCAGCTTAAGGCTACTCAAAGGAGTCAAACAATTAATCGACCCATGTTTCTTCAAGCAAAGTTCTTACAAAGGAAAGAAAATATAGATTCTATTCAGGTGGTGTTGATTAAAATACAAAAGGACAAGGAAAGATATAAACTTGAGGCCACCTGAATCCATGACCAGTATCAAGGTATGCTTGGTAGTCTTAAATCCCAAGTTTCCTTTGATGAGTACCTAGAGTTACTAGAAGTGAGATATCCAAATAAAAGAGGTCTGTATGAATGCATAAGAAAGTTGAGAAAGACAAAGGAACTTGCCATGTAGAAAGGTAAGGATATTTTATCAGAAAAATATATTTAATTGATTTCTAAAATTGACTGTCAACAAAAAGTTTGTCTAAATGAAGTCCAGGAGGAACAAATATCACTTGTTGAATGCAAAAATGTAAAAGATGTTCTAGTAATTTCTAGGGGTATCCATGAAAAACCTCTCTAGATTAGTAAAGCCCCATTATGCTCCCAAGCAAAGAGGCATTAACTATTTGACAGAAATTCAGAGTTCATAATAGTTAACAAGTTGCAAATGGGTCAAATATCTTAGTTGCAAGCCACAAATCAGCTGCTGCAACAACAAAGCATTCAATATCAACAAGGTTTGGTCCATGCATGGAAACCACAAAAAGGTATGCTAGAACAATCAGTTGTTTTGCAAGAATTTAAAGAGGTTGTTTTGGTTAATGTCAAATTTTCGAATCTTCAATATAGTAGAGTTAATGCAAATGTTTCTAAGGCATTGAAAGGAGAAGTTCATATGAATATCAAAGTAGCACAACACAAGCATGGTGGAGTAACTCCAAATGTGGGTTTTTGTGCAAAGGGTCATCAGTGAGATATGAGGGAAGCAGATGCTGATAGCATCCTTCCATCAAATGTCAGAAAGAACACACTCACGACAGCTACGTGTCTGATTTTCAGCTTTAATGTTGCTATCCTCATCATTACCACCCACCGCATTAATCCATTTACATCCATGCAAGTGGATTTGCAAGGATGTCCAAATGTGGGAAGGAGTATTTTTCAGTTTGAGACTACTAATGGGGAGTTTTCAGCGCTTGCATGGCTGCCCACCACTTTTACAATGAACATACTACTGAATGCAGCACGGGTTTGTCATTTTTGTAGTTGTTACATCATCTCTATATTGCTGGTTTTGATGATTTCAATCATTAATAACTGTAATTCTACACATTTGAAGGAAGTTTGCAAATTTTCAAGGTTGATTTGGGATCCTGACATTTGCAAAACGGTTCAGGCATTGCTTGAGGGCAAACAATTTTGAGAAGGGTGGATTGTAATTTTCCCTTTTTGAATTAGATAAAATCAGGGGACACTTAGCCTATCTGTTATTTTTTGTAGACAAAAGAAGTGTAAAAAGAGAATTAATTTAATAATAATGTTTTAAGTTGTTCTCAATATCTCTTTATTTAATAACATAAAAATGACACTTATTCATTATCATTAAGTGGGGCCAAAAAACACATGCCAAAAAGTAATTATTATTACGAAGGAAAAAATGAATATTTAATTAAAAAGTAATTGTAATTATGGTAGGGTTAGGGTG
The DNA here is from genome assembly GCA_037957365.1 of Torreya grandis. Lineage (NCBI taxonomy): Eukaryota > Viridiplantae > Streptophyta > Pinopsida > Cupressales > Taxaceae > Torreya > Torreya grandis. The sequence goes on along the minus strand of JARHVA010002287.1, from coordinate 1,177,139 downwards.
AAATTGGCAAAGTGAGTTTTATAAAAAGACAAAGGGGCAATCATTGTTCATTATGATTGATTATTCACTTTTACCAATTCTCGATTGAATTTTAGAATTCTGTTGCTTTTGCTTGAGGATGAAAACCGTCATTACAGCCAGATCAGAGGATGAAACCCATCCAATCCATAGGGGGTAATTTCGTACAGGGAGTACAATTGAGCAATTCAACGTGTTATTTACAAGAAGTCAGAAAATCAGAGTTTGTAGGGAACCACCATTTATTTTCAGAGGTTGTAAAACTGCTGTGTCAAGGAAGAATTCTATAATAAATTTCATAGGGTCTGCCCTAACTAGGCATCATCCCCTTTTGCCCTAGTTTCGATGTTCCTATTGCAAAAATTAGATTGCAGTTTTTTGGGGGTTGCTGCAAAAGAAAAGTGCAGATCTGTACGGATCTGTACAATGGTCGTACTCTGTCAGACTGGGGATAATCGTAGCATTTTAGGGCTGTCATACTGTTCTAAGCTATCTCACCTAGGGTTTCAAGGATTTTTATGCATTTCAAGCTGATGCCAGGTTAAAATTTGGTCAAAAATCAGTATTTGGTTTTTTAATGCTACTGTACTTTTCTAGAACGGAATAAAAGCTCAAACTTAATTATCAATTATTAATTTGCAGCGTATTGTCATCTTTGTTTTATGAAATTTCAGTCTTGATTAAAATTGCAAAAATAAAAATTTCAGAATTCGATATTTAGCTTGAGTACGATATTTCATTTCAAAATTAAAAATAAACAAGTAAAAAGACATGCAATAATCAACTTGATGTCTGCACGAAACACTTCTTTTTGAGGGAGATGTGGCATACTGAAGACAAGCTATGATGGATAAGTGTCCTTGTCTACCTTCTAAAAGACATTATAGCAAGTGGGCAGAATAATATATCCAAATTAGACGTCTAGACCCAAAAAATCTATTGGAAAAGTGTACTAGATCCATTGGAGTAATTAGTATGTCTAATTGTTGTATAACAAGTCAATATATCTAAGAATTATGTAGAAAACTACATATTATATAGAGATAAATATATATAAATACGAATTAGACTATAGAAAGTTATGAAAGAACAAATAAATGAATAGGAATATATATGATTCAAGGGTTATTACGAGAGGACGCAACCCTTCAGCATGTGGCTATTTGAAAGGGCCGTGGCATTACGACATAACCCTTGATAACTAATCAGAGCTAATTATGCTTATTGCATGCCCTCCCATGTTGGGAAAGCTTCGACTCCAAAGCATAGGTACAATATGATAAATAACATGTCCTTGATAAATTTTGACACTAGCTACATATGGAATTGGGATCATTTCATCCAATATCGATCTTGATGGGCATTGAATATTTTCACGAAATCACATTAGTAATGTGTTTACTTGAGTATTGTTGAAATGAACTCTAGGGTTTTTCTCCTACAATTTGGATTACAATGTAATGTCCCCAATTGGGACAATTCAACAAAATATGGGGTTTCAAGGGAACCCTAGCCACAAACTTATGCAAATCTGAAATATTATTATCCTCAAACCCTAACTGTCCATATGCATAACTAGAATCAATTATCAAACCCTTATATCTTGCATAATTTCCTGATTTTTTCAATCAAACCCTAGCTGTAATATATATGTTTCAATACACAAAACAAACCCAACTTTTGCAGCGAAAAATATCCATTTCATAAATCAGAAGTTAGAGCTTCATATATCCTTATTGTCTATATGATATTATAACCGAAAATACCAATTTGAACAGCTGCTTATCCTTCCACAAATAGCTGGAAAAATAGTACAGAAATTAGATAAATGTTTTACTAGAATTATGATAGAAATCACAGCCCATTTGTGGCATCAAAGAGTCTCACAAATACTTCAGAAAATCTCCCAAAGGGAGTTGCCAAGGCTGGAAATATTTAGTAGAAGATTGCAGTTGTAGTTACCCCTCTCTAGGGCCCCACAAAGTGATGCCAATCAATAAATAATGTAGCGATTATATTCTGCCCCTTTTCCACACCAATGGTCCTTCAAAAACCTTTATTGATGCAGCCACAATTGTTATAAAATTAGAGGAATTGGTTATGCCCTATCAGCGGCTACCTTGACCCTCAAAAAGGTCATTGAAACCCTTGCAAATTTGCCCTCAACAATTATTATTTTCTACAAACAGCTGAAACTTCGAAAATTCACAACTCCCTCAATACTTGGAATTATGATGCAAATAAGAGCTCAATTTGACCACAAAATTAGTGACTATCAAATAAAAATAATTTCATAATTTTCCTTCCATGGAAAGGCCATCAAAATTTGCTCTAAAATTCTAAAAACTCTAGTTTCCAGAATTTACCTCCCTAAATCCTAGGTTAACTCAATTTTTAAAAGTAGGTGGTGTTCCAAAACACCTTTCTAGATCCCTTGCATGAACACATGCAATTTGAAGTTCACAACTTTTGAATATAGTTGCCTAAGTAGAAGGAATGGAGGTTTTCGTCTCCAAACTTATGACACTTCTTGAAGGTTTTTGTTTTCAAGAGGTGGAAATCAAGCTTGACATACTTGATTCAATTTTCCAAATCAATATTCAACATACCATTCATAAGATTCCTATTTTGCTTTTATACCCAACCTCCAAGGATGGCGACCAAGTTAGAGGGTTGTATCTTTTCAAACATAAACACTTCATCTTTTTTAAAACTCACTTTATTGAGGGTTTAGGCTCCCATAACCCCAACTTAAGTGAACATAAGATAAAAAGTACCTTTTTGCAAACTCAATTGAAAATTAGAACACTTAAGTACTTTTTACCTTTCTTGTTCATAGATTAGCCCCCCCTCCATGTTCTCTTTTCTTCTTTCCCTTAGCTTTGTGGGAATAACAAACTAAGGACTCCAACAACAAGCTATGCCAAAAAGGGGGACATTACATACAAGTCGCCATATATCTTTGATAACTGCCATTCAATTCAAATAACTATGACTTTTAATTTGAATATTTTGTTGATAATGTGGATGTCGATAAGGTTTGACTTTATGTTTATTCTAGTTTGGCTGATAATCATTGTTAATCTTTGTAATAATTATTTGATTTTGATTTTGTAAAATATTATTATTTAATTTTGCTTTGGTTTGAATTTCTGTTTCAACAAAGATTTAACATTCGATTGAATTTTTATTATTTATAGAAAATATGTGACCTGTAATAGTGCCTTTATTGATTAAATTTAATTCTAGGATTTGCAAATTTTTCTTTTACAATTTGAAATGCTTAACCTGCTTTAAAAGTTTATGGTTGTGATTGTGAAGGTGAGTGATCGTTTTATCTTTCCTGGATGATATCCTATCAACATGTTGCAATTCGTTGATTTGTGACAACAACTTTTGATTACGATCTTTTAAGTTGTGAATCTCATCATTTTGATTTGATAATTTGGCCTCTATTGACTCAATTTATGGCCTTGCATTATCTTCTAGACTTTATAATTTGTATTCGTATATTTATATTTAATATGTTATATTCACATATTTCATGGCATTCCTACCTGATATGGTACAGGAAAAGTCATAAAAGGATTCTTAAAATGGGAATATGGGGTTAATCTCTCTTCTAAAGATATCTAATCCATCACAATGAAGTCTAGAAGATTAACATACACGATGATATTGTGATTCATAGAAAAGATGTGATGACACATTTGAGATGGGTTTTGACTTGAAATCTTTGAGTGCATTTATTCCACGTTTTTGTTATCTTTCTGTGAAGGGCACTTGCAAGGTTGTTTCCAAGTGTTGCTTGTTAGAAACGAAAGGGGTTTATGAGATATCCTTTTTATATAAAAGCATTTGATCTGCATTTTGTTTTTGGATATAATTATAATAAGAGGGATGGCTTGTTTGAACGTCTAGTTCTTCCATTATTTGCTTGTACAGATTCACAAGGTTCATCAAGAAACATGGTAATCAGTAAACCTTCTATTGGAGGCCCCTTCGAGCTAACTGACCATGAGGAAAAGTCTATTACAGACAGTGAATTTCGTGGGCATTGGACCCTGATCTATTTTGGGTACACGTCCTCTCCTGATATTGATCCAGAGGAAGTCCAAAAGATGGCCAGAGTCATTGAAATCTCAGGTGCACAAATTTTCAATGTTTTTAGTCTTGCAATGGTTTTACCTAATATTTGATGTGAAGGTGCATTTCTGTTATATTCATATTTTAAAAGCTTAATGAAATCCCTCTATTATCATTCTCAAGATTTATCCATCAAGATTTGAAACACATTTTATCATTATTGTTAGACCTGTTTGCTATTCTGTTCATCTCCATACTATCTTGACTCTTTTTGAAGTTGTGTGCTGCAAATAATGAAATAGATTGAAATGAACTAGATCTATTACTATCCCATTTTGCTTGGAGGTACAGTGAAATATCAGATTAAACATTATTTGAATTTTGTTTCAAATTTTAAGAAGAAAAGGGTCCTTGCAAACATCTTTGCAAATTGGTTCCGAATTCATGATCTAAATCCTACACAATGCTGTTTATGGTCTTATATTGGCTGTGGTTTCCTGATATCTGTTGTAGATCTTTCCATTGTGAAGGGAAGCTACTTTTAGTGATCCCTGGTTTTCTAGGAAATCTGCTGGGTGGTTATGTTAAGCTATTCAGTTGAATTCTTTCTTATACCTTTGGAACTGGGATGTAGTGACTTTTGAAGGTTTTCCAGAATGTTTTTTATATCACAGATTTCCATGTCTTTGGGTGACTTAGCAACTTAGGTTTATGCGAAGTTCTTGTTACTTAGGAAGCATGTACAATCTTTTGATGTTGAGGCTGAATAGGAGATGCTTGCCTTCTCACCTGTGTCAGAAGGGGAGTGCCATGTTGACCTTCTCATCCTGATTTACAATGCATTTTTATTCAAGTAATATAAGACTCAGTTTTCCTGCAAAATTTTTAAAACAGGACGATCATTTCTATCGAGGACATGTTAACTGGTGTAATGAACAAGGTGTTACTAGCAGTTGTTGTGACAAAATCACAATCTCTAGTGCTAGTTCCCTAAGATCCATTGTGCCTAGCTAAGGAGATGTGCAAGCTGTAGCAAACTTCAACCTGGTTTTAAAGACATTCACGAGAAAAGAGCTAATAGGGTCCAGTTTCAGATTTCATTGGAGGTTATTGATTGGACAGCGCAGAAGTCTAGATGCTCTTATGAAGGCATATGCCATTGGAATGCACAGCAACAGGTGTAACAATGGCAAATGATTCTGATTAAATAAAGACATATTCAAGTAAAGACAATTAGAAGCACAAGGTATATGTAGTTATGATTGAATGTGAATAACAGTGCCAGAAGAGAAGGAATGAAATTTTCTGTCCAAAGCAATATGAGAGAAACTTCCTTACTGAAGGCAAGCAGATCCAAGAGTGCAGCATGATGGGATGTACTTTATTCAGACACTTCCCTTTTCTGTGAGCCTCAAGCATGCAAGCTATGGCACCTATATAGTGAGCTATGAATGTTTTTAATAAACTGGCCGTTATTATGGAAGGATTAGAATTGGCCAAACGATTTAAATTAGCTAGAAACCAAGTTCAGAAGGGAGTTGGTTTAGATCAGACTATCTCATGCATTCATAAGAGAGCAATGCAAATTGAATTCTAAGCCCTATTGGGATACTACTTGTGCTTTCTCGTAATTTAAATAAATGGACTCTTCAAAGGCACTTTAATTTAAGGACACTAAACAAAAAGAACAATAACCAAAATGATGTGACTGTTGTCAACATCTTATCTTTCATCGTAGCCTTCCAAGCAAGAAGGAAATGTTCTATCATGCCTTTGTACACATTCACTTTGAGACTACACAAGTGTTGAAATCTGTAAACATCTGCAGTTGGTATGGAACGAATGTTTGCAAGGCTTGTAAATGGTTGGTTAATTTTGTGCTTGCCATCCATGCATTTTATCAAGTGATATATAGACCACACAGGTTATAAGATTCTTGATGTAAATTGGGCAAATGATCCTTTTTAGATGTTGTGCTTAGGTTGTACTACTAGGTTAGGATTACCTTAAATAGAATTAAGATCAGTTAAAAAGGTACTGCAGTAAAGATCATCCTGAAAGTTTCCTTAATGAAATTCTGATCTTCATACGAGCAGCATTTTAGTAGTCATCTTATTATTTATTATACTATTCTTTTGATTCTGGATTTTAGAAAAAACCAGGATATTATCTGAAGATATTTTTGTTTTTTGCTAAGAAAATATATATTAGTATGTTACCTAGTAAATATTGATATAAAAGAATGCAACAAGGACATCAAACTTCCGTGTAGAAAGGGTTTAACTGCTTAGAAGTCTCAGATTGATGTTGTCTCACTCCATCTGTAGTTCAAAGTTACAAGCACAAGAATAACAGAGTATATGTGAAGACAAATTCAATTCAATGCATTTCATTCTACGAGTGCAATTTAAGAAAGCCTTAAGGAATTTGGTGGTTAAATCCTTTTGTTGCAATGGTCCTTCTAGGCTCAGCTGAGAGATGGTGGGCTGGAAAATCATCAAGTTTTCTAGTGAAGGAGCCTAGGAGGATAACCATCAGCTGATTGATCCGTCAAAGGTCTAGCGCATTTGATGGCATTGACATCCCGTATAGAGTAGCTCATTCTATCCTTCCACAGCGTTCCCATTCCCAATAGGGGTGCCTAATGAGACTTTACACCCCAAGCTCTCTCTACCAAGAGTAGAGCTCTGCTCAGTAACCAATGGTTCTAGCCTTTCCTTGCAGTGAACCAGTAATTGGTAATTACTCTTTATCAATGGTTTCCATATAGGGACACCTCCCTACCTAACAATCCTCGTATCTTATTTATATCCACGTTCACTCTTTTTATTTAATATCTATCTCACATATTTTATGTTCTTTATTATAAAAATGTAAGTGGTGTTGAGCCTGATTTTGATTTTTTCAGTGGGCTGTGGTCATCCACACACTGGTGATGTGTGACCGTGCTTAGTGACTATTTTCTTCAATTTTGGCCCGTTACTGGTGCCAATATATTTCCTAAAGCTATATTCTCAGTAAAAAAAAAACAGCTGCTTTGCATTTTCCTTAGCTTGAACTAAAAGTTAGACATAAGAGATTTTTAAATAGGAAGAAACTTCGTCTGCTGCTGAATTCAAATAAAAAAATTGAAAAAAAGGAACAGGGTTAAAAAAGTCTGGTCTGAGAGCAGAAAGGCAAAATGAGATGGAGGATATGTGAAATGAAAAGTAAAGAAATTGACAGCGAGGGTCTGATAGAGGAATGTCAAAGATGGAAGCAAAAGAAGACAATAAGTGAACCACGCGTAGGAGAAAGAGAATGGGGATGGAAAGCCCTAGGAATTCTAAAAGAATGGCAGATAAGAAAAATGGAAGGGGAGTTAGAAGGAAAAAGGGAGAAAGGAATACCAAGGAATGAGAGGCTCCAGGAAACAAATTTGGAAAGCAAGGAAAAGGAGCAGGAACCAGCAGATCAGCGCAAGATTTTCAAAGGATTCAAAATGGAAAAAGAAATCCCATTTTAGGTGATTGAGGATGAATTGAAGGAATTAGAGGTATTATTTCCAAGTAGCAAATTCCTTATTGTATAATTCATAGGTTATTGGCATAGTGCGGAAGAATTGTGTTTATGAAAAGAGAAAAAATGGGGAAGAAGCGTAGAAATAAGATTCTTAGCAAAAGGATTTTTCCTAGCCATAGTTGAGAGTTCGGAGGGTAGAGACAGGGCTTGCCAGGGAGGGCCTTGGTTTGTGAAGAATGCATGATTATATTTACTGCCATGGATGTCAAAATTTGATTAGGATAATAAAATGATGACAAAATCACTTAAATGGGTTAGGTTATTTGGATTACAATCAGAATTGTAGAACAAATTGAGTTTGGAAAGTATTGGAAATATTATTGGAGAGTTTATTAGCATAGCTGATGTCACTAAGAAAAAAGCCCTAACCACCCATGCACATATTTGTGTTAAAATAGATCTCTCCAGACCTCTTCCAATAGAAATTAAACTTTTCACATACTTGGGAACCTGACATGAGGGACTTGATTATGAATGTTTGCCTTTAAGTTGCCATTCCTATCATGAAATAGAGCATTTAGAAAGAGTTTGTGAAAAATATAAGCTAATGCAACATTCAGTAGTAGAAAAACAAGCAAGATCCTATGCCCAAGTTGAAAACTTTCAACTGTGGAAGCCAAGAGGGATATTCAAAAGAAAATTGTAAAGAAAATAGTTAAAAACAAGAGGAAAGGCAGAGCAACCAATGGATGGATAACAAAAAGAAACATATTCCTAAAGAATTATTAGGAGAAGAGGAAAGAAATATTTATGAAAGGAATCATATTAGCTTTTTGGTACTGAAGGAGGATATTTTTGTAAATTATAGAAAGGAGTTGGACAAACGCCTCAACCAGTATTTGGGATGGCAGAAGGGTGATCCCACACTTGAGGAATAAGTCTGCAATAGATTATTATGAAGAAAATTAGAACAAATTACAAATAAAGGACCAAGAAGAGGAGGTTAATGAGACCTACGATATTGAGAAATGTGAAGAAATGAAAGACCAACTTCAGGAAGATCAAAATATGTAGGCCTCATAATAGAAGGAAATGGAGATAAGATGGAGAAATAAGAGGAGATTTTGGTGCTTCAATCACAAATGATAAAAGAAAATCAAAATGAAGGGAAGGAAAACGGAGAAGTGGTTTTGGAAACCCAATTTTCAGAAAAGGAGAAAAACGGTGATAAGGAACCACAGGTCCTAGAAAATAGAGGAGAGGGATGAACAAACTAATTTAAAATCAAGATAAATCAACAGAATCTCAGGAGCAGAAATTGAGTCCAAAGCACACTAGCAAAAAACCATTATTAGATATAAGGGTAAAGTTAGGAAGAGGAATAAAAACCAATACTGGTAAAAAAACATGGAGGCACAATAAAAAATCATCAAGGGAAGTCAGAAGAAAATTAAAGAATAGGGGTGAAATTTCCCTACACTAGCTGTGAAAATCGTAACTTGGAATATCAAGGGCCTCAACGCCTTTTGTTAGAAAATAAAAACATATAAAAACAGAAAATAGAACACACAGATTGCTACAACAATCGTGGAACAAGATTTTTATTCATCTTCTTGAATCTTGCAGATCTTCTTGCTCTTGCTTATCTTGCTCAATTACAATACTGCACTCATGGGTCTATTAAATAGATTTAGAAAACAAACAATAATTAGAAAAACAAACTGAAGACTAATTTTAGTCTTTCCATGCAAACTGAAACTGAACTGCTTCTCTAACAGTTTAACTAACTGTTTGTCTAACTGTTGCTGCATGCATGAGAAGGAAGTGGAACTGGTAGTTTTGGAGAAATTAACTCTAGTTGACTTTTCAGTTGACTTCAGTTTCTAACACTCCCCCTTAATTTCTACCATAAACTACTTCAGCATTTACAATGCCTAAATTATTTACCATTCTTGCCACCGCTGCTTGCTAGTAGCTGCCATTGATGGCATACATCTCTTCACTCATTCTGTCTACTAGCTTCAGCTAGGATGCTTTTCTTTTGTAGAATTCACTGCCTCTCATGCGGAATACACCGCCTTGCGAAATACATTGCCTTATATGTGGAATACACCATCTTGCGAAATACATCGCCTTACATGTGGAATAAACCACCTTGTCTTCATACAAAACAAATACAATTGCTCAATGAGCATTCACTCAGCGTTTAAGACTGAGGAGTAGCTTGTCGAAAGGCTATCAACGGACATGCTTATGTCCAAAACTGCAAGCTTCCCGCCTGCTTACATTTCTTTCACCCGACGCTTAATTGCTCAAGTTTCCTCCCAGGACTCTGCTGGGTTCTTTCCACGTTGGTCTAGATTTGCCAACGATCGGCTTGATCTTCAGACACTTTGACAGCTTCATTCGTTGTTCAACACACACACTTTCACAGCTTCACTCGCTGTGTAACACAAGCTCTGCGGAGCTCGTCTTTTCAAACACCTGCCTTTTGACCTTTCTTGTAAGCATGGTTGAAGGACGAATCCAACAAGCAACAACATTCTTGCTTTATACATTCCATTTCTTCTTCATTTTTAACAGGACTTGGAGGACCATCAATTTCTAGAAAAATAACATAACGGCCGGGGCTGCAAGAGTGATCCACGTAGCTCGTGTACTCCACGACCTCCAACCGGGCCTCTTGTTTCACAAACGTCGATGCTTTCTCCATCACTTTCTGCAGCTCTCCTTCGTTGGTCTTGTCCGTATTCACCGACAACAATACGTTGTTGCGTTGCACGTATTCAAACTCAGGGCTGCCTCTGTTGAAACCCCTAATTCTGATGACGTCACCCAACTGATACTTGTAAAGACCTTTTAACCAACGCTTGCATGTATCGCTGAGCCGTTTGGAACACCGATTCGTATTCTCTGGTCACCAAAAACTTCTTAGATTGTCCGGCAGTTGTGCCTGAGCTTTCTTTCACTGGAATCGAACGCCTGCAATTACTCCGCTCTTTTCAACACGAAACTTTTTTTTTAAATTATATAAATCTTTGAACAGCGTTGGTTCCTCCTCACACCGACTGCGCGTCCCCAACCTGGTGCATCTTCCAGTTGGCTCTGCATGTTGACAACGACTTTTTGTCTTATCTACAAGCTGACGTCTCCTTTGGCAACGACTGCAATTCACAATTATGATAAGACTGCTGCTAACAGGCTATATGGTTGCGCTAAGATCTGCTGATCTTATTCTCTTGCCTGGATCAACCTGAAGCTTTCAAACCTATGCTTTGATACCATTTGTTAGAAAATAAAAACAGAAAATAGAACACACAGATTGCTACAACAATCATGGACCAAGATTTTTATTCATCTTCTTGAATCTTGCAGATCTTCTTGATCTTGCTTATCTTGCTCAATTACAATACTGCACCCATGGGTCTATTAAATAGATTTAGAAAACAGACAATAATTAGAAAAGCAAACTGAAGACTAATTTTAGTCTTTCCATGCAAACTGAAACTGAACTGCTTCTCTAACAGTTTAACTAACTGTTTGTCTAACTGTTGCTGCATGCATGAGAAGGAAGTGGAACTGGTAGTTTTGGAGAAATTAACTCCAGTTGACTTCAGTTTTTAACAAAAATCGTAACTTGGAATATCAAGGGCCTCAACGCCTCTGATAAGAGTTGCCTACTAAGGTGGCTAATAGAAGAGGAGAGAACAAACAATATGCTTCTTCATTAAACTTAGACCGATTTGGAAAATTTCATCAGGGTTAAAAACTTAGAATGGAGGGCAAGTGAGAAAGCATATCTTGCAACAAAAGGAATGAAAGACTTGGCCACATTGAGGAATCCTAACATGTTTTAAGGGGTCAAGCTAAATTTAGGTAACCAATTCTAGAATACAATCAAGGATTTGCTTGGATACTTACATTTTTATATACAAATGTATATGGACCAATGGAAAACAGTGACAAAAAAAGGTGTTGGGAAGAACTTGGATACATACTATAGAAGTATAAAGATACAAGCTAGATAGTTGCTGATGATTTTAATGCAATTACAAATCCAAGAGAGAAGAAAATTGGAAACAGTTGCTCTAGGAATAATTATGATGAATTTCAAGTCTTCTGGCAATCAATGGAGTCTTTGGGATGTGAAACCCAAAGAAGCGTAATTACTTGGAGTGATCGAGTACATGCAGACCAATTTATAGTAGAATGGTTGGATAGGTTCCTAATAAGTCTGGAATGGTTGGTTTTGAGCAATAAGATGGATTCAAATATTCTCATGAAATTAGGATCAGATCATTGACCAACAGCATTCAAGACGATGAAAAACTAGCAATTATCCTTTTTAAGTTCAAAATGATTTGGACCCAAGACCCAAATTTTGAAGATAAGCTAAAAGAATGGTGGAGAATAGATATAAGGGAATCAAAATGGCATAAATTGGCACATAAGCTGAAGTATGTGAAGAAGGCTAGACAATAAAACAAAAAAACTTTTGGCAATCTCTTTAAAAAGAAGAGTTGAAAAAGAAATGAAAGTAGTTCGGAAAGAAGGGATGAATGAGGCATTGCAACAGATAGAGAGAAATTATGGAGGAGCTTTAGAGGGTACTAAGAATGGAAGAATTTTTATGGAAACAAAAGTCAAGAGTAAAATGGTTGGAGGGAGGTAGAGATGCAGATTATTCTTTATCAACAATAGTCAGAAGAAACAAAAACTTAGAAAGTAGGCTAAAGACTCCAAAAGGGAAAATCAGAAGAAAATAAGGAAATTAGAAAAGAAGCTGAGAAATTTTTCAAAGCCTTGTTAATTGAAGAAAATGGGGAGAGACAAAAGGTTCAGAATGAAATACTGCAAAATATTCCTACCATTCTATCAAAAGAGGATAATAAATTGCTGATGCAAGAAGGGGATCTAGAAGAAGTAAGAAAAACAGTGGCAGATTTCGGTGTGGAAAAATCCTCATGTCTGGATGGGATATTAAACAGATTTATTCAACAATTTTTCGTCATATAGTGGGTTAGGAGGTAACTGAAGCGATAGAGGACTCCATAAAGAAAAAACCAGTTCTGGAAGACTGGAACAATACGGTCACAGCCTTGATCCCCAAAAAGGAGGACATAAAATTATTTAATGCCACAAAACAATTTCTCTGTGTAATACAATTTATAATATTTTGGCAAAAGTGATGGAAAATAGATTGAAAAATGCATTACACAAGATCATTAAAGAACACGAAGGCCGTCTTGTGGCAAGTAGAAAAATACTAGATGGGATCCTTTCGTAGTTCATGAAACTATTCATTCAATTTACAAAAATAGGAAGGCCAGAATGCTGAAAAAATTAGATATGAGTAAAGTTTATGGCCATTCAAATTATAAGATGGCATGGAATATTTGGGGAAGATTCTTTAGTTAAATGGAATAGAATGGGCTGGTCGGGAATTAGGAAGGAAGTGGATATTTGTGCGGCCAAGACGGCTTCTGAATGGGATTTTGAAGTCCATGTGGATGATCACTCCAACCATTATAATCTGGAATCTATGATTGGAAAGAACCTCTAAAATATTTAATGAGATGAAAAATCCGGTGTGGAGAATATAGGGGAAGAGAAAGGCTTCTATATCAGAATTGGTCAATACTTGTGTTGGAGCCCAAAATGTTCTAGGACATTTTGAGGCCCATATGAGGAAAATATAGATATATCCAGAGGTCTAACAGGTGTTTTGGTTACTCTTACAGGATCACTTACAATTTTCATTGTATGATGGTGGTCTTGCTGGTATGGGCCTTGTTTCTTGGTTCATTATACTCTTCAATCAACATTCTTTTGTTGGTTCACTCTTGTAGTCACAGTCCATTCCAAGTCCATTTCATATTATGATTTATTCAAGCCCAGGCTCAATTACTTGGTCGCATTTTTATCCTAAGTCCCAATGTTCACATTTAATGCCCCATTTTGATTAGCCCCTTTGTAAAACTTAAAGCCTAAGTCCAAAGTCTAAGATCCACAGGGCTTGTTTGAAATATTTGTGTCCCCATGCAATGGTGGACCCAATCACACTATGAATTCATAAATAGAAAAGCCATGGGCCCACGGAGAATGCTTTTCAATAGTCAATCCCCTTAATCTCGTGAATCTTGAGGTAATGTTGCATGTCCCCTAGCCAAATTTTCGCGGTCACCAATTCAATCACAATTTATAATTGCAACTCAGGCCCAAGGCTTAAGGCTTAAGTTAATCCCAAGGCTACTTGAATACTATGAATTGTGAAGCTCCAAGGTTTTGATAGGTTTTCAATATATCGCAAGTGACTTAGTTTGATGACAACAGTCGGTTGCAACAAAGTCAGTCACTGGGTAGGTATTCAATCCCAAGTGCACACAAAGTTTGGGACTTAAGCAGAATTTTCAGTCACGGATTCCCAAGTGATATTAAAGTAAAATGAGAACGCCCACGGGTCTACACGACCCCAATGAAGCTCGAGGAATCCCCTGATCCCATGGACCATACATTGCGTGAACCAGATCCAATAGAAGCATGCCACTTGTCCCATTTTGATTGGCCACAAGATACATAGTGACTGAGGTGACTTCAAGCGACTCCATGGATGATGTCACTCTGTGAACATGAAGCTAAATTTGATGTCAATCAAACTGTCATCTTGTGAACCAAGCACCTCGTAATGTTGCCACGTGGACGGCCATGATACTCTGTGAATGCTGGATTAAATTTGACAGGCTCGTAAGCGTCACCTATCTATAGAAGTCTGGGATATGTGTGATCACGCCACGTGTCATTGAGAAGAAGCAACATGGGTCGCAAGAGAAGATTGTGTTGGAAAGGCCCATTGAGTTGGATTAAGCCACATGGCCACGACCGAACCAAAGGTGAATAAACTACGGATGCCACATATTATAAAGTGAAAAAGATAATTTTATGGGTTCGTGCAACTTGAAATTGCGGCAGCCATGTGTCTTACTGTAATTGGACACAGGATGAAGTGAATAGTGGAGCAGTCCATGGACCTCATGAGCCCGATCTCTTGGGATGCTGCCACATGGATAGTGGAAATCCTCCATTGCACAGGTAATAAATTTGATGGGCGTCTCCATGCCATTTTATCACAGTGATTGCCCAAGGTTAATTTTACAAAGGAATGGTTTTTGGGTCATAACTTGAGTTATACAGCTCCAATTTGAGCACAAATGGTCCATTTGGAAAGGTCTCATCAACATCTGCTCCATGATCTCAAGTTAAAGTAAATTGGTACATATCTTGGGACCTGTTCACAGTTGAAATTTCGCAGCACTGTAATCACCCATGGTGAAATAAGAACACACAGATGATCGAACAAATTGGCACTGTTTTTAGAGAATGAAAAAAATAAATGATCAATTAAATCAAGTTTGAAGATAGTATGCATGGTTGTGACCGTAAATATAATTGTGAACACTACTTTTTTCCAGTTCCTCTTGATTTCATGCAGACTTCGCATGGTTCACAGGGTATTTATTAGAGATTCTGCATTTAAAGAAGTTTGAATTGGCATTGTGAACTGCAAGTTCTATAGTGAATTGTGTGTCTCCTCAAATTAAATGGAGTGATCACAGATGATTGTTTTTTTGTGATGGCTTATCAACATTTTCTCCATGTAATTGCTTCAACGGTTGCGCATGCACAAGGAAAAGCAGTGATTAGTTTAGAGTATCATGCATCCACAAGCAAACAATAGTTTCCACTTCACCACTAAACATGATCCCCTTTGGAATATTTTGTAGAAGCAGGAAATTTTTTTATAAATAGAATAAGTTTCTTCATCTAGGTCTTTTGGCAATTAATGATTGCTGGCTATTGTCTTTTGGCCACTGATCATCTTTTGGCCAACAATATAGCATAGCTTGAGCTCCATATAGGGAATTCCATTTTTGTTTTGTCAGTATATTTAGTAGCATGTAAGTTCTTTCTTTCCATAGTGATTTGTAGACTGAAATTGTAGAGAATTACTCAATAAGTGGTGAAGTTTCAATAAAGTGTTTGTTGGTTATTGAGACCTGCCATGCTGTATAAGTTTACTTGGACAAAGTTGTAAAATCCTTCAGATATCTATTCCTATGGAATTCATCTATTTATGAGGTCACTCAAGTTTATTGTGTGAATGATTCTTAGCATATTCTGGGACTAATTGGGGGTGAAATATTCAGTGTATTGTCACGTTTGGTTCCTGTCATTGTGAGTGTCTGTGTAACAACGTGTAGGATTTGCATAAGCTAGAATTTACTTCATGTTGTTGTAGTTTTGCATCTCACTTGTGTTTGCCCAAAGGATAAGGCTTGCTGACATATGCTAATTTGAACAAAATAATTTTTCCGTATAAAGTGCCCTACCCTGTTTATTGAGAATTGCGAATTCAAAAGTGTAAGTCATTCAAACATTCTCTGTTATTTGTGTATTGCATGTGTACAAACCATAGAACCATTTTCAGCGTCATGCCTATGCATATATTCAATTATAAATTCTGTTTCACGCTTGATAGTTCTGTTGAGTGTTTGTGTATAACCTTTGAACTTACAAGGTGCGGATATCTTCTCAGATCTATTGTTACAATCTATGTCTAAATTGTGAGTAGCATGTGACTATCTTTCTAGTGACAACAAATTGAGTGAAATAATCATTGTGACTGAGTCTACCACTTAGACCTATGCTATTTGAGTTTATTGTGCAATATATTTCACTTTTTGATTGCTATAAGCTCTCTCCCTTTGGTTTCACAGAGCCAAAAGAGTAGAGAGAAGATTATCTCTCTTATGCATTGTCTTGAGTCTCACCTTGCTTAGTGAGAAGTGACAATAGTTCGTGCTGCTACAATGAGCTATCCTCTATTGTCTCTTAATTTGTCCACTAAATCCCGGGGTGCAGATTTGAGCTCTAACAAATTGGTGCCGTTGTCGGGGAGTATTATGCTCACTCGGCCATTCACTATACTGCTTGCCATTTGATACGTTGATGGGGAGTTAAGTTGTTTCTGCACTTGAAGAAACTTTGGTATTTTCTTTAAAAGCTGATGTTCAGTTTCTGTTGGTATATTGTTACAGTGGTGGGTTAAGTTGGCTAACCCGTCAACTCTGCCAACAAATTGGCATTGTTGCTGGGGACCATTTAGTTGCTGTTATATTTGAAGGATCCCTGGTCTGTGTTTCAATCTTTTGATCAGTTGTAGTATCCCATTCGCTGCCTACAAATTGGCACCGTTGATGGAGACCAAACAAAGTTTTTCTCATTTTGAGAAGACTCATTATTCGTCATTTTTAAGTGGTGACTCTGTTGAGGTTGAAGAATCAGAACAGCCTGTATATTTCATTCTAATGCATGTTTACCTAACATCTGTGTACCTTTAGAAGTGATCTCTGTTGTAATGGATGCTATTAGTTATGGTGGAAGATTAAATTCAACAAGTGTTGCAAATTAGTGTAGTGGCTTAATCAGTTAAAAATATTTGGATCAGTATTTATGATGGTTTAGGGGATTCCTCTTGTATTCAAAGGATGTATATTTCCCATATTTCATTTCTTATGCATAGATATCAACCAATTAAAATGCCTGTTTTCAAAATTTTCATGCTCCTTTTCCAAAAACAATTAGGAAAATGCTGCCCAATCTTGATGATAGTAGTAAAAATAAGGGAGGGCCATTTAGAAGCCTTTATTAATTTGGTTGATGACTTTGAGATAGAAAATGAAGGTGTTGTGATTAGGCTATTCTTTCAAAGTTTAGAGGGGGATGCCCAGGGTTGGTTTCATGAATTTCCTGAACAAATTACTTGGGACAAATTCAGACATCTTTTATTGAGAGGTATGGTTACAAAATTGACCCTGTTCTTATGAGACTCTATTTTTATAATATTAAAAAAGATCATGATGAGAGTCTCTGACCCTTTAATCTTTCGCTTTAGGAAAGCTTGGAATAAGTCTCCCGAACATTTAAAACCAAATGAGGCAGTGGCTGTTATGTTGTATTGTGACGCTTTTTTGATGGTG
Source organism: Torreya grandis (assembly GCA_037957365.1). NCBI lineage: Eukaryota > Viridiplantae > Streptophyta > Pinopsida > Cupressales > Taxaceae > Torreya > Torreya grandis. The sequence continues at coordinate 1,159,497 of JARHVA010002287.1, read as the reverse complement.
ATTTGAGTTGCTATTTAAGAGAGAAAATCCTGCTGACGTTATCCCATGATTGTAGTTTGGTCTTGAATTATGATTGGGGCTTTCATGATTTTTGGATACATAGTGGTGGATTTGAACTAGTTGTGAGTAGATATGAAAAGGAATGTGATGCTGACCCTCTAAACTCATACAGTGAATTAGAGCCTACAATGGTTGAAGAGTTTAGAGAGATGGAACAAGAGATAAGTGAAAGTGCTGACAGCCATGTTGATCCATAAATTTTTGAGAATAAAGTTTATGAATCTCTTATCGCAGATGTTGTGAACTTTATTGCGCTGATGAGTTTGCATCATGTGATGTGAATAATGTTGTATCTTCCCAGTCTGATGCTTCAGTTGAGTTTAGTGGTGAAATTTATGATACTAGTTCTGTTCATTTGTTGATTTTAGGTGATGATGATGTCAACTATGAGGTTGAGAATGAATTGCTCTCGAATGGTGACTCGGCTAAAGTTGATTTGGATAAAGTGCTTGCTGTTTCGGAAAATCTAATTGATAGTGAAACAATGAGGCGACAATCTGTTGATCACTCCATTTGTGAAACATTGGTGGATATGTGCATATTTTTTGGTTCTAATCATCCTGAAGTTTTGAATAATGATGCCTTTTATTGTCTGCTTTAGTTGTCCTCTAACTTTGTAGGAGCTTGTGCTGATGGTTTTGCTGTGGAAGAGTTTCTTGATGTTGATAGTGATACTGATAACATGTAGACCATTGTTGGATCAGAATCTCAGAAGGTTGTCTTGCCCGTTCATGTTGAAGAAAGGTACGAGTCAAATGACTTATTGCATTGTTTTCAAGGAAGTTCCATTGTGGAAAGTTTTCCTTCACCTTTTAAAGAAGCATTGGATGCTTTATATGAGTTGTGGCAGCATATTGATTTTGTGTGAAAGTGATTGTGAAACTGAATGTGGCAAAGATGAAAACACTGAAGAATTTAGCTCTTTTTATCACTATAATAATCCGTTGTTTGAGCTTGAGCCAGCAATTGCATTAGATGGTCCATATAAGTTAGAGGATTATGATTTCACTTGTGAAGATGATTGGGATTTTGAGCATGATAGATTGGAAACAATGGTGGGATGGATCCTTTTCAGCCGTACAATAATTTACTATTTGAGCATTTCCAGCGATTGATATATCAGCCTGAGTCTACAGATACGTGTGATGATGGGACTTCTCGTGATTCAATTGAGTTACCCTCACGCCCATTCATGGAAAAAGTTGAAGTTTTCAGCAGCATTGATTTGCTTATGGTTGAAAATTTGTTGTCGGGTTGTGATAATTCAGTTGCAGGAAAAGAGTGATTATGTTCCCGAACTTTTCAGTTTGGACTCCATTTCTAGTGATTTATTTCAGATATATTCAACTGTTGTGAGTAATTTGGTTCGTTGCATCATATATGGGCCTACAACATTTATTGCCACTTGCCATTTGATTAGTAAAAGATTGCATTTAATGTTTCAGGTATATTCTGATCAGTATTGTAGGTAGCAAGGACCTGATTCAAATTGTGATTGGTATTACTCTGCAGATTTCAGTGGCTCACAATTTGAGTACAATGCTAACACCATCAGTTGCTTTGCTTGATGCCTATTGTTGTAGGTTGTTTGGGGGCCGCTCCACATTGGTCAGATCGGGTTCATACTTCACTTTCCCTGTTAATGGCTTTATTTGGAAAGGCCAAAGTTATGTGTTAGTGTAGGTTTTTCAGCAAATAAGTGATGCAGTATCACAGTTGTATGTAGCTCATGCTGTGTCTCAATTCAATTTAGCCGAGTTTCAGTTGAAGGATTCAGAGCAATTTTGAGCTTTGATCTTGTTGGGAATAAGGCACAGGGCTTCACCAAGAGGATTCTAGGATCTCTGGATACCCACAGGGGGAACCTGTCCCATAGTCAGAGCTAGTGTTGGAGCCCAAAATGTTCCAGTACATTTTGAGGTCCATACGAGAAAAATATAGATGTGTCTAGATGTTGTACAGGTGTTTCAGTTACTCTTATGGGATCTCTTACAGTTTTCATTGTGTGATGGTGGTCTTCTTAGTATGGTCCTTTCTCTTGGTTCAGTATACCCTTTAGTCAAAATTCCTTTCTTGGTTCACTCTTGTGGTCACAGTCCATTCCAAGTCCATTTTATATTGTGATTCATTCAAGCTTAGGCTCAATTAATTGGTCACATTTGTGTCCTAAGTTCCAATGCTCACATGGAATCTCCCATTTTGAATGGCCCCTTTGTACTACTTAAAGCCTAAGTCCAAAGTCTAAGATTCATAGGCCTTATTTGAAATACTTGTGGCACCATGCAATGGTGGACTCGATTGCACTGTGAATTCATATATATAAAAAACCATGGGTCCACAGAGAATGCTTTTCATTTAGTTTATCCCTGTGATCCAATGAATCCCGTGGTGATGCCGTGTGTCTTTGAGCCAAATTTTCGCAATCACCAATTCAATCACAATTTATAATCACAACTCAAGCCTAAGGCCTAAGGTGTTAGTTAATCCCAAGGCCACATTAATACTATGAATTGTGAATCTCCATGGTTTTGATGGGTTTTCAACATATTGCAAGTGACTCAGTTTGATCACAGTGGTTGGTCACAACAAAATTGGTCATTGGGAAGGTTTTATACCAAAAAGGCCCTTGGTTCAATGCCAAGCACAAGGAAAGTTGGGGACTTGACAGAATTTTCGGTCAAGGACTCCCACGTGATATTAAAGTGGAAAAGCCCATGGCCTGTACAGTCTGAGCTCGAGGAATCCCTTGACTCCGTGGACTGTATAGTGCATGAACCCGATCTAGTAGAATTATGCCATGTGTCCCATTTTGATTGGTCATAGGATACACAGTGAACGAGGTGACTTAAAGCAAGTCTATGGATGGCACCACTTTGTGAACATGAAGCTCAATTTGACATTTGTCGAACCATTGTCTCGTGGACAAAACGTCACAATGGTTAGTTGCAACAAGGTCGGTCATCGGGAAGGTTTTATACCCAAGGGGTCCTCGGTTCAATCCCAAGCACAAGCAAAGTTGGGGTCTTAGCAAAATTTTTGGTCACGGACTCCCAAGTGATTAAAGTAAAATGGAAAAGCCCACGGGTTGTGCAGTTTGAGTAAAGCTTGGGGAATCCCGTGACTGTGTGAACTTGATCCAATAGAAGTGTGCCATGTGTCCCATTTTGATTGGCCATAGGTACACAGTGAATGAGATGACTTCAAGCAACTTCATGGATGATGTCACTCAGTGAACATGAATCTAAATTTGACTTTTGTCAAACTGTTATCACGTGAATGAAACACCTTGTGATGGTGCCACATGGACGACTATGATACTCCATGAATGTTGGATTAAATTTGATGGGCTTGCAACCATCACCAATCTATAGAAGTTTGTGGCATGTGACCACGCCATCTGTTACTTTGAGAAGTAACAGTAGGGATTGCAGGAGAAGGTTGAGTTGGAAAGGCCTATTGGGTCGGATTAAGCCACGTGGCCACAGTTAATGCAAATGTGAATAAGTTGCGGATGCTACATATTATAAAGTGAAAAAGATAATTTCTTGTGTCCTCACAACTTGAAATTATGGCAAGGCGGTACTCCATGAGTCTGTGGCCATGTGTCTTATTGTAACTAGACATTGAATGAAGTGAATAGCAAAGTAGTCCATGGACCCCATGAGCTCGAGCCCCTGGGATGTTGCCATGTGGATAGTGGAGATCCTCCATTACGCAGGTAATAAATTTGACGGGTGTCTCCACGTCAATTTATCACAGTTAATTCCTAAGGTCAGTAATATAGAGTAATGATTTTTGGGTTACAACTTGAGTTATACATCTCCAATTTGAGCATGAATATGTTTTACCCTATTTTGGATTAATGCTAAACCTAATAAGTGAAAAACTGTGTATTGATTTAGATTGTTATATATTACAATGAAGCATAAATCTGAATGTAAAAGCTTGAATTTGATTTGGCACTATAGCTTGTTAAATAAAGTACAACAAAAGGATAAGATACTTGGTGGTTCAAGTGCTGTGCAGGACTAAGATTGCAAGCATATGGCAAGAAAGGTAGCAAACTAGACTGTGGGTTGCTCGGATCAGAATTTGGATATTTGTGCATGCTTGGATAGTGATGTTAGCATCGTATTAATACCATTAGTCACTATATTCTCAGTCTGATGGTTGTCTTTGTATATTTTCCCTCTATTTTGATATAGGCAAGTGCACTTGTTTGTCTTTCGACTCTGTGTGTCATCTTGAGTTCTTAATGTGCGTGCGACTTCAAGAAATCTATCTCCACTTGAAACCCTAGGTCCACTTGCAATGATAGTTTTAGGCCTTGCAAAAAGGGGTGAAAGGTGGGTTGAGCTTGTTAGAATATTGTCATTGATGTCAAAGGAATATTAATTGATGTCAACGAAATTGCCAACGGAAATGTCAACGAAAATATCAACAAAATTGTCAACAGAAATGTCAACGGACACATCTTCTGGTTGAGAAAGATATGGAATTAATTCTTTCTATCATTCAAGCATAAGCAGATTTTTGTGGAGAAGAAGAGGAAGTTGAATTTGCCATCATTCATTGATGAAGCAACAATAGTAAGGTGGAAGATTGTTTTAGTCATAATGTTGAGACTCGGACTCGACAAAGATTCGGCAAGCCTTTCTTTGCCTCGGACTCGGCAAGGCTCGGTAAATTCTAAAAAATCGTTAAAAATAGTGAATTTTAGGAGAAAAATATTAAAATGCACTCCATATCAAATCCACTTAAAAATACACTCAAAACTAGTTAATTAGATCTAACATAAACATGTATACACAGATAAGTAAATAATGCGATATTGAATGTTTTTCAGTTGAACAATTGAACTTGAAATTTGAGAACTAATATTAAATAGGAGTTGTTTTTATATTCATCAAATTATTTTTTACATACAAAATATGGATTTAGAAATCCATGGCGATGGCATCAACAAAAACATAATATAATTAGATACATCTAAGGTTGAGAAGAGCATGCATCGGTTGTCCTCTCAACACAAGCTCCAACACGTTGGAGCCTACGATATTTTTTATAGGTCAAAGAAGCCGCTGCAGCCATTGCACCCGCCCTCGTGGCATCACTATCTACCACCACATCTTTATCCCTAGATGTACGAGTTCGCTGCTGCTCCTCTCCCAATGCTACAAGCTTTGTCTTGCAATCCGCCTAATCAACCTATTCATGGTCCTCTTTAAACACATGGTTGTCATCCTCTGTGATCCACTTTGACTATGGATCATACTCCTCTAGCTCAATGGGTGATAAGTCTTCCTCATCCCCTAAAATCTTCTTGTGACGGAGGCGAAGGTTGCAATGCACAAATACAAGGTCATTCAGCCTTTTGCATTTACAACCTATTGCGCTTTTTGGAGTGTATGTGCTCAAACATACTCCAATTGCGCTCACACCCAAAAGCATAGCATGGTTGGCTTAGCACTCGAATAGCAATCCTTTGAAGATTCGACACCTTTGCACAATTTTTTTTCCACCATGCATTTGTAACCATAGGTATTAAAATGTCTTAGACGTCAATTCCAAAAATATGAAAAAACAATGAAAAAATGGAAAATATTGATCATTCAACTTAAAATTTACCCGGCTTAATTGTTGTCCTAGCTGCCTTGCAAATATCTTGAGAAAAGAGATCTCCTAGTGCTTGTTTGTAGATCTCAATCTCGGACATAATCTTCACCCTTGTCTGCACATTTGTCTCAATGGACCCTATGACTATGTAAAGGCCGCTCATAACCTCCCTGTCAGCTTTAAAGCTCTCAAAGAATTGGAAGGTTGGGTTCAAAAATTAGGCATGGACATGAAGTGGCCTATGGAGTTGTCTTATCCACCGTTGGTCAATGATATCCCAAATGGGCATATACTTAGCTTCGACCATGCCATAGACAATTTTTATTTGTTCTTTGGCTTAGTCCATGCCCTCATAGATATAGCTCATTGCGGGCTTTTCTACAACCACATAGAGGAGAGAAACCAATGGTTTAGTGACCTGTATCAAATATTAAAAAATGTAATTTAGAACTATAAATCTTAAGTATTAAATAAAAAAATTAAATTACACAACGTTTTTAAACAAAGAAAATGAGAATTCAAGCAAATTAAAATGACTGACATTTACAATCTCTTTTGCCGACACGCAAAAGTGGGACTTATCAAATACTCACTCTACAATAACCACCCCGCCAATGGTCTTTGCATATGGATACTTGCTCCATTTTTCGCTAACAAACATTCGCTTCAACGAAGCTTTTGATTGTAGCAAAGATTGCAAGGTGATGAAGGAGGTTGAAAAACGGGTTACACTAGGTCGAACCAGCGCCTTGTCCGTAAACTCTTTCTTTAAAGAGAGGACCTAAGCATGGTTGTAGATGTACTTACAAATTTTAATGACCCTGCTCCACAATTAGATGTCCGACTCCATTTTCCCAATATCCTCTAGCATCAAATCGATGCAATGGGCTGAGCAAGGAGTCCAAAAGATCGAGGGGTGCCTTTGCATGAGTAGCCTACTTGCCGCAACATAATTTGCTGCATTATCCGTAACTACTTGTACCACTTTCTTCACCCACCTTTGCAATAACTTCTTCAAATATGCCACATAAGTAATCAACATTTTTAATTCTCCCAGAGGCATCAATGGACTTCAAGAAGATAGTCCCACCTGAAGAAGAAATCAAGCAATTCAACAATGTTCTATTTTTTCTATTGTCCATCTATCAGACATGATAGTGCAACTCTTATTCTTCCAAATAACTCGTTGCTCATCAATGATTGATTTCACATCAGCCACTTTATCAGAGAAAATTGGCCCCCTTAAATCATCAATAGAGGGAGCTTTGAACCCCTGACCAGTAATGGCGATAGCATCCACTAGCGCTTGCCAATAGGGTGATCTAAAATGCCAAAAAAATAAAATTTAGAATTTAAATATAAAAAAAGATTTTATAAGTAATAAACATATTTAGATTCTTAGAATTACATTAACATTCTAAATTCATAATTTTTTAATTCTTAATATAGAAGAAATTAGAAAAATATGATATTGATTATTATCTTGCCGCATGAAAAAGAATGTCACAATAGTACCAAAAGTTACCTACTGCGCTTCTCATAGCTACATGTTTGTCCTTGTTCCTACTTGTGCTTTCCAATGATGGTTGGGAAACGGGAACATTGCATGGGATGAACTAACTCTCCGAACTACGCTCTCTAGGGCCAATGCTACTCGAACTCGATCCAGGAATTGGAGGCATGGGTTTGGATTTGGAAGCAACAACAATTTGTTCGTTTTGCTTCTCCTTTAACTCCTTTTCATGAAAGCTCTCCAATTGAGCTGTGATCTCCCCTATAACCTCAGGATCTGCAGCGGGACATACTGCAACATCATGCTTAGGTATGCGGGCAAGGTGATATTTTAGGCGATTAATGCCGCCACCAAGAAACTCAACCCCACAATATTTTCAAGTCACATGCCCTTTCTTCAAACCCTCAATGCCATGCTTCCAAGCAAGGTCTTTCGGATGTTTTAATCCTCCTGTCATGTTAACCGTAGGATGGTAGGACCCAAAAACGTACATTGTACATAAACAAAAATTAATGGTAAGGACTGTAGGGTTGACATTTAACTTTGCAAATCTTAAATATATAACAAGAAAAAACATAGAATAGAAAAACAACAATAACCATTGTCCATAATACATATCACAAGGGAAAAAAAAAAAGAAAGAGAAAAGGTAAAAAACCAACAATAACCATGGGTTTTAAATTTCAATGTGTAATGAAGAAGAAGAAAATATTAGGAAATGAGAGAAATAAAAAAGAAGTGTTCATGCAATTCACTTCTTGTAGATGCACACTTGAATCAGCTCTAAGCCTCCAACAATGCACAACCACACACAATCCACAATGCACACTCTTTGATTTGAAGCTTTGGATCAGCGAATGCATTTAAAAACAGCCAATCCCTTGAAACTCCAGCCTTCAAGGCTCCAACAATACACTCACTTGTGGCTAAACCAACCTTTGCACACTAACAATCAGCCCCTTTGTAGCAAAAAAGAATAAATCTGAAATTTTGAATGATTCAATCACAATGGAAGAAAATGAAAAATGGAATGGGCTTATGAAAACAAAGTTAGAATGAGTGAATGGCATTTTGAGGATGTTAGAATGCCTTTTAGGTTTAGGTTTATGTTTTTCTTTTTTAACTTTATCGCGACTTTTTTTTTTGCATTTTTAAAACATTTTTTTTTTTTGCAGACTCGGCAAGCCCTGTGATGGGACTTGTGAGTCTGCCTAGACTTGTTAGTTTGGGTAGACTCGAAAGTCCCGTCACAGGACTCGCCGAGTCTGCAAAAAAACTTGATGAGGCCTCGACTTGATGGACTCGGGCTCGGAACCGCGAGTACTCGCCGAGACTCAACACTATGGTTTCAGTAGAGGTCAGTGCCTCAGAAAGAAGAGATTGGTGTCTCTTGCTAAGTTGGTGCTTAGCAGTGGGGATTGGTGTCTCCAGTAGGTTGGTGCCTACAAATTGTTTAGTAGTGGGGATTGGTGTCTCTAGTAGGTTGGTGCCTACAAATTGTTTAGCGACGAGGATTGGTGTCTCCAGTAAGTTGATGCCTACAAATTTTGTAAGACGAATTTTATTTGTGGCTGGATTTGGATAGTAGATCCAAGTAGTCCTTTTCTTCGTAGTTTTCTCCCGAAAGGGTTTCCACGTAAATCTTGTGTTCTTAATTGCTGATGTATGATTGATATTATTGTGATTATCAATTTGAAAAAGCGAAAGATTACATTATATTGATTCACCCCCCTCCCTCTCAGTATAAGTGTGTGCTCAACAATTGGTATTAGAGCCAGTTCCTTCATGTATAGGCTAACTGCTAGAAGGTAGATCTCAAGAGCACACATAGCTTGTCAAGAAGGATTCTCCTCAAACAGAGCTCCATTGTTCAATGGAACGAACTATGCCTTCTGGAGCATAAGGATGCGCACTTACCTAATGGTTATTGGCTTTGATATTTGGCAATCAGTTGTGAGCAGATATGTAGCTCCATCATCTCCACCAACAGATCTAGCAGGAAAAAAGGCGAGTGAAAATAATGCAAAAGCTATGAATACAGTTTTGTGTGGTCTATTAGAATTGGAGTTTGTCAATGTAATGCACTATGAATCGGCAAAAGAGATTTGGGATAAACTAAAAAACATCTATGAAGGAGACGGCAAAGGAAAAAAAGCTAAGCTTCAAATACATAGAAGACAATTTGAAAGTTTGAAAATGAAGGACGAAGAAAACATTTCAGCCTATCTGCTTCGTGTGGATGAAAATGTAAATACCATCAAAGGACTTGGTGAAAAAGTTGAAGAGCCAATGATCGTGCAAAAGCTGGTAAGGTCACTTCCCTTACGATTTCATGCAAAAGTTTTAGCCATTGAGGAATTGAAGGACTTGGATAAACTATGGATGAATTGCATGGGATCCTCAAGACATATGACATGAGGACCGAAAAGGAGAAGTCATCTAAATGAGAGGCAACCTTCAAAGCCTCAAAGAAAATGAAGAATAAAGAGCTTGAGCTAAGCGATAGTTCCAATAATGAATCAGACGAAGAAGAAGCTCATTTTCTGAGGAAGCCAAAGAAAAGATCCGACAAGTACAAAGGTAAGTTACCTTTTAAATGCTTTAATTGTGGAAAGGTAGGACATTTTGCGGCCAAATGCCCATATGCAGGAAATGAAATTAGTGGTGAGGAAGAAGAGCATAATATAAAGAAAGGCCACAAACAAGGCAACCCTGAGAAAAAGAAGAGCTTTCATGAGCACAGGAAAAGCCTTTATTCCAAAGAGGAAAGTAGTTCATCCGAAGAGAGTTTCTCCACTAGCGATAGAGAAGAGATCTTATTCATGGCAATAGAAACAAAAGATGATGTCTTGGAAAGCGAAGACAAAGAAAAAGAAGAAAAGGAGTCAGAAGGGGAAGAGAATGTCGAAATAGATGGAGAAGTAGATTTGGAAAAACTCATTTGTGCCCTGAGTGAAATCAAGAAACTTAAGAACTTGAAACAAAAATTACAGCTTCAAGAGGACTGAATCTAAGGCAAAAATGTCGCAAAGTCTTGAGGAATCGGAAAAGATGATCATCAACCTCAAGATTCAACTTGAAGAAGCAAAAAAGATTGAAGAGGAAGCGAGAATCCTATTAAACAAAAAGGAAGAAAATTGTGAGAGGCTAGAGTTTGAAATTGTTTCCTTGAGGAAGGAACTAGAGATAACAACCATTAAATTGAACAGAAGCCTCAAATTTGAGAAGAGTACCGAGATCTTAGATGATATCATAAATGGGCAAAGGTCACCCTTTATAAAGACTGGTCTTGGATGTAAAGAAAATCAAATGGCCAACAAAGAAGATTACAAAGAGTCACCAAAGAAGGCAAATGAGGAAAGACAAAAAGCTATGCAAATGTTTTCAAAAGTCCCATTAGCAAAAAGAAAGAGAATCAAGTCCCATAGAAAACAAGCACTCCTCCAAAAGATAACAAGGACAAATTCAGAAAGTCCTTTCCTCCAAGGCAGGCACACATTACCAGGTTTCAAAACTCTTTCTTTGGGTATTGCTTTTCGTGTAATCACTTTGGTCATAAAGCAATAGACTGTAGGACTTGTGCAAGATATTTTGGTTGGAACAAGAATAGAATTCCTTTTGGGTTCTCAAATAGGAACTATAATTCATTTGCTCCTTTAGTAGATTACAATATCATATGCTATAAGTGCAACAACTATGGACATACAACACATTTCTGTAGAAGTGATTTTATAAAACTTCTTAGGCAGAATAAGAAAGTGGAAGCCACGAGTAAAGAAAAATAAGAAACTTCAAAAGTATGGAAAAAGAAGCAGGAGCAAGAAAAGGAGAGACCTATGCTTGTGCAATTTGCATTTTATGCACAAGAGGTATCACTAAGCTCATAAGAAGTACGAATACAAGAGGAGCTAATCATTGCATTATCTTTTAGCTCCGGTGAAAAGACAACTTAAAGGATGAAGTCTCATAGAATATTAGAGAGAGACAAGATATGGTTGGAGAGAAGAATGAGAAAGATGATTAGAACAAAGTTGATGTTCCAAGACAGGGACAAAAAAAAAGATTTGGAGACTTGGATGTCTATTGAAGAACCACTTTTGCAGGATGTGGTAAAAATGCATGATCGATTGTTTGATCTACTAAGCTTGTGCAATATTTTGAAATGCTCAGATCTTAGATAATGAGAGGTTTGCATGCCTTTACTCTTGTATTTGAAGTTGCCAAGAAGTTTATTGAATGAGCTGGATGTTCATTGCCTGCAATATTGGATGATAACATATTATCAGGTCATTTGTTGCATTTGTGTTTGGCTAAGCAGAAGCTTTCACAATCACTCTTTAGGAGGGTTTTGAAGATGATTTAAATCAGAATCTCCAAGTAATAAGACGTAATCGTAAAGAGAAGCAATTTGCCTTAAGACTCGAGGGAAGTGGAAAATAGGAGTTACCACTTGAGCAGTTAGAGATAATCCAGATGGATGTAGATGATGTCAAAAAGCCCAGATTTGATCAAATTCAAGGAGAGCAAATGAGAAAAGAAAAAGTCCTTATTTAAAACGATAAGGAAGAGCAAAAAGACAATCATTCAATTGTGGTGATGTTGAAGAAGATGACATGGATGTTTCCCATGATTTTTTTGTGGATGGAAGTATAATGAACATTCCTTTGCCATTGATGTCAAAGGGTGATAATTAACGAAAGGGGGAGCAAAGAATGAGAACTACAACAAGGGGGAGTTTCTCTACAGATCCATCAATGACAAAGGGGGATATTGTTGGAATATTGTCATTGATGTCAAAGGAATTGTAATTGATGTTAACATAATTGCCAACAGAAATGTCAACGGAATTGTCAACATAAATATCAATGGAATTGTCAACGAAAATGTCAACGGACACATCTTTTGGTGAAGAGGTGTCTCTTGGATGGGACACCTCCTTTGTGAAGAACCTTTGATGGCTATAATGGTGGATACAAGGTTGAGAAAGATATGGAATTAATTCTTTCTATCATTCAAGTATAAGCAAATTTTTGTGGAGAAGAAGAAGAGGGAGTTGAATTTGCCATCATTCGTTGATGAAACAACAATAGTAAGGTGGAAGATTGTTTTAGTAGAGGTCAGTGCCTCAGAAAGAAGAGATTGGTGTCTCTTGCTAAGTTGGTGATTAGTAGTGGGGATTGGTGTCTCGAGTAGGTTGGTGCCTACAAATTGTTTAGCAGTGGGGATTGGTGTCTCTAGTAGGTTGGTGCTTACAAATTGTTTAGCGACGGAGATTGGTGTCTCTAGTAGGTTCGTGCCTACAAATTTTGTAAGAAGAATTTTATTTGTGACTGGGTTTGGACAGTAGATCCAAGTAATCCTTTTCTCCATGGTTTTTCTCCTAAAAGGGTTCCCACGTAAGTCTTGTGTTCTTCTTGCATTCTTAATTGTTGATGTGTGATCGATATTATTGTGATTATCAATTTGAAAAAGTAAAATGATTACCTTATGCTAATTCACACCCCCCTCAGTATAATTGTGTGCTCAACAAAGCTGACTTCAACTACTCATTGAATGGTTGAGTGATGACTACATATCCAATACTCTGAAGAGGGAATTCAAACCGCGTGTAGTTCTCCCCGTTAGGTGAATGTGTACAATAGTGCTTGTTCAATGTATGCAACGTGTAATCTAGCCCTTGACACTTGGCAATTGATAACTTTGGCTTGGCTCTTGAATGCTTCAGACTTGGCTAAGACCCGCTCCTAGTGACTGATTGGTAAATTGGGAAGAATAGGGCAGTGCCTTTGAATGTGCAAGTGTTTGAGTATGCTTGATAGGTTATTGCTAGATAGATAATAGTTCTATATCTATTTTGTATTTATATAGGAATCTTTGGGTATTTTCTCATGCCACTAACATGCGAAACATGTGTCAACCTATAAGAGTGATTTGAATTTGAAATGTGACCATTGCTTGGCACAGGATGAAACCGTCAGACTCAGACGGTACTAATAGATGGTATGTTTTGAGTATGATGTTATTGTGTAGGAGATAGGATCACCGATCTGATGATCTGGAGATGTTTGAGTATAATAATTAATTGGTTTGACATAGTCTGTGGGAATTCTTTTAGGTGACTGATAACAACTTGGAAATGTTAGACTTGTAGAAGGCATGAGGAGGTAAGAGAATGACGAATAAGAGTTATGTATGTATGCACAAGTCATGTAGGGTGAATGTAAGTCAAAATCGACATTGCTAAGTATCAAATACCAAATTTAGTGTCTACAGATGCCCCCTCTTTTATTGTAGTATTGAAATACAATACAAATACTAGAGTAAAAGGAAGAAGAGCTGCCTAAGTGTGTACAACACACTTTGTTCTTAGGAGATGCTCCAAACAAGCACCCTGCTCCCAAAAAACTTGCAATGAACATGTGGCAATCAATGTCCACAAAATGAGCTCTGACAATGCATAAATTGAAACTTGAAATTTAAGAGCAAGGAAAGAGTACACCTTTAGGTGGGTGAACTGTGTTGCCATGTAACTTGTTGGAGGTGATACTTCCTTGTTGAAGCATTAGAAAATGGTTCCTCTTGCTGAACCCTTTTGAATAATTTGGAGGTGATCAATCCCCAATTTTGTGTAATTAAGGTGAGACCATGGATTGGGAATGCAAATGCCTAAACTCCCATTGGAAAAACAAAGAGGATAGTGCCAAGGTTGTTGAGCGTTGCAGAAACCTTAACTGCACTAACCCATGTAACTAATCTTACTCCAATCTTGTAACCACAAGATGAAAGTTGGGAGCCACATATTGGGCTCGCAGAGTAATGCCTAGGCCATTGAGGACATTGAATCTCAATCACATTACTCATTTAAAAATGAATCAATTGCTGTAGATGGACTTATAGATTCAATTCTAGGTACCATGGAATGTGTTTGAATGAGTGAATGAAAGATTTTAATAACGTCCACGAGACTGAGTAGTCTATGGGACCGAGGGTTATAACATAACTGTCCTGTGTTAACACAACTCCCTAACATGAGGGTTGTCCTTTTGATCATGCAAAATTTCAGACCCTGTTTTGATGCTAACTCTTCTACTATGGATCTTGATTAGAAAATTTGCTGTACTAACCTTTCCTCAGTAAACAAGTTAGCGAAGGTGTCGACCCTTAAGCTGTCTTTGTACTTGTGCGGATATCATTATAGACTGCGTATTCCATAATAAATGCCATTCTGTTTCCACTACCCCCTTGTCACAAAATAAACATATTCTCGTTTCCCATTCTTCCTTGGGCATTTGTTCACCTACCCATTTCACACCTAAGATGATGCGAGCTAGTCCGCAATTGTGCAGTCAACATCTTTGCTTTCTATTTGATTTCTGTCCCTATGTATGTTTTTTCCTCGTGCTCCCATGTGGGATTAAAATCTTTGATGATGTATGCTTTCATTTGTCTTGCTTGCTTTGTCCACATGGTTGTCCTGAATTTCTCTATCACATTTATTTTGTCATTGGTGTTTGGACATTCTTGCATGCTGATGTTCCATTTACTTATCCATTTGTCATTTTGTTTCAACCATGGATTTTTTCTTCTATTTAGCTCTTTTTCGATTACTATTTTGTGCCACCGATGGTTCTGCATATTTTGTGTCTTTTTTAGGTAGCTTAATGTTCGAGTCATCGCTGATGCTTGCAATGGAAATGCACTTATTTCGGCTAATAGAATCTCATATGGAATTGAAACTTTGACTTTAAGGGTGCTTGTGATTAGATGTTTTTAGATTTTATCTATTTGTCTTCAATTTAGATTGGATACATTGCTGCCCCAAACTTCACATCCATATAGGACCACTAGTGTGACGAGTAGGCCAAATAAGGTTCTCTTGCTTTTTCAATCTCATAATTCTGCAATCTTACACCTGTTTTGCAGTGAATATAAATCCTTCCAACCTCCTTGTATTCTTTTTGTCTTGTAAGTCTCCCAACTAAGATTGTTGTGGAAGTCAAGCCCGAGATCTTTGTATTCTTCCACTACTAGTGGACTTCCTTCAAAAACGAACTCAATTTGTTTACTTTTTCTTCGTAGAGAAAATATTATGACTTTTGTTTTACGAGTGTTCGCTTGCATTCCCAACTCTTGACAGAAGAGCTCTAAAGTCTTCAAATGTTCTCTCAAACTATGGGTTGTTTTTGCAATTAGAATAAGATCATCTGCATATAAAAGTAACTTTACAACGTAACTAGCTAGGTTGATGCGCCCTCCACTAGTTTTGTCTATCCACTCTTCTAGTTTATCAATGTATAGCCTAAACAAGGTGGGCAATAGAGGACACCCTTGTTTGACTCCAATGTCGCTTTCAAAGCATTATGACATTCCTTCACTTGTCTTGATTTTGGCCCCGACTTGCTTATAAAGTCTATGTATTGTTGCTCTATACTCATTTGGAGCTCCAAGCTCCTTCATTTTGCTCCAAATTTTACTTCTAAGGACCATGTCAAATGCTTTTTTGAAGTCAACAAAGCAACAAAAAGCTTCTTCTCTCTAAGTATCCCATACTTTTTCGATCAAGTGCCTAAGTGTGATGTAGTGATCGATAGTGGAATGTTTGAAAAATAGAAATTGCAATAATGTGTTTGTGCATGAACAAGCTTCATGCCCCAAAATCAATGCTATCTATAAATTCTAATAATGCGTATGCATGAACCAACTTCATGCCCCATAATTTAGCTACTCAGTGCCAATATGATATAGAATGACATGCATCAATATGCCATTTGTGTTTCATTTCTGAAAAATTTGAAAACCAATAAGTCATGTCCTGTAAACTGAGTGCATGTGCCCCAAATGTAAATGAATATGTGCATATCTGAAAATCATGTAACTCTTGTCTTGTGAAATGAGTGGATATGTATGGCACATGCCCCCAAAATTTGTCAATATTTGTCCCAATCTGATATTTGAACCATTATAAAATCTTTGTAATTTGTGCCAAAATTTGTATTTCTTGCTCATGGAAGCTTAAGTCTTTATAACCAACCCACTAATATGGCCTCCTCTTGAGGTGAGGGATGTAACCTGCGAGTCACTCATCTCAAAAGAAAGAGTTAACTATATCATATTATGTATAAATATTTAAGCATGTATAATCATGTTGACATGTGGATAATATGTCATCAAAGCATGTATAAAACATATGTAACGCAAGGCATATAAGCACCATGTCAAGATTTATATAGCATTTAGGCATGCAGTAGGAAACATCACTGATAAATGTACTAAATATGACTATGCAATAAATATGCATGATATGGATCATGACACCACATATAAGGGAGAGGTGCATGATATGGATCAAGGCACCCACAAACTCAACAATCAAAACAAGCTCAACAAGCAATGTTATGGCCATGATGTACACAATAGAAGCACACACAATAGCACACCATGTCACACATAAGGTCAAGGTACCACATACAAACGACAATAAATGTTGCATACACAAGGTGAAGGTGCCCCAAACAAGGGACAATAAATGTCACTCACATAGTGCTAAGGATTTACAAACAAGGGACAATAAATGTCACACACACAAGGCCAAGGGGCCACATACAATAGACAAGCAAATTAATCAACATCAATGAAACATAAAACATTTAAGGTAGTCTACACCATCTAAGTATATCAATGTTACAACATAGTAAAGGAATATATCAATGTAACACTATATAATATATTAGCAATAACAAGGCATGTGTAAGCAATCAAGGTATCTCACCATGGTAAATAGAAAGGTCATAGAAAGATATAACCTGTAATAGTGTAACTTGTGGAAGAAGATGACCCCAGCATTGGCATGGCCCTTGGGTATGAGAATGGCCTAGCATCTATGTATCATGTACATTTGTATGCCATGCACATCATTCATATATACCGTGAAATGCATGTGTATATGGAAAAGATATGTAATATACCAAACATTTGATAAATAACTTATATAAAAAATGTAAGTAGCAAGCATGTCATGTTCAAATCATGATTTTTGTTTTTTTTGGAATATTTGAATGTTTTTGTATTTTTTGAAATATTGGAAGTATATGAAGTAATATGTTTGTGTAATATCGACACAACTGCATGATGTTCATAGGATTCTTCACGAGATTCCCTTCAAGCACAACAAAACGATAGGGCCTTGCTCCCATCTTCTCAATTACTACAAATGGGCCCAACCAATTGGGCTTGAATTTGCCTTTGTGCTCGTCTACATTAGTATTCTTCTGATTCTCTTTTAATACAAATTCACCAACTTGAAATCCCTGATTTCTAACCTTCTTTCCATATGCTCTCTTTATACTATCTTGATAAACCTTGAGGTGTTCAATAGAATGTATGCATTTTTCATCCAACTTTTCTAACTCATGCAATCTTTTTTCTCGATATTTGTTATCCTTGATAATGTCTTTTTAAGGAAACACACAAAGATGATATCTCTAACTCCTTTTTAAGGAAACACACAAAGATGATATCTCTAACTCCTAAGGGCAAGAGTGCTTTTGTGCCCATAAACTAGAGAGTAAGGCGTAGCCTTCATAAGTGTGCAAAGACTTGTACGATATGCCCATATCATATATATAATTTGATTATGCCAATATTCGCCTTGTTTGGTAACTGTTTTGCTTGATATCTTAGCAATTATTTTATTGGTTGCCTCAGCTTGCCCATTTCGTTATAGATAATGAGTGGAGAATGTATAATGAATCTTGTACTTAGTAGAGAATCTCATGACCATTTTATTTATGAAAGATGATCCATTATCTATTACAATGGCTGAGGGTAATGCAAACCGCGAATGATGTTTGTCATTAAAAATTTACATGTCTTCTCTAGTAATCGATTGCAATGGTATGGCTTCTATCCATGTGGTAAAATATTCTATAGTTGTAATAATATTGTGGCCGTTTGATGATTCCAGATTTATCTTGCCAAAAAAATCGAAGCCCCAAAGAGAAAATGGTCATGGGAAAACAATAGGTTGTAATTCTTGTGATGGTGTATGATTGAAATTACTATGTTTTTGACATCGTGAACATATTTTTGCGTATATGTGACATTCTTGCTCCATTGTGGGCCAATAATAACCTTGTCTCAAAAGCTTATAAAGCATTGCTGTCCTGCAAAAATGACCCCAATTACTATCTTGTACCTCAAATAAAGCTCCTAGCCTCGTCACGACTAAGGCATCAAAGTAATTGTCCATCAAATGACCGTTTGAACAAAGATCCCTCGATTATAACATAATGCATTGCTTCACGTTGGAATTTGCGTTTATCATTTCATGTAGCATTCTCCGGGATAGAAGTTTTATATAAGAAATTTATGTCACTATACCATTCTGATTTAATTGCGGTGCGAGTAATTGCAAGAACATCCAAAGCATCTATATTTGTTATTGTAACTGAGGAGTCGCTGAGTAGTTGTATAGTAAACGTTGCGTGATCATCATTGATGTTAGTAGGAATCATAGAAGCTGATCTAGCCATAACATCGACACGCTGATTGTATTTTCGAGATATGCTCTATGGAAAAATGATCAAAATGTTTCGTTAAGCTTTGTACCATTTCCTTGTATGGGATTAACTTCTCTTCTTTTGTTTGATAAATATCTAAGACTTGATTGATCACCAATTGATAATCTCCATATACTCACTGAGATTTTATTTGTAATGTGTGTGCGGTACATAATCCAATATCAAGGCCTCATATTCTGCGATGTTTGTACATGAAAATCCTAGGCGATAGGCAAATGACATATGCTGGCCCTAAGTAGTAATGAAAATTATTCCAGCCCCAACCCCTGTAGTGCACTTGTGTCCATCAAAGTACATGGTCCAAGTATCATCATCAATATGATAGGAAGCAAAATCAACTTGAAAGTCATCATTGATTGATAATGTGTCTATTAATAGAGTTGCATCTAATTGATTTGCAATGACTTGTCCTTTATTGATTTTTGGGATATGAATTTTAAATCAAACTTTATGAGTAACATTACCCATTTAACCATATGTCCAGACAAATGAGATTTTGACATGAAAAAGTTGAGTGGGTCTACGTGTGTGATGAGTTGTGTCTCAATACCAAGCATATAATGTCGAAGGTTTTGTGCTGCGAAAACAAGTGTTAAACATAACTTTTCTACAACGGTGCAGTTCTTCTCGTAGTCCACTAGTGTATGACTAATATAGTAGATGGCTCATTCTCTACGATTTTCATCATATTGTGCCAATAAAGTCCTTAAGGTATGATATGTAGCCAAAATGTATAATAACAAAGGTCTATCTGGTATTGAAGGTGTGAGAATAGGTGGATTAAGAAGAGATTCTTTTATTGCATCAAAGCTTTTTTGACAATTTTCATCCCATTCAAACTTGTTATCTTTCTTTAGTAGTCGTGTTAAAGGTTGCATCTTATTGGCTAACTGAGCCACAAAACGTTGTATAGCTTGAATCCTCCCTTGTAAACACCTTAATTGTTTCAATGCTTTTGGTGGCGGCATATCTTTAATAACATAACCTTCATTGGATCTACTGCTATACCCCTATGAGAGATGATATAACCCAATAGTTTTATAGAGGATACCCCGAACACACATTTTTAAAGATTTAAGTACACATTGTATTTTCACAAGTGAAAAAACATCTATTGCAAATTTGTAGCATGATCTTATTGATGTTTAGATTTTGCAAGGAGATCATTCACATAATCTTTCATCGTTTTATGTCATAGCTCTTTGATAAGTGGCCCCTGCATTATTTGATCTGAAGGGTATGACAACATAGAAAAAGTTCCCCATGGTGTGGTAAATGATGTCTTTTTTGGTCTTTAAGATTAATCTTTATTTGATTATATTCAGAATTTTTTTGTCTACAATCATATCAATATTTGGCAATGGAAGTCATCTTTGGGACAAACTTTATTTAAATCTTGAAATTTTGTACCATGGTATGCATACTCACCGATTGGGGCAAGTAATCGTTAAGCTTCAGTGGAACCCAATACTTGCCACTTGAAATTGCCATAACTTGAGTACTTGGCCCTCGGCGAGTACTGGCACAATACTTGCGAGTACTGTGCTAGTACTCTTTGAGGGTCGATTATGGGGCTTAGTTTTGCAAAAGGGAAGTAGAAATGGTGGTTGCCCTTTTAGCTTGGATGATCGTTGAAGGAACCTTGAGCAAATAACTGTCTCTGTAGCGTATAATGGACAAATTCTTCCTTTATTTACTTCTACAAGTTCATGTTTAAGTACAACAATTGATAGGACAACCGACAACCAGATCCTTGCTATCGATTGGTTTGTTTGCTTGTTAACCTTAAAGCCATTTGTTAAAAGAGGAAATAAAAACTCTCAGATAGCAAAACACCTTATGCATCACTGCTAGAAAATGCTCACCCATTCAACTCAACAAACCATTTCATCCTTCGTATGTAGTTTTTATAAATATCTATCATGCATGTCTATCATTCAACACTAAATATCTTAACCTTTTCAGCCGGATTTAAGTATACAAATAGTGTACTATTGTTAAGAAACTTAGCTCATTCAAATTTGATGACAAAGGACTAGAGGACAATGAAAGAAAGGAATAGAGCTGCTTATAAAATGCTTTTATACTGAGATGGAAAGAAAGACCATTAACTACTGCTTACAAGACTTAAAGAACATAGCTATGTTAAAGTTCGGGTATTGTGACTCATTACCATTTTGTATGTTTGGATTGCCTTTGCCTTTTGGTAGGTATCATTGTTGAGGGAGAAATTGCAGAAGCATCCAAGTGCTAAAGACTTTCAAGTTTATAGCATTGATAGATTTCAAGTAAGAATGCTTTGCCAAAATGATATAGTGCAACAAATAATATTGATTTTGAGAATGTTCCAAGTTGATGTAATCAAATCTAATAGAAAACATTTTCCCAACGTTTTACAGACTCATTTGATACATTTTGCACTGTAATTTTTATAAAATTTATGTTTTGTAATAAATTTAAGTATTTTTTTTAATTTGTCGAATAATGGTGAGTGGCTGTCGAATACTTGTCGAGTAAACTTTTTGGGAGCTGGATGAGTATTCTCCAAGTACGAGTATGTGAACTATGGTTTGTACAATGTCAAATTTGTCCATTAAGCTTTGCAACAGGGACTATATTAGAAACCCACTTAGGATAATCAATGGATTGAATAAACCTTGCATCTAATAGTCTTTGAATCTCATCTTTAATCAATAAAACTACTTTTGAATGCATTTTTCTATTTTTTGTTTAATTGACTTTGCATCTAGATGTAATACTGTGTTATGCATTACAATGGTGGTATCAGAGCCTAGCATATCTATAGGCCCATATGCAAATAACTCTGAATAATCATGTTAAACTTGCCTAAAAGCTTTCCCTTCATCATCTTTTAACATGTCTGCTAAAAGTTCTGGTCTTGGATCCTTGTTTGTCCCGTAATGAAATTCAATTGTTTCTTCATTAATCAAAGTTGATCTATCTTCCACATATGGTGCAGTAGGGAGGGTATCTAGGCCATCTATTTGGACATGATCATTAAGACTTTTGCTCTCTTCAAAATACACATGGGCACTTGTATGAAGAAACTTATTCCCCAAATATTCTAAGAGCGACTCATTAGAAAATTCATCTAATGTCCAAATTTTTGGTGAAACTATATCATCAATGAGGTCTATAGGTACTAACTGTAGTGTTGATACATGATTAACTTCTCGTGCACGATTTAGTTTTGCTTCAATGAAATGTTTATAAATAAATCGGAAACACATTAGTAGTCGCTGTGTAAACAACACCCACTGACAAATGGTTCTTTTGGGTTCGCTCAACACTGTGAGCCCACTAACCCATTTTTACCAAGGTCACTCCTCTTCAGCCACCCTCCAGTGGGCCACCACTTCAGCTATAGCCAGGCACTATTGTACCTTGTCTTCATGGTCAAAAAGTTAGTATTTATTGTTAAATTTAGTATTTATAGACTTGACAGTTAGGATTGGATTATTTGTGGATTTCTACAGCGGGGGTTTGTTGTAATAAATTTGTAATCAGCGTATTGAATAAATGTTCTAGTTGGGTATTATTAGATTTGCGTATTTTCAGTTGCATATTATTATCTAGGGTTTGTTTCAGATTTGTTGCAGCATGCGTCTTCAGAAAAAATAAAAAAATCAGAATTCAATTTTTTTTTCAGAAAATGATATTACATTGGTATCAGAGTAGTGATCTTGCCAGATTGTGAATCATGAGGACAATGCAAGAATCCATGTTAGAGATGTTGCAAGCTATGCAAGAATATCAGAAGAATCTAAAGGCATGAATAGAAATAAAGATGGAAAGATCAAAATTTGAGTCTAAAAAATCTACAGAAGAGCAAAAGGAATTCAGCATGCAACTCAAAAGAAATGAGATCTTATCTAAGAAGGGACCAGAGATCGTGGTTGAAAATAAACCAACCACATTGCAGATAGGTGCAGAGGATGTGATGAGGACCCCAAAAAGGTGCGATGAATGACTAAGAAGACTAAGGAAGCTAAGTTGATAGCCACTCAAGCAAAACAACACCTATAGAAAATTAAAGGAAATAATTCCCCAATTGTAATGGTGGAACATGAAGAAAAATCAGATTTGCAAGAATTTGGAGAGGATTTTTTGGTTAATGCCAAATTTCTGAGTCTTCAATATAGTAGAGTTGAAGCATATTTCTCTAAGGCATTGAAAGAAGAAGATAAGCTTTTGGATCATTCTTATGATAGCTTAGAATATGAAGTGAATGTTTCAAATCAAAAGTTTTATGAGGTTGAGTTCCATGAAGACATTGTTTAGAGGCATGCACATGAGAAAAGGGCCTCATCGGATACTAACGTTGGTCTTCAACGTGCTGGAATTTTCAGATCAACGACTAATGATAACAATATGATTATCTTCATGATTATAACAAGAAGCATGAAAGTGTTGATTTTAGTGGAAGTTTGTGGCAAGACTCTTGTCATCATGGGAAGTACCAAGAGATTGGTGAAAAGATGAAGGGTACAAAATGGAAAGAGAATTTTTTCTCTCAAATCCAAGATTGTTAATGTATGATCGTGTGGGATCCTAGTGTTACAACAAAGAGCTACAAAAAGAAGATATCGAGAAACACATGAAGGTTGAAATGACATGCATAGAAGCCATTGAAGAAATAACCAAGATTTCAGAAGCATTAACTCTTAATGCAAACAACAATTTATATGAAGATCAAATTAGAGTAGTGTAGTAGAAGCGGAATGAAGAGATCATACTCCATGTTGAAAAGTTTCTAGGAAAGCTAGAAGTTGCAGATACAAATTTGAGCACAATTGAGAAAGTTTTACAAGGAATTGAAGATCAACAATCAAATCAACTTGCGATGTTCACATTTGGACGGGAATTAGAAAGAATGATTTAAGATTTGGGTATTTGCAGATTGGTTCAGGGCAAATAATTTTGGAAAGGGCAGAGTATCATGCCCCCTTTTCAAAATATTTAATTATAGAAATAATTCAATAATAATATTTTAAGTTTTTCAAAGTCACTTTATTTTATAATATAGAAAAAAAATACTTATGTATTATTAATATAAAAGGGGGTCAAAAGTAATATTTATTAAGTGGGTCAAAAAAGTAATATTTATTAAATGGACTAAAAAATAATTTTTCTGAAAAGTAATATGTGATTAAAAGTGTTTTAAAACACGTTTAGGATTTTTGGAATGAAAAGTAAAATTTTATAAAGAGTTGGGCTAAAAAATGATTATTCGTTATTTATCTTTGAAAATCAAAAGCCTATTTTCAGGTTGGAGCTTCTGTGTTAAACTTTTCCATTAGAAGATGAAAACCCTCTAGTGTACACGTGAAGAGGACGAAAACCCTCTTGACCAGTGAGGTGATTCTATCTAGGGATCACCATTGTGCAGACAAATTGGGATATTTCTAGATTTCAGACTAGTTGGTAGTTGTTATCTATTTTCAGAACTTTCTTGAGGAATTATTGCGACAATAAAATGTAGATTTCTGCCATTCAAGGCTGCTGTACAGAGGCACAATATTTGGGGGGCAGTTCGCTGCCCTAAGACTGCAGCACAGGTCTCTGGAGGGGTTTTCTTTGCAGCAAAATTCAGATTGCTGTCCTAGGAGGGAGCACCACTTACAATCGACTGTCATTCCACTGCCCTAGTTGGGACACAACGGGCTGTTGTACAACATTACTGTTGTAGGAAATCAGACTGTAAGAGATTCTAGTTGTAGAAATTTATTGTTTCAGTGCCCTAGGGTTTGAGGACACATTTATTGATCAATTGACATTGCTTCCAATGTTATTTTATGTAATCAATTGATTGAAATAAAAATTGCAATTTTAGTTTTCAGTATTTAGTGTTGCATGTGCTATTTTGGTATTTGCATGTAAATTTCAGAATTACTTACAAAAATTCAGAATTCAGAAATTTTTCAGAAAGGGACATTTCGCCTTCTTGGGATTTTAACAAAATCCATGCAAAGCGAGTAATATGAAACAAAATTTTAATTTTCCTTTTCAAATATTGTGAAAAACAACAAATAATATTGTTCATATCAATTTGCCAACTTAAATTTCAACGCATAAAAATGTTCATTACATTTTCCCTTTCTTCCTTCAACTATCAGTTCAGTGAAACAATAATGCACGAAAACATATAATATTTACATCAAATTTCCTTTCTTATCTTTCACATTGGTTACAAATTGAATATTACATACAAATGGCTTTAAATTAATTGATAATCATTTGCATAAATATTTATATTTACAAAGTCATGAAACAAAAATAGTCTCCAAGCAAGCTCCCAAGTGCAACCGCAAGGCTAAGTTAAGGAGGGGCTTGCCTCCCATACTTTTGCCATCATCAGGGACTCCCATCTCTGAGCTTAAATGACACCAATGGTTTAAGGTAAGGTAATATAAGCAAGGAAAGAGGTGGGAAAAGACACTATAACAAGCTAAATTAGAATGTACAACTAGGGGTCTCAACTAACCACTTCCTTACAACAAGAGGCTTCCACATTCACCTCAAACCAAAACCCATAAAACATCCATATAATAACTCTCATATGAAAATGTATAATACACACATGATAGCTACAAAGAATTTCAATACTTACCCAAACTCCACACTCACCCATCGTGGATGAGAATTTTCACTCCAAGCCATGGGGTGGGAGGACTTTGGAGTGTCTCCCTTGCCCAAACCCTTCTCCTTTGCCATGGGAGGACTTTGGAAACATGAGGGTTTTCCTTTGCCCAAACCCCATGCATCGAAGCTTCATATGAGGACTTGGAACTTAGATTCTTTACTTAAACCCTACTCATGAAGGCACATACCATGTAGATAATCTAAGCCTATTTGGGCAGCATAATGGTACAATTTGAAATCACAAAATGGGCTGTAAAAGAAGCCAACAAAAATGGAGGGGTTGTTCATCTCCAAGCCAAAAAAGGTAACAAAAAAGAAACACTCATAGTGACCATAAGTACCATGGAAGACACTAAGAAAATAGGTTAAGCCAAGTGACCTTACATTTTCTTGAAAGCATAAGGCAAGAAGGGAAAAAATATTTCTTTTTAAAATAATGAAATGAAAAATACATGGGTGACGTGGAAGCCTAGCTTAGCTCCACCACTTGACTCTACACAATGGGGATCTTCTACAAGTGTGTGAAGCAAGCTAACTTCTTCTCAAACCAAGCTCTTCTCCTTCACTAAGCTTTTTCTTCCCTTCCTCAAGCTCTCCTCAACACTCTAATTTGAAAATGAGTATTTTTTTCTTCCAAAGAAGGGTTTTCTTGCTCTAGACAAATCACTCAAACCCAATGCCTAATGGGAAGGTGACACTTGTCCTTTCCCATTCCTTAGCTCTTCTGAGAAAAAGTTTAAGGTAAGTATTAACTTACCTTGCACAACCATGTGGGCAAACAAGGCTTGCCCATACCCATTAATGTTCTTACTTCCCCATGCCATAAATAGGCACATAGGTTGTCTTATAATTTGTTCAACACTCTGAAAATGTCTTAGTCCATCCCTTAGTTAAAAGGGGTCTTAAATACACTTACAACCACATGTAATGTCCCCAACTTGGGACAAATCTAGAAATAAGGGTTTGCCAACAAAACCCTATCGAATCCGAAATCCCTTCCTCTGAAGAATTTGAAAATGCAAATTCAGCTAACACCACAATTTTGAAAATGAAAGCAATATTTAGAAATTCCTTTACCAAACCCTAGGCGACTAGGGCAAGAATCATCTTTGATACTTCTAACCCTCCAAAAATTATGAAATGAGTTTTATATTACAGCCACTAATTTTAAAAGTCAAAATAGTCACTTAAAAAGCCGAAACTCAGAATTTTGAAATTTATTATTGCAAAATACAGCTGAAAAATCATAAATTCATATCTTCCGAAATACTAGGAGTTACAATGCCCATGATAGCTCAAAATGACCATAAACATGGCAGCTATCAAACAAAATAAGAAATATAAAATTTCTCACCACGGGAAGTCTACCGAAAGCTGTCCCGAAATTCCCAAAACCCTAGTTCACTGCAATTTCTCCTCCAAAATCCTAGGCGCTGCCCTAGGAATAATTATTACCTTGAAGATGATGCTCAATTAGCCCACAAACCAATGAAAAACAATGCAAACCCTTGAATGGAGAATGCCCTAGTTAGTCCAAAGGTTTTCGTCCTTGTTCCAACATCTATTGAAGGGTTTTCGTCCTTACAATAGATTAGTCAAGTGTTGCATGCTCAAGCTCCAAATCAATTATCCAAATATATCATGGCCCTCTCAAATGAATCCTCTTCCCCTTAAATACTCATCCTCGAGTGGAGTGCCCAAATTGGAGGGGAAGGAACAAGAAATATAAGGTCAATTTGCTTTTAAAATCACTTAAGGGCTGAATAAGCCCATGACTCTTAAAAGGCCCCAATTTAAGTGAAAAGCAAATTCGACTATTATTACTTTATTTAAGTATTTAGAAATACTTTTTTATTTTAGTAATAATACTATTTTCATTTCGAAAAAAGGGACATTACAGTCCTCTCTTCCCAAATTTGCTTATCCTCAAACAAATGTAAACTCTTATGTTCAAGTGCCTTCATGCCAAGGTGAAAGAACATGTTGAAATGCTTCCATAATCTAGCTCCCGTGTCCGTTAAATGGAGGCGTTTTTACAAAGACAAATTTGTACACCTGCTGTTCTTGACGACTTTTGGTTGTTTGTGCAATCTGGAAACGGTACAATAGCAGCTCCAACACTTACATGTTCCATTGAGGCCCTATACCTCGGATGTGGAAAAAAAATGATGAGGAAAGGAAAATTATCAGAACTAGCGGCATCGTAGTGGCTGGAAATGTCTTTTCCAGCAATGTGGTCTTTAAAATTTTGGGCATTGATTGCCCCTAAATCAACACTTGCACAAGACACAAACACATTAGACAAAACAAGAGTTCTCCACTTCATGTTTGCATCCTTGACCATGCCTTCCCTATGTGGAGTGGCTGGAAATCCTCTTTTGCTAGGTATGGAAAAGCTCATAGCATTCTCGCGGATCATTTCTAGCTTCAATCCCTTATCAGTTATCAGACAAATGGTTACCCGGCTATATTTCCCATTACTAAACATGGAACATCTATTAGTAACATCAAATTTGATCCTTAAGCTCACGATCTCTTGTTTCCCAAGGGCTGGAAGCTTCCATATTATAGATATGTCCCCATCTTTGGGTCTCATGCTCAATTGTTCCCTCTCCTTGAAGATAACCATCTCAAAAGAACTGTACCTGTTGTTATGAGTGCTGTGTTTGCCATTTACAGCCTTGCAAAAACTCAACAAAGTCAAACCATTTAATACCAATTTGACCTTGGATGAACCCTTCATGTCTTCACGCTCAAGGGAAGCCTTTATGATGAGCTGGGTTTGTCTATTTGCCCCTTCATCATTTCCAGCATTCGTGTTCCCATCATTTTCAGACCTTTTGGTGTGTTTGTCCTGCTGTATTGGCTCACCTTTTGCCAATTTTTCTGAGTATGTAACCAGCTGAGTGGGTATGCAAATCTCAGAATTTTTTGAGTGAATCTTAGGCATATTTCCTATGCACATTTCAGATCTTTTCCCTTCTTTTACGCACTGAAATTCAGTCCTTGCAAGCACTTGTTTTGAGTCTACCTTCCTAGAATTAGCAAAGCTTAGGGAACAAGAAAAAAAATGATTTTTTTCATACCTTAGTGGCTGCCCATATGTGCTGGAAACAGTGCTACAGCTTAGGGTAGTCCTTTGTTCAACCTGAAGGTGGCTATAGCTGTACTTACTGTTGTTTGATAGGCACCAGCCCTTAGCACTTTCCCAATTAGCCACTAATCTCAGAAATTTTCCAACTAGAAGAGCTGGAAACTGCACCACAATGCTGAAACTCCATCCTTTGTCTTCTGTCACCCAACAAATGTCCACATAACTGCAAAGGATGGTAAAATCATTCACTTCCCTCATGATTGGTGGGCTATGTATGCATACATCAGACTTCTTACTACTCCAAAATAAGAACTCATTCGACCATAACTCTCCCCTTTTACGTGTCCTTTTGCAATCAACCTTTCCCATGCATTCGGGAACCCTCAAACTCCCCACAAGTGAATTGGGACTGTCATGGACAACATGGTGGAAGAGTGGACCATGGCTGCCCCTCATGCCCCCTCTCCTCCACGGTTGCACCTTAGAGGGGGTGCTCTTTTGGAGGGTCTCCACATACCCCTTATGACCTTCAAAGGGCCTCAATGTCCTCCCCACGAATGAAGCATATGGCTCACCTCTTTCCGTGCAACAACCAACTTTAAACAAAAGGAGAATCATACCTTCCAAGTGGGCATCTTCATGGGGTGGCTTGCCTTGCCATGCTGTTTCAACAATTGTATCTTGCTCCCCTTTACGCTGCCCTTTCCAAGCATGCTTCCCAAGTGTCTCATCATAGTTATTCTTGTATTGTTGCCTCAATACAAAATTTGAAAAATCAAAGGTACTTACCATGCCTAACAAGCGCTGAATCTCCATCCTTGGAAGAGGCTGCCCCACTAAAACGATTTGAGTGGTCACCGATAAATCAAAAATTTTTAACACATGGAGTGAGCTGAGTGTTCACTAAACACTCATAATTTTCTTCTCTGAACATGGGCTGAGTTTTTACAAAAAACTCAAATTTTCTGCGTCAACAAATTGAAAATTCTCTATACAAGCAAAGGGCTGTGTTTTGACACAATGAAAGGGTTGTCCTGAAAATGAGAATGAGAGATTTATCGTGATCCTTACCAAGCCTTCTGGATCCCATATGCACCGACAAACTTGGACTTGAATTGGAAAATTCACATGCTTACAACTGCAACTTGTGTTTTTGGCTTCAATACACATCTTAGCATACCTCCTAAGAACATACTTATCAATTGAATTAACAACAATATAAGGGAAGAACGTTTTTGTTCTAGCAAGCATACCATGGATTTTGACTAGAGGGTAGTCATCTCTAATTTCCAACATGTAAGGAATCATACCTTGGACCTCAAATCTGAATTGTTACCCTTTGTAGATCTCAGAATATTCTTGGGATCCCACACCCTTTGGCCACAACAATTATCAACTTGAACCAAGGGGTCCCCATGCCCCATGTTGTAAACTGTATGCTTTATTTTCACCCCCCTTTTAGCATGCTTCTTATGAGAATAGCAAATCTGAAATGACATAGTGTGAAATAATGAATTTGATATGTCATCAAACCTTTCATACCATGGGTATGGTAGCATGGTTTCATTCCTTGGTGGAATGATGAGCGTGAGCTGAATAGTGACAACTTCCTCACTTGCGGATTCAACAAGTGATGTGTTTTCATCCTTGACTTCCTCTTTATCCTGTTTGTGCATGCAATCGTTAGTAGTTAGTAAAATGTCATTGTCATACCTTGGGCTACCAACAACAAGCTTGTCCTCCTTTGGCGAAGTGGGAGTGGTGGAAACCCTTCCATCCTTGTGATTCCCCCTTTCTTTTCACATGTCTCTTTCCACCGCTGTTCTGAAACTCAGCAAGTGGTTTGTCAATGTTATCCTTCAACAATTGAGCTTTAATCACAACATTCTTTCCCCAATCTTGCAAATTTGATTTCCCTTCTTCCTTGGGCATGTGCCCCATGATTTCTCTCTCTTCCCTTATTGTCAAGGGTGAATTAATTTGAGGTGATGAAGCTTTTATCACTTATGCCGTTCTTTTTTTTTTTTCTAAGGGAGACTCTTGACGTCTACCGCTGAACCCTACAACCTTCATCAAATCCTTGGGGCTTATTGCCCTCAGTTCCCTTTGATAGTTCTCCATAGCTTGCAACAATTCATCCATGGCTTCATCTATTGTCTTCTTCATTCCCACTTTTTGAATGGGATCTTTGTATTCTTTTTTTGGCAAAAACCTAGGTTTTCAATCCATTGTAGAGTCTCATACTCCACAATTGGCCAAGATTTTGGCTCTGATACCACTGTAATGTCCCCAACTTGGGACAAATCTAGAAATAAGGGTTTGCCAACAAAATCCTATCAAATCTGCAACTCCTTCCTATGAAGAATCTGAAAATGCAAATTCAACTAACAACGCAATTCTGAAAATGAAAGCAATATTAAAAAATTCTTCTACCAAACCCTAGGCGACTAGGGCAAAAATCAGATTTGATACTTCTAAGTTTTTAACTCTCCAAAAATTATGAAATGAGTTTTATATTGCAACCACTAATTTTAGAAGTCAAAATAGTCACTAAAAAATCCGAAACTCAGAATTTTGGAATTTATTATTGCAAAATATAGTTGAAACTTCATAAATTCATATCTCTCGAAATACTGGGAGTTACAATGCCCATGATAGCTCAAAATGACAGCTATCAAACATAATAAGAAACATAATTTTCTCACCACGGGAAGTCTACGAAAAGCTGTTCCGAAATTCTCAAAATTTTAGTTCACTGCAATTTCTCCTCCAAAATCC
Organism: Torreya grandis; assembly: GCA_037957365.1. Classification (NCBI taxonomy): domain Eukaryota; kingdom Viridiplantae; phylum Streptophyta; class Pinopsida; order Cupressales; family Taxaceae; genus Torreya; species Torreya grandis. The sequence continues at coordinate 1,128,194 of JARHVA010002287.1, read as the reverse complement.
TAGGTGCTGTCCTATGAATAATTATTACCTTGAAGATGATGCTCAATTACTCCACAAACCAATGAAGAACAATGCAAACCCTTGAATGTAGGATGTCCTAGTTAGTCTAAAGGTTTTCGTCCTTGTTCCAACATCTATTGAAGTGTTTTCTTCCTTACAATAGATCAGGCAAACGTTACATGCTAAAGCTCCAAATCAATTATCCAAATATATCATGCCCCTCTCAAATGAATCCTCTTCCCCTTAACTACTCACTCCCCAAGTGGAATGCCCAAATTGGAGGGAAAGGACCAAGAAATATAAGGTCAATTTGCTTTTAAGATCGCTTAAGGGCTGAATAAGCCCATGACCTGTAAAAGGCCCCAACTTAAGTGAATAGCAAATTCAACTATTATTATTTTCTTTAAGTATTAGAAATACTTTTTATTTTAGTAATAATACTATTCTCATTTCGAAAAAGGGGACATTACACCACATCTATTTCATTTTTTACCAACTTGCAAACATGGGTCTAAATTCCTATTCAATTTTTTATTTAAGGGGCGACTTAAGTGGTTTACACATTTACCTTTATGATTTTATTTAAAGTTAAGGTGACTTTTAAGGTATGTAAAAATGTATGAATGGTGTCAAGGGGATGTGAATAGTGTTAGGAGGGTCAAAACTCAAGTTTAGGTTAAAAGATAACACTAGGATTGGATTTTAATTTAAGGGAGTCATGAAACCGCTACACAACCAATGATGCACTAATGCTTGATGTAGTCCCAGTTCCCTTGCTTGTCCTCTTTTGTCTTCTGCACATCATTTTGCCCATAAAATTTGCACTGTCCTAGGTAGCCAAAATTGTTGAACGTAAACGTCTCCAGTAATATCTATTAATACAAAATGCATACATAAAACATCCAAAGCACATCTCCATAATCATCATGAGGTAATATACACATGCTAGTCATCCAAGCATTCATATAATCAATCACATGCTAAAGAAGCACTAGCTCTACTAGTATGGAAATATGTGCATCTCAATGAACAATTGAAATCATCTACCACTAACATTTGAATGATATTCTTGTCTCTATTAATATTGAGGATCATGTCACATTAGTACGTATGAAACAATGAAAAGGTTCAAAAGACTAGTACTGGGAGAAATGTGGCCTTACAATTATGGCCATGTATAATTTATGTAAAAATAAAAATCAAAGATCAAATTGAAAATCAGATTTATATACACAAATCTGAAATTTTAAAAGAGGAAGAAACCCTAAGGGCAATCTAGGGTTTGACTATGTTTGGTACAATATTCAGGTTCACCAATATGTTTTACTATATTTTGGATTAATGTTAATGCTTTTAAGGTAAAAATTATGTGTTTTAATTCAAATTACTATGCATTACAATGAAATATTTATTTTGAATGTAAAATATTGAAATCGATCTAACACTATAGCTTGCTAAATATAGAAAGTACAACAAAGGATAGGATAATGGTTCTCTGTACTGTGCAACATTGAGACTGCAACCAGATGGCAGTAAAGGTAGTGAATACCCTTGATATTTTCATTTTTATCACTTCACTGATAGTATTTTTTGCAGGGGTTTGTTGACACATCAATCTCTTTGAGTGCACACCTTAAAGGGTGCACTAAAAATGGGGTGAGATCAACTCGTGGTACTTTGTGAGAGATATTTGCATATTATTCAGTCATACCTTCATTACTATTAGTCTAACGTCCTCTGAGTCTCTTTCCGTTTGTAATATCCCCAAGAAGGAGATCTCTAAATTTGAGGAGAGGCGCTGCCACTTCACATGAAGAAATCGTTGCCAAGGATAAGTTGCTGCCAAGGAGCAGCACTGGCATTTAAATACAACAATCATTAAACGGATATGAATGGAAATGTCAAACGGAATTATTGTCGGAAGTGAATAGAAGTGTCGAACGGAATTGTTGCAGGAAGTGAACGGAAATGTTAACGGAAATGTCGACGGAAATGTTAATGGAATTGTCGACGAAAATATCGACGGAAATGTCAATGGTCACATCTTTTGGTGAAGAGGTGCCTCTTGGATGGGACGCCTCCTTTGGGAGAAGTTTTAAAGACTATATAAAGGAGAAGAGATGTGGAAGTATGAAGCATCGAATAATGAATTCAAATATATAACTTGTATAAGTAACCGCTTTACAATGGAATTTAAGGACGAAATCCCTTAAACTGTGTAATCCAGATACGAGGACGAAAACCTTTGTTATTAAATCCAAGGACGAAACCCCTTGTGGAATTATATTTTATTGTTTGAGATCCGAAAACTCTATATTAAATTCAACATAATTATTTAAATTATTATTTCAATTATAAAATCTATATTTTATTTAAACAGAATTACGGGTAATCCGAATTCTTTTAAAATATTCTGATTTGGAATATTACAGTGGTATCAGAGCTTTTCATCTTGCCAGCCTGAGGGTTTTGATAAGTTTTATGCATTCAAATCATAAGGTCAACATAAACAACATAAATGATGCATAGTTTGACCGATGGGCCCAAGGGCAAATTACATTGATGTCACAATTAGTTCAACAAATGCAGCAGTTGAATAACTTGCTAGCTCAGAATTCTAATGGTGAGGGAAGATCATCACAAGCACAACAGGGTTATACATTTAATAACAATCGTGACGGACTCCCCTCAAGGACTTATGTACACCCAACCATGCTCATATTCCTTCAACGAGAGGAACCAATACAAGAAGAAGATGAGGCCGAGTTGATTTTCAATGATATTAATGCATGTCACAATAAATATTTGAATCTTGATCTATGATAAGGGATGAATTGACGTTTTAAGATTTTTGTCGTTTATATGGGAAATTTGTACGAACGGAAGATGAATGGCAACCAAATTCGGTCAAACAGGTCATCACGGAGCAACTATCGAAGGAGCATAAAATTTAGATGGTTGACAATGATTTAGGCAACAACCTTGAGTTGCAAGAGCAGCCGATGGAAGTAAACTATTTAGTGTTGAAAAACATCCCAACAACATCACTCAAAGAATTCTCTGAACCTGAGTTGGAGGCGATGGTTCTTGAACTTGAACAACCAAACAAATGTTGGAATCATCGTATGACAACCATAAATTCGTCCTATTGTCACAATGAAAACAAGTATGAATCTTTTATCAAAGATGAACCATTGCTTGGTCTCCATAATAGCACAAAGAAAATATTTGTCTTCATGGACAGTGGAGGTGAGTCATTAATGGAGATTGTAAGGGTAGATTTGGTGACAAATGAGCTCGAATAGGTCATTAGCAGCCAAAAAAATGATCAATTTGGAGTACGTAAAGGTCCTAGGATCCTTATGCTCAACCAAGAGCTTATTAATAATTACAACAATGATTATAATGGTAGAAGGTTGTGGGATCCGGGAAAGAACAGTTGTAAAAATCCCTTGCAAGAGAGAACTAATAATAATGCAATCAATTCTGCAATGAGGGGGAAAGAAACGTCTAAGCTTGGAGCAGATTATAGTTTGTTGTGGAGTGTACTATCGGGTTTAAAATTGCTTGAGTACAAGCAATCTGAAGAAGGGAGGCCTGTAATATCTCCAAGAAGGAGATCGTTGAATTCGAGGAGAGGCGCTGCCACTTCAAATGAAGAAATCATTGCCAAGGAGCAGCGCTGCCATTTAAATACAACAATCATTAAACGAATATGAACGAAAATGTCAAACGGAATTGTTGTTGGAAGTGAACAAAAGTGTCGAACAAAATTGTTGCTGGAAGTGAACGGAAATGTTAACGGAATTGCCGACGGAAATGTCGATGGAAATGTCAATGGTCACATCTTTTGGTGAAGAGGTGCCTCTTGGATGGGACGCCTCCTTTGGGAGAAGTTTTAAAGACTATATAAAGGAGAAGAGATGTGGAAGTATGAAGCATCGAATAATGAATTCAAATATATAACTTGTATAAGTAACCGCTTTACAATGGAATTTAAGGACGAAATCCCTTAAACTGTGTAATCCAGATACGAGGACGAAAACCTTTGTTATTAAATCCAAGGACGAAACCCCTTGTGGAATTATATTTTATTGTTTGAGATCCGAAAACTCTATATTAAATTCAACATAATTATTTAAATTATTATTTCAATTATAAAATCTATATTTTATTTAAACAGAATTATGGGTAATCCGAATTCTTGTAAAATATTCCGATTTAGAATATTACACCGTTTTACCTCTCTGTCTACTTTTTGTTCAATCTTGCTAGCTTCCTTCTATCCTATTGTATCGGCCAGGCCTATATAATCTATTTCATACCTTTCTTTCCTTGTATTGTATCGGCTTGGGCGATATAGTTGAATCTGTTTTATGTATTCTACACTATATTAGTTTGGTGGATATCGTTGGCTTAGAGTTTAGAGTTATAGGGGTTATATTTCATTCTTAAACCATTGCCTACATTTTCGCTCTTAAGTTGTATTTGGAGGAGTTAGAAGTTAGAGTCTTATCTTGGAGGTCTAGTCTTGCTTTTGGTCTTTGAAGCTCAATAAGAGTCGTGCTGAGGAGGTGTCCTGGTCATTGGAGTCCCCAACTAAGGATATTTAGGTCTTCATTTTTCACTTGAGGTCTTCAACCTACATCATCTTTTGCAAAGTGCCATTGGAGCCAAAGTTTAAGATTGAGGCATCGATGGATCCACCCAAAAGGTAAAGTATCTCTATCCCTACTCTCTTTCATTTATTTACTTAGTAAATTAGATATTACTTGCTTATTGCTATTGTGATTGTATGTGTTTATCTTTGTTTATACTCTTCTTTATACTAAATAAGTTGGTATAGATACAAGTTTTCTTAGGCTTGCCATTTATTGCCTTAGGTTGCATAGACGGCCCATTGGTTGACCATTACACCATTCACTCTTTTATGAATTTAGTACTTAGAGCTATCTTGGATCTAGGTTAACCTTGTTCATCAGTTCTTTGTATGCGATAGCCTTATTATATCCTTGATACAACCCTTTACATTAATTGTTATAATCATTTATTTTTATTTGAGTCGTGGCGAGAGCTATATCTCATATCATAGGCTTAGGCTTTGTAACCCTTTCGTTTTGACAGTGTAGATTGATCTCTGCTAGGTCTACGATTATTCTAGTTCCTTACCTGCTCTTTCAAGTATACACAAGCTATATTGTTGTAACCTTGTTTATGTCCTATTTTATTGAGAGAAAGAGGACATTGTAGTCCCTGCATACATTTTAGTGAACCCAATGTGAATTTTATCCCACCTTTGGTTGGACCATCTTTATGTTTTTTCTTTTTACTTTTTAGTGTCACCTTCATTATCATCATACATTTTACTGAAGCTTTTAACCCAATCGTATCGGCCAACATGATATAGTTTTCCAATTTTCCCAACTATATTGGCCAACCTGATACAGGTCTATGCTTTCCTAACTATGTCGGCCAACATGATATAGTTCTTTGTTTGTACCAACTGTAGTGACTAGTCTGATAGAGTTCATTTTTTCAAACATACTGTATCGACCAACTTGATACGACTTCTTGTTTTTTAGTTCCATTTTCTACTGTATTGGACAATCTAATAGAGTCCGATTTTAACATTTTTTGTGCAACCAACTGCATCGGCCAACTGACACAGTTGTGCTTTTCTCTGTCAAATTGCAACATCTTTGGGAACAATCCAAAGAAGAAACCTGCCAAAATTTCCAAGGATTTTATGACAATAATCCTAATGATATGGAATTTTAATTAAATAATCCTAAAAGGTTTCCTAACAAGACTTCCATGCCTTATCACTTTGCTATCTCTCAAGATTATTATACTAACGGTTGTAATATGAACTAATCTTGATAGGTTTTTTAACAAGAATTCCATGCCTTATCACTTTTCTATCTCTCAAGATCATTATACTAATGATTGTAATATGGCTTCCACTAGATCCAAACACTATGAGCCATATGATAATCTTAAGAAACTAAGACGAGGTCACCTACTCTAAGACCATGAAGTTGAAGAGGAATGTGACATAGAATTTATAGATGAAATGAAAATATTTCTCCAAGAACATCCCGAGCATAGGGCAAGGTCCCTGTGGTTGTCTATCACACCATGATGGAACCTCATATGGAATATCCTTATTCCCCTACTCACAATTTTTCTACAGAACTTGGGGCAAATCAATTTGTGACTTCCCTCTTTCCTTCCTCATCCACCATGTCTAGTATAGCTACTAACATGGCATATCTTATTTTAGTGGGCCTACCCAAAGTGCCGACATTAATTCCAATGTTAATACCACATGTAGTGCTTCCCAATAGGCTACTCAAGCCTCTATTTCAACAAAAAATACTCTTGATCCTCACAATTTATTTTACAAGCAATGACCCAAATGGCTAACATATAAGCTATTCACAATGCTCAACCAACTAGATCTCAATAGGTTCAGTGGGGAGTGCCAAATCAAAATGCTCCCCCATGCCCCCCTAGAGATGTTATTGGCAACCTCATTCGCCAACCTTTGCTTCGCAACAAAGTTTTTAAACACCTCCAAGATGAACCCTTAGTCCCTCAAATTGCAGACATTGACATAGGTGGTATCACTCCTATAATCTCCTATAATGAGTCCACCAATCCTGCTTTGCATTTGAAGTCCTTCGGTAATCTCTATAAAGATTGGATTAAATTGAACAATTTTACATCTATGAAACTACTAGTCAAAACCTTTTTTGGTGATGCTTTATAATGCCATATTCAACTAGGATCTAACTCTATTCCTACCTTGGAAGACTTAGCTTATGCATTGGTCCAAAAGTTTTAATTCAACGATTTCCCTGAAAACAACTTAACTCACTTTATCAATTGCAAACGAGTGGAAAATGAGATTGCCCAAGCCTTTATTAAACGTTGGAAAGCCTTAGCCAACAAAATTGAGCACAATATGATGGAAAACAACCTCTTCCACCTCTTTACTAATGGATTCCACCTCTTTACTAATGGATTAACTGCCAAATTGCAATACATTGTTAGGACTCTTTTTCAAAAATCATTGGAGGAAGAGTTAGACCAAGCCAACGACAAGACTACCTCATAAGACAACTTGAACCTTCTCAACCTAAGCATGGAACCATAGTAACAAGGTTTGGCGATTTTTATTGATTAAATGCGAAAATCGGCAAACTTTATTGGAGCATTAAAAAATCGGCGAACTTTGATGCAATACGGGTGCTAGGGCAGAGATTGCATGTTTTTATTGTGTTGCGCATGTGGACGATGGTAGAAGGCAAGTCTGGAGTAGTGTCACCTCTATAAGCTTCTGCTTTTGCTTTTGTGGCGTATCTACAACTTTGTTATGCGATAACTTGTCTTGTATACGTTTATCTCCATTCTACTATTTCGACTTATGTTGTAATGGAGAGCGTGGAGCTTACTGTGTTGGCGTTGGTGGAGGGAGTTTATTGTGTTGGCACTGGTGGAGGGAGTTTACTGTGTTGGTGCTGGTGGAGGAATCGTGGAACTGTGGGGTGGGTAGTCATGTGGACTAGACGACTTCATTCGCTAAGATAATTTCATTTACATTTAGGTTTTAACAAATGTTTTTTATTTTTTATCGACTTTTATTTAGATTTTACATTTATTTATTTTTTAAATATCTTTTGAAATTTGTTATTCGATTTGCTTCATGTTTTGTTTATATTTTATATTTTTTAAGTCTTATTTAATCTTTTTTCTATTTATGTTTTATTTATATTTTTCAATCTTATTCTATCTATTGTAATATATATATCTTATATTTTATGTTTATTTTCTTTTTTTTTAAATTTAAAATTTATATTTATTTTAATCTACATTTTTCTTATGTTTATTTTCTTTTATTTTAATTTTTAATTTATATTTATTTTAATCTACATTTTTCACAATTTTAATTTTATATTCTTTTTTGGTATTGCTTTTAAATATTTTGAAACCTTTATTAAAGTTTAGGTATTTTTTACACGCTCTTGTATTAATTTTAAAATTATTTATAATTTTTTTTTCGAATTTAATGGCAATTTTTTTTTGAACTTCATCCATTGGTGAACTTGAATCGAACTTTATCCTCATCGAATTTGAACTCAAACTTGAACCTTTTGACTATGCCTGGAACTTGAATACAAATGAGACCTACAAATAAGCACACTATTGACGATGACGTCTTTGATACTGATGATCCTAAGAGAACTATCCGTGCTGTTATGCTAGGAAACTCCAACAAAATAACTCTCTCAACCTATAAAGGGAAGTCCCTTCCAACATCCTCTTCCTTCACAAGTCAACAATTGTGAGGTCCATCAACATCTTTCCTTGGATGAGATTAGGAAACGCCTTCCTAGATCCTCACCGAGAGATATTGATCCTTCCGGTCCTAATAACCATTGGTATGACCCCCAAAACTTTTGCTGGTTTCACTCTAATTGGGGTCATTCTCATGAATCTTGTAAGAAACTTAAACACTTAGCCTTTGAGTTCCTGCTTGGTCTAAATTTTGATCATGAAGCCAGTGTTAGAGAGTGTTAGCAAGCCTATGATAAGGTAGCAAAGGCTCATGACTCCAAGGTCAAACAAGAAGCACTTCATCAAGCCAATGCTTACCTTACCATATATTCTAATTCTCTTCCAAATTATAATCAAAGTCAATGAGCTAACAATCAACTTCAAAGCTCTTCCCAACCAATGACTAATGTTGTTGAAACCATAGTTAACCCTCACTCTTCCAATGATGCGAAAACCCTAGTGAACATGAACAACATGAAGTGTGTTGTTGCCTTACATCGATCCTTATCCTAATTGAACTTGCATCCCTCCTCCAGCAAATAAAACAGTTCAGGATTGTCCTTTACATTTTTCAGTTGTTGGATCTAGAGAAATCATTACTATTGTATTTTTTGATAGCCCAACTATGTCGGCCAGCTTAATATAGTTCCTTGTTTTTGCAACTGTATTGGCCAATTTGGGATAGTTTCCAATTAACCTTACTCTATCAACCAACTTGGTCAAGTGTATTTCTTCGACTAGTGATGTTCCTACTATATTGGCTAGCTTAGCATGGTCTTTTGTTTTCAGTTTAGGTCCAACTATATCAGCTAGCTCGATACAATTTGTTTTTTCTCCCGGTTATGCGCCAACTGTATCGATCAACTCGGTACAGTCATATTTGAGTAATCTTGCCTCTACTGTATCGGCTAGCTCAGTACAGTCTATTTCCTTACCCAGTTCTGACCCTACTGTATCGCCCAAGGCGATACAATTTGTTTTTAATGTTTTGTGTCACCAGGTCGATGCAATTGGTTCAATGTGCCTCAACTATGCCGGTAGTGTCGAGACTTTACCCTTTGACTCTAAATTAGATTCAATTGGGTTTTGCGTCATCTATAGCTGATCCACTTTAGAATAAGGTTCCTTTTACAGTCATCTCCAACGCACATTAGCTTTGATGAGTGGGATCCCATAGAAGAAATTTATAGACTCCCATCTCAAATCCCATTTCTTGAGCTTATGAGGACTTTTCCATGACATAGAAATTGCCTTATGCAGCTTTTGTTTGATATGAATATTCCTTGACCACCATCTATGGGGCAAGAAGCTACCTTCATTGGGTCCAAGGAAAACATATTGCAACAATGTGAAGAGATGTACTTCAATGTTGATCGCACTACAAATACATCTCTCCCTAAAATTTCCTATCACATCTGTGATCCCCAACAAAATTTTACTTTGTGCGGATGCCCCTCCCTTGTTTATTAGCGTCAAAGTTGGTGACATTTGAGTCAAGTGAGCCTTGATAGATGAAGGCTCCGACACTTTTGTTGCCTCCTTAGAATTCATTAAAACTTCAGAATATTCTAAATGCAACTTTAAGTCTACCCAAAGCACGTGTCAAGGATATGACCAAAGACAAATGCCTGCATTAGGATGTGTTTGTCTCTCTATCATGGTACCACCTGTTACGATTAGAGGTAAGGTTACGATATTTAATTTCCCTTTCTCTTATAACATTTTGCTTGGCCATCCTTGGACTTATTGTATGAGGGTTGTGGCCTCTTCCATATGCCATTGAGTGAAGTTTTCTTACATGAGTGCCATTTATAAGGTACAAGGTAAGACCAACCCTTGGAATTTCAAACAATTCCAAGAATGTAGTGTCTATAAAATCCCAACCCTTGAATTTTACCTAGCATACCATTTCGTAAGTATCAACATTTTAACTATCAACTCTAATCGAGGTTATAATGGTCACCCTGAGCTTGTGGACAACATTACCCTAGTCCTCTGACTCTGACTATGACTCCAATGTGATTAGTTTGAAAATAAAAACATCAGACCTTCCTTCTAGTATCATCATTTAGTTGCCATCTACCTTGCAACTATGGTCTTGCAAGAAGCAACTAACGAGTTTCTTGCTTTTGTGGTTATTCCTAAGAATCTTTCTTCCCATAGATCTTCTAGTGACATAGTCGTTGAATCCCTTAACATAGATCTCACCACTCCCGATTACGACGACAATTCCACCTTAGATGACCCATACTTGTTTGGCTATGCCCAAGCCAAGGATGCGAAAATCCTTCGTTACCGTTGTCTCTTCAGTGCTCTTATGAGCGATCCTTGTTTTCTTCTAGCATTAATTTAGTTGTTATTGGTCGACCTAGTACTTCTACCTCATCCAATTTCCTTGACATCATCTCTTCTTTCACTGTTATGGCTAGATCTAAGATGTAGCCAGTTTCTAATTCTACTACATCCATTCCCTTGTTGTTTTCGAGCCTCTTCGGAGCATCCTTGATGATTGATCTATGATCAATGTTTATCATTATGCTAGATATTCTGATCCATTGAGTTCGCTTCCTCCAGAGAGTATGCTTGATGATTGATCTATGATCAGTGTTTATCGTTACGCTAGATATTTTGATCCATCAAGTTCGCTTCCTCCAGTGATGTTGGCTACACTTATATGGCCAGCATTGAAGATACTTCTTAAGAAAATAACAAAACCATATTGATCGTTTCAGTCTCAGGTCACTCACAACATTAGTGTTGAGCGTATCAAAGATATGTAGAGCAACGAAGTCAAATTCCTAAGTCAACTAATCCATGTCATGATAGTGATGATATGGGACCCTCTAAATGAGACTCCAAACATACCTCGTTATGCTTGTCCACATAGGCTAGATACAACACCATGCCCACCCACCCCAGTGGAAAGACTTTACTGCGAGTTTCATAATGTTTCTGATCATTCAGAATAGGGATGTAGAGCTTACCAATGTTTTTTAGCATAACAGAGGCTGAAAGGCCCATCTCCTACCATAGACAGTCTATCACCTCGATCTTTTACTTGTAGGCACTCTTGTTACTTCCATGGGATTAGTACACATTCATCGAATAACTGTCGTGCTCTTTGACAGTATCTATATGTACTTCATCTTGAGGTAGTTATTTTCCTCTTCAATTGAACATGCCGCCTTCAAAGATTACACTTGCCTATATCCCCCAAAAAAGGAGAGGTGTACTGTCTTTGGCACTAGTGTTCTACAAATTCTATGGATAAGTGTAGAGCTATTCAACAATGTTTCAAATAGTTTATGAGGCCCCCGCCCCAAGATTCCTAGTAGCGCTCACATGGTCCATCCATGATGGAGGAGCAGCCTACCCTATGGCCAAAACCGCCGCTTAGACCGGAAGATGTGTCCCATTCCTTCTAGAGTGGTACCCTCTCTTCCTTGTTTATGTAATTCTCATTTGGAGGCTCCATGTTGTCCTATTAGCATGCCTACATTTTCTTTGAAGCTTGTTCACAAGGCAATTCTTGCATGACTAAAGATAGAAGAGACTATGGTTCGAACTAGATATCAATTACAACGAGACATGAGAGATGCTATTGATGATGTGTGTAGAGATCTTTCATGTCATTTGTGAGCCAATATTTCATTATTTCATATTATTTACTTCATATTTATTTATATGATTTGATTTCATATTTTTAGCATGTGATGTTTGTTGTATATATGACCCACACCACGGGGCCCACGACCAAGTGTGCAGGGGACAACCGAGTTTTGGTTGTGCAGAGTCAATGGGCAAAGCTAATTCAAAAAGAAACAACTATACACATTTAATGGAGTGGAAGTCTTACTTGCAAGAAATGCAACTTCTATTTATTAACAAAGAATAGGGAAAACTGGTACATTGTGCTACAATGCATGTTTTAAAGGGTAGATACATGGAGCATGTTATCTGTGTTATGACTGTGTGGAGCATTGAACTTTGGCCGGATGTGTATGTTACATACTTATACAATTAGAGTATAAGAATGGTTACAACCTTTGTTAGTTACCAAGAAGACAGTTGCATTGTTTCATCTTCTAGGATGGATGACGGTTGGTGAACCCCTTGAAGCACGTGGCTGAGGCAAGGTGACACGTGGATGTGCTGTGGAGTCCAAGAGTCGGCTAGGCGCACGACGCTGTGAGCTATGGCATAAGACTTTGAGGTGTGCGGGGCTGTGAGTTGTGAACAGCATGGAAGTCTACGAGCTGGCATAGAATTTGTGCAGTGCACGAGTTTGCGAGCTGTGGCGCAGAATTGCGAGTTGCGAAGTGCCCATTAATGAGTTCGTAGTGTGGAGTGCGCAGGGGTTAGTGCGCAAAAGTTTGTGATATAGCGCGAGACTTGTGCATATGACTGTGAGCAAACTTCGGGCAAGGAGTGCGCAAGATTGGGTGAGAGGTGCGTGCCTTGCGCAGTAGAGTGAATGAGGAGTTAGCTTGGCTGTGCGGGAGCTGCACACGGATCAATATATCTTTCTTGTATTATGAACTTTACTTTCAACATTTTATTTTTAACATATTCTTTACTTTAGAGATTTTGATCACATTTTACAGTTGGCCATTGTTGTCTTCTAGACTATTTGCTATTAGTTTAGCTTCCCCCTCTTTTGGGATAATTTACAGTTGGTCTTAATTTTTTTCTTATGGATCTTAGGTAGCACCTTCTGATTTTATTTTCAGCATTTTAACTTCCCCCTCTTTTGAGATGATTTATAGTCGGCTTTCATTTCCCTTATGGATTTGTAGGTAGTACATTCGGGTTTTACTTTTTTCACATCTTATAACATTTTTACAACTGGCCTTAGTTTCCTTCTAATTCTTTGGCATCTTTTTGCATTCCCCCTCTTTTGGGATGATTTTTTTAATCATTGCTTTTGCTAGACCCTTTGTAAGTTAGTATGGCTTGTCTAGTGACATGATTACCATCTCTCATAACATTTCCCTTCTTTGGGTTTTCTTTCTGCAATTTGACTTGCATTTCCTTGTACTTTCAGATCCTTTTTTTTCAAATTATTTTTGAAGCAAAACTCCCCTTTCTAGTGGTCAACGACTAGCATATTCTCATTGTATCACCTCTTTGCATGGATAGATCTTCCACATTCTCCATCTTTTCCTCTCCTTTACTTGAGACACACTTGGGTCAGTTTTGAGATTATGGTGCAATTTTAGGAGTTTTGAATGACCCATCTGTCTCGTTGTGGTGCTTCCCCCTCTACCATCTGTACATCAAAAGGAATTATTGGCTGCTCCTCCCCCCTTGCTATGTGTTTCCACTATTGTAGTCTCCCCTCGGGTGGGCATGACATGGTCTCACAACTGGTACATCGATTGGTGTGCCTCGCCCTCTCGTCCCACATGGTTCTCTCAAATGCCTCACCGAATGGGTTGGGACAACAAGAGGAGTTGTTGGGTGCGTAAGCGCAAATTGCTCCAGTACATGGTCACAAGGGTGAGCATCGGACTACCAAGTGTAATGACCCGTGATCTGGCTCCTCACTTGCGTTGCTATCATGGATGGCCACGATGCCAATCTATTCACTGCACCTGTTAGGGCATCCATACAATTTGATCTTTGCGAGCACTCTCCAAAGTTGGCTGCAAGTGGATCGCTTGGACCACGTGATCTTGTACCCATCTCCTCACTTGAGGTAGGTGGTCCGCAATGTGGTGCGACTGCTCCGCTAGATTGCACATTGGGAAGCACTCATACCCAACAAGAAAATAGCATCATAGGGCCCATTGTCTGCTGACCTTGGCTCAAGATTCTATAGAAATCATGCACGAGCTACACCCACATGGCAACTCTCATACATACAATGTGTCCTGCTCCAAAGCAAATTGACACAAAGCAATGATGTATAAAGGTACAACCCCATTAGACTTATAACATAACACTTGCATGGTCATATGTCCAATGATAGCTGTTTGGATATCCGGAATACCCGACACAAAATAAATAGTCGTACAATGAGGTTACACTCATTGTACTCATCTATTGTCACCCATCGGGACAACTGTTGGTACTCGTTTACTGATAGGGTTGGATCACACATCATAGGAGTGCCCCTGATCAATAACCCCAGTATGGCATGAACATCCTTAAGAGTGATGACCACCTCCATGGTATCCCCATTCACCACCTATCTAAAAGTGTTAGTAATCCTATCATGCCCAAAATTTCGCATGACTCAAACCACACAAAAAGAGTCATTGTTTTCTTTAAAAATATACAATGCACATCCCACACAATTACATAGCCTATTGGCTAGCCATCTTTATGGCACAAGACGTGCAATGTGTCAAAACCAACTCATGTGCCTAAATGACAAGTGTGACAATGCGCCAGTGGCTGCATAGTAGTTATGCGACCATGTAGACCACAATTGCTCTAATCAGCTTACAAGTTTTCAAACAAGTCTACAACTCTCTAAGTGAATCTAGCAGGCCCTATGGCCCCAAGGTCTATAATGGACTCTCAACTAAAAAGAGATCAATTTGAACAACCATTGGTCGAATGATTTGTCTTAACTCTCAATAGGGTTCAAAGGGGACCCCTCAAGGCTTGGATTACACCTTAAGTCACAACTTAAATCTCATTTAATGTTGACTTACCTTTTAAAAAAATGGCTTAGCAAGAATGACTCATACTCCTCAGGGGACCTCGAAAGGGGTCTAAAGTGTCCTTGCTTAGCTCCGTGAGATGGAGTACTCCATCTTAGCCGTCGAATTTGGTCAAGATGGAGAAACCTTAGAAATCCTCAAGGAGGGCAATAAAGGTTTCAAATTATTTTTTATGTTTCAATTTCAGATTTAGGAGAAAAGAAAGGAGTTTTTGGAGGATGACTTGTCGATAGTCATCCCTCATTTCTTTCCTCATTGTTGGATGACTGCCATTAATGGAGTCTCCAAGCTTTTAACCTTTTTCTATTTTATTTCATTTTGTAAATTTATGTTGATACAAATATGCTTGGGTTTGTTTTGCAGGTACACATCTTTTCATAAAGTCTTTAGTTGGTTCTAGGGTTCCACAGATTTTGAAAAGGTTTTTGGGAGCTTCAAGCTCCACCACAACAATTAATGGACCCTAAGCAAGGTTAAAGAAGAATTATTTTTTATTTTAAGTTTCAGGGTTTTATTATTAATTCACGTGGTAGGGAGGGAAAATTAAAGAGGGTCCCTTTTGGGTCAACCCGTCCTGGGGCTTCCAAGAACCAACAAATGTCAGAAAGGTCAAAAAGGACCTCCCTTCGATAAAAGAGCCATATCTTGAAAAATATTAAGTTTTTGTTCCTAAAAGTTCTTCCATGTGGAAGAAGGTATAAAATTAAGGTGGGTCGGGGGGGGGGTCTCTTTTAGGTCACCCCACCTCTAGGTCTCCTGGTTGCCGTTTTGCACAAAAAAGTTTTGTTCTAGTGGAATAGTTCTGGGTTTAAATAATTACATAGAACTTTAGGAAACGACAGTTTAAAAAAAAAATATTAAATAAAAAAAATGAAATTTTAATATAAAAACAACTTCGGCAGTCAAGGTAAGTGGCAGTCAATTTTTGTTGATAGCGAGATTAAATAAGAAGGGCGATGGGGTTTTTACTTGGTGGCTTAAAAGCCATGTGGTCTCCCCAAACTACGAGGTTAAGGTGGCGGTTGTCACATGGCACTGCCAATACCTCAAGTTGTGGTGGTCACTGTCAGCGAACCCACTAGCCCTTAGGGCAAAGTAATTCTCTGCAAGTCATATGGATGACCGTTGGCTTAACTGTTGGGTTGCCCTACCCAAATGGGCTTGTGCCCTTCCAAGGGACTTGTCTAACTTAAAACTACTGTATAGGCACCTAAAATTCAAAAATTCACAACTAAATAGTAAGCCCAAAATTCACGAAACAAAAACTAACAAGTCTTAAAATTTGTAAACTTTCATCTAGAATTGATCTGAACACTTTTCTGTCTTGTTTTATGTGTATAAAAATTGCATGAAGTTTAAGCAAAATACAAAGGGCACTAGGGTGAATTCAATAGTTTAACTTCAAAAAATCATAACAATTAAACTGTAAATAAAAAAATTAAATTGTGCAAGGCAACAAAACCCTAATTAATTCTAATTTTCATTAAAATTGAATTTGATGAAAATTAGAAATTTTAGATTTTTATAAATATTGTTTAAATGCAATTAGTCTTTCTTGGGCTTAACGATATCCATACAAATGAGCAATATGAAACAAGATTTTAACTTTATTTTTGATACACTATGAAAAACATAAAAAAATGTTCTTTCATTACATTTACCCTTTCTTCATTCAACTAGCACTTTAATGAAACATTATGAGTGAAATTTCATAATAATTACATCAAATTTTTCCTTTTTTCTACTTTACATTAATTAGAATTGAATATTTCATACAAATTGCTTAAAACCAACCAATAATCATTTGCATACTTTTACATTTGCAAAGCTATGAAAGACAAATAGTATCCAAGCAATCTCCTAGGTGTACTTGTGAGGCCAAGCCAAGGAAGGGCTTGCCTTCCAACCTTTTGCTATCATTAGGCGGTTGCCTAAGCCCCCCTGAGTCTAAGACTCCCATCTTCAAGCATGAATGACATCAATGGTTCAATATAAGGTAATATAAGCAAGGAAGGAGGTGGATAATTACAATCTAACAAGTTCAACTAAATGTACAACTAAAAATCTCAAATAACAAATTCCTTATAGCAAGAGGCTTCCACATTCACCCAAAACCAAAACCCATATAATATCAATAAAATAAATCTCATATGAAATGTACAAGACACACATGACAACTACAAAAAGTCAATACTTATCAAGACTATACTCACCTAATGTGGTCGAGAATTTCCTCTTTCCACGCTATGGATGTGGGAGGACTTTAGAGTTTCTCCCTTTTCCAAACCCTTCTCCCTTGCCATGAGAGGACCTTGGAAACATAAGGGTTTCCCTTTGCCCGAACTCCATACACTGGAGCTTCATAGGAGGACTTGTAACTTGGTTCCCTTGCCCAAACCCTAGACATGAAGACACATACCATGGAGACAATCTAATGTCCATTTGGGCAACATAATGGTACAATTTTAAATCACCATATGGGCTGTGAAAATAGCCAACAAAAAATGGAGTTTTCATCTCCAAGTCCAAAGAGACAATATAAACACACATGGTGGCCATAGGCACAACCATGTAAAACAACCAGAAGAGAGGGTAAGCCAAATTACCTCACATCGTCTTGAAAGCACAAGGCAAGAAGGGAAAAAAAATCTCTGTTTTAAAACAATAAAATAAAAACACATGGGTGACATGGAAGCCTACCTTAGCTCCACTATTTGACTTCACATGATGGGATCTTCTACAAGTGTTTGAAGCAAGCTAACCCCTTCCCAAACCAAGCTCTCCTCTAAGCTCCTTACCTTCTTTAAGCTCTCCTTTACTCTAATTTGAAAATGAGCAAAAAGTTCTTCCAAGGAAGGGTTTCCTTGCTTTTATAGACAAAACACTCAAACTAAATGGCTAATGGGAAGGTGACACTTGTCCCTTCCCATTCCTTAACTCTTCTAAAAAGATGTCTTCTCTAACTAACTCACCTTACACACCCAAGGCTTGCCCATAACTAGTAAAGTTGGTCACTTCTTCATACTATAAATGGGCACATGGACTCTCTTATAACTTGTTCAACACTCAAAAAGTCAGCCCATCCCATGGTCAAAATGGGTCTTAAATGCACTTCCAACCACATCTAAAACACTTTATATCAACTTCAAACATGGATTTAAATTCCCATTCGAGTGTTGGTTAAGGAGCTACTTAAGTGGTTTACACATTTACTTTTATGATTTGATTTAATATTAACGTAATCTCTAAGGTCTTGTATAAAGATAATGAATAGTGCTAAGGGGGTGTGAATAGTGCCAAGAGGGTCAAAACTCAAGAGTAGATTAAACAATAACACTAGGATTGAATTTTGATCTAAGGGAATCGTGAATACACTATGCAACTAATATCAATGGTGCATTGATGGTTGGTATAGTTCCAATTCCCTCGCTTGGCCTTCCCTGTCACCAACACACCATTTCACATATAAAATTGCATTAACCTAAGTAGCCAGAGCTGCTGAATGTAAACATCCAAAGTAATGTCTAGCAAGACAAAATGCATACATAAAATATCCAAAACACATCTCAATAATCCACATGAGGTAATTTCAACATGCTAACATCCATTTGTAATTTCAAATTACATGATAAAGCAATATTAGTTCAACTAATACAATAATTTACTATGCATCTCAATAATCAAAGTGAAATCATCCATAACCTACATGTGAATAGTACTTATGTAAGCAACTGATATCATTATAAACATAGAATACACCGTCTTAGTAATATATTACAATAAACATCTCGTGTCTCAAATAACATAAAGAGCACGTCATAACAACACATGTTTACAATAACAAAAGTCCAACAAAACTAGTACTATTAGGTATGTAGCGATGCAAAACAAAAACATGGAACATGTTGTGAACATGTGATAAGCTAGGTGGCAAGGCTAGACGATAAGCTACAGGGCCGGTGGTCTCCAAGATCTCAAACGACCTGACAAAACGAGGTGCCAACTTTGAACCTTTTCCATAACAAATAGGGCTCTTGTTGGGTCTCTCTTAAAAACACCTTGTCATCCTCTTCAAAGTGGTGATCAACCCACTTCGCGTCTGCATACTTATACGACTCTTGTACCTCCTTAATGTCGAACCCAAACAACCTACCGCTCCATGTCTTGCAACACGGTAGGACCAATGACAATTCTACCTCAATGCAATCCCAACTTAAAGGGGTCCTGCAATCTCTACCATATAGCGCCTTGTAGGGTGCCATTTTGATTGAACTGTGGTTGTTGTTATAAACAAATTCCACAAGGTACAAGTAATACTCCCAACGAGATTGCGGGTACATGACGTACATGCGAAGCATGTCCTCTAAAACCCGATTGACTCGCTCAGTGTGTCCATCGGTCTCGAGATTATATGAAGTATTGAAATTGAGGTGAGTGCCTAATGCCTTATGTAGAGTGGTCCAAAAGTTGGACGTGTAAATGGGATCTCGATCAAAGATTATCTTATGGGGAATCCCATGCAATCGAACTATGTTATCCAAGAAAACCCTTGCCACTAACATGGCATTGTAAGTGGTATTTGTTGGAGAAAAGTGAGCTACCTTCATCAACTTTGTCATGTCCCGTTTTCGAAGTGTTTAATTATGAAAATAATTTAATAATAATATTTTAAGTTGTCCAAAGTCATTTTATTTTATAACATGGAAAAATGACACTTATGTATTATTATTATAAAGGAGGCCAAAAATAATATTTATTAAGTGGGCCAAAAAGGTAATAATTATTTAAAAATAGTTTAAACGGTTTATGTAATGTCCCCTTTTTCAAGTTAATCATGGGGACAAGATCCTTAGCTTGTGCGTTCCCAAGGGCTAAGGTATTCTAAGAAAAAAGGGAATAATGGTAAGCTTCAAGGTCACTTTTTGTAAAAGCACTTTATTATTTCTTTGTGGGACCTTTCTTAAAAGGTTACTTTTTAAGTGCTATTATAATGAAGCTTGCAATATATCTTTTTATAAAAGGAAAAAGTAACTCTTCCTTCCTAAATTTGGGTGCCACTATTGGAGGTGGCATATATAAGGTGAGGGAGGATAATTTTGGAAGGGTTATGCAATTTGGATATTGAAATTCTTGTGCAAATATGTCAAGCTTGAACAAGTGATTTGATGACGAAACCCTTCAAGTGCGTCAAGGGTTTGGGGACGAAAATCTCCATTCTCTACTAGGGTGATTTTATTCAAAGGCTGTATTTGTGCCAAATTGTGCATAAGTATATGCATGAAATTTTACAAAGGTGTCTTTTGACACCACCTTCATCAAGGAATTGGTTCTATCCTTCGAAAAACTAAAAATCTTCAATTTGCAGGTAAAAGGAAGGTGGGCGAACTCGGTGGAGAAGCCTTAGAACAAATTGAAGAATTCTAAGGTGTGGCAACCCCTCATAAGGGGGAAATTTAGCCTTCGAAGCCCTCTTTGAGGGTTAAGGTAATTTTCACAATTTGTTTCAGTTCTTTGGTGAATTGTTTGGAACAATTGGCATGCATGAGAGGACATTCTAGGTCATAAAATATTCCAGAAATTATTTCCGCAATTTTGGCACTTGGGCGACTTGTTTGGCAAGCTCTGAAAGGTGATTTAGTGAGAGAAAACCAAAGGATAATTTTCAGATTTGTTTCTTCAATTTTACTGAGGTGTGGCGAACCACTTGGAGAGTATTTTGAGGCATTTAAGGGTTGAAAAGTACAATTGTACCTTCAAGAAAAATTCAAAATATTTTTATGAGGTATTTTCAGCGATTCATCATATTATTTGACCCCAAAAAGGTACTCAATTCTCTAAATAATTTTCAACTTCATGTGGATTTATTTGGATGCTCTTTAGCTTGAATATCATACATCTTTCTAGCTAGGGTTTGGTTGGTTATAGATTTTCAGATTTCAGTTTGGTGCTTGATTTGGCTAAGTTTTGTTGGAAAACCCTCTTTTTTAGTTGTCATCTCAATTTGGGGACATTACAATTTAGGGTTTTTGGAATGAAAAGTGACATTATAAAAAGAGGAGCTGGGCTCAAAAGTTATCATTCATTATTCATGATTGAAATAAAAAACCCTTTTTCCACAGCTTGGGCATTTGGTTCAACTTAGGATGAAAACCCTCCGATGGATTTAGGCTTGAGGATGAAAACCCAAGAATTATTACTATGCTTCAAATCAGGACCAAAAATTCAGTTTTAGTGTGTGTGACTTTGTTGAGGGTTAGAAATATTTGTTAACAATTGCACTTTTGAAGAGGAACAAATCGCTTTCTTAGAGATTTTTATGCTGCTGTATCTGGTCATACAGCGTGTTGTACTGTAGAAGATTGCTGCGCTACAGATCAAAGAAGGGTCCAAGGGTTTTGGGGAGAAATAAATGCAGATCGCTGCCCTTGGAAGTTAGCGCCACCCTCCAACAGGGCACCACTTCAGCTACAACCATGCCACACTCTTAGATTGACTGTTGTACCTTGTCTTCATAGTCAAAAAGTTGGTATTTATTGCTGAATTCAATATTTACAGTGTTTGACAGTTAGGATTTGATTATATATGGATTTCTACAGTTGGGGTTTGTTGTAATAAATTTGTTATCAATTTATTGAATAAATGTTCCAGTTGGGTATTATCAGAGCTACATATTTTCAGTTGCAAGTTATTATCTAGGGTTTGTTTCAAATTATTTCGGCATGTGTATTAAAAAAATTAAAATTTGAAATTTTTCCAAAAAGGGATATTACATTGGTATCAGAGCAGTGATCTTGTCATCCTGTGAATCATGAGGACAATGCAAGAATCCATGTTAGAGATGTTGCAAGCTATGCAAGAATATCATGATAGAAATAAAGATGGAAAGGTTAAAATTTGAGCTTAAAAAATATACAGAGGAGTAAAAAGAATTCAACATGCAAGTCCAAAGTAAGGAGATCTTATCTAAAAAGGAACCAAATAATATGGTTGAAAAGAAACTAACCACATTGTAGACAAGTGCAAAAGATGTAATGAGGACCCAAAAAAGGTGTGATGAATGGCTAAGAAAAGCTAACGAAGCTAAGTTGATGGCCACTCAAGCTAAACAACACTTAAAAAAAATTAAGGGAAAGAATTCTCCAATTGTAATGGTGGAGCATGAAGAAAAATTAGTTTTGCAAGAATTTGGAGAGAATTTTTTGGTTAATGTCCAATTTCCGAGTCTTCCATAAAGTAGAGTTAATGCAAATATATTTAAGGCATTGAAAGAAGAAGATAAACTTTTGGATCATTTTTATGACAGTTCAAAATATGAATGAATTGTTTCAAATTAAGAAGTTTATGAGGTGGAGTTTCATGAAAACCTTGTTGAGAGGCATGCACATGAGAAAAAGGCCTCATCGGATACTAACGTTGGTTTTCAGCTTGCTGGAATTTTCAGATCAACAACTAATGATAAACAGTTTGACAATATCTAGGGTCATTGCTCAAGGTATGGCAACAATAATAGTGGAAAAAAAATGATATTTTGGCAAGAATTTTGTCATCATGGGAAGTGTGGAGAAATGGTAAAAGTCACCACTCTCAACAAAGAGCACATAAATCCTTTCATTCGAGGTTATTTATGTAAAAGAATACGGGATCCAGGTAACATTTTGAAACCCCGATACAAAAGTTTGAAATGGATGCAGAGTTATCTTTTGGTTCAAGTTCTTCAGCGTGTGATAATATTAGAATGGCGCAATAGAAGCCAATTATATCACAAGAAGGATCGAGGATTGGGAATTGCAATTTTTCAAGATTGATTTGGGATCTGGGTATTACAAAGATGATTAGTTGGGGAGAGTCATAGCAGTTGAGCTTGCAATTGCATGAGGACAAACAATTTTGGGAAGGGCGGACTGTCATGGCCCCTTTTCGAAATATTTAATTATGAAAATAATTTAATAGTAATATTTTAAGTTGTCATATTTATGTATTATTATTGCAAAAGGGGTCAAAAGTAATATTTATTAAGTGGGCCAAAAAGATAATAATTATTTATAAGTGTTTTAAAACGTTTCAAGGTTTTTGGAATGAAAGGTAAAATTATAAAGAGGAGCTGGGATAAAAAATTATTATTCATTATTTGAAATATCCCGGGCCAAATTTTTCAACTTTTTTTTTTAGATTTTTGGATTACAACACAAGCAAGTTCTGCCAAGATTAAAAATTAATCTCAAATAAACTGAAATAACTTTGCCACTAGAATGCAAGAATTGGAACTCAACGTCCAGTATGTGCTACCCAGCCCAGATGGAGTAGGGGCGACCATAAGACGAAGTAATTACAAATAAGGAACTCTACGTCAAGTATGTGCTACCCATGAGGGGCTACCATATGACGGAGTGAGCTTAATAACACTGCTTTAATGGAAATACTGAAAGGAAACTACTCCACACCCAGCATGTGCTTGCTAACCCAGAAGGGAAAGTAGCTACCATAGGGTGGATGCTCTACACCTAGAATGTGCTTGCTAACCCAATAGGGAAAGTAGCTACCATAAGGCGGAGCTGTAAACTATTACAATATTTTAAAGGAAAATTAAACAAATAGAGAAGCGCTGCCAGTACTACTGGCATCTTACAAAAATAAATAGAATTTGCTTTTAGAAAGAGGAAAACCAGCCACTTATTAATTTCTTCAAATATTCATAACTCATGCAAAACTTAATCAATCTCCCTGATTTCGGTTGCAAAGTCTCTTCTGGAGGAGGGCGCCCAGGTTAGCATCATGAAACTGATCAAATCTGCATCCAGAATGTTACACAAAAACCAATGCCAAACCCCACAGGGGCGTCCCAAGGGAAGAAGGGCGATTTCCTCTAGAAATGCAATGCTTGTTCAAAAAATTCTACAAAATTAAGCAAAGGGGCGCCTAGGCCTACCCAATACAATAAGATGATACCCACAACCTGATTTTTTGTATTTTCTGAATTGTGACTGAAAACCTAGATCTGTTTAATACAATATCTTGAAATTCTGATAATATCAAAGGAACTAATAATGCAATAACTGAAAGTACTACTTAAGCAAATACAAATATCAAAGATTAATTCACCACTAGATGCTGTCTTTCAAGTATGAAGAGATGCCTTTGCTAGGAGGCCTTCATTCTCCGAAGCAGTTCCAGAGCCAAAGCTGCAGCATAACAATGCACTAAAACCAAGATACTCAAATGGTAGCCCAATGCCTTCTTTTATAGGCTTCAAATGGCTTCTTCTAGAAGCTTATCCTCAAGAGTGGCGCCCCCTTTTCCATGCAATGTGGCGCCCCCCCCTTCAAGTCCCTCTTTTTAAAATAACATTAAGTTATCAAGTCTAGGCCAAGGTCAACGTTAAAATATAACGTTATTATTATTTTATTTTATTTTAAGTGAAATTCACTTATTCCGCCAAGACTGAAATCTGAAGCCCAAAACTGAATGAATCAACTCAAAAGGGGAAGTTAACTCCTTGCGACAATCCTGCTAGCTGCCAAAAATAGAATTTACTAAAAATAGTAAATTCCTGAAAATGCTCAGAAAACTAAAACGAACATACCTCCGCGAAGTTCTTGAAAAACCCAGAAGGAATTAGCCATCAAAACTCTGAGCAAAGACATCTTAAAAAATAAGAAACCCTCAATTGCACCTTCCGAGTAGCCTACGGATTTCCGAGAATAGGCCAACGGTCATTATGAGATCAGATTCTAGAAGGGGTCATTACAGTCCGCCCTTCCCAAAATTGCTTGTCCTCAAGCAATTGTAATCTAGGATGATGTAAAATCTCATCATTTTCCCAAGTTGCATCCTCCATAGGTAGGTCCTTCCACTTTACCAGGTACTCTTTGATGGTTCTTTTTCTCAAAGAATGTTCTCGAACATCAAGTATCTCTTCTGGAATTAGTGCCAACTGTCCCTCTTCATCCAAAGGTGGTAGCTGTGATGACGCAATCACATTATGTCCAAGTGCCTTCTTGAGGCGAGACACATGGAAGACGTTGTGCACTTTGCTATCAATAGGTAGCTCTAATTCATAAGCTACAGCTCCAACTTTTCTGATGACCCTAAAGGGCCCATAGAAGCGAGGTTTGAGCTTCTCAGCTCCACTCTTCTTGAGAGTAGATTGTCTATATGGTTGTAATCTCAAATATACCATATCTCCAACCTCGAAGGAACGCTCAACACGTTTCTGATCCGCATACAACTTTTGTTGATTCTGTGCAATCTGCAAATTATCCTTCAAGGACTTCATTATATCCTGGCTATTCTGCAACAAATCCTTAGCTAGGGGTGCCTTGCTGTCACCAAACACTAAATCTGCAAAACTAGGTGCCTCATACCCATAAAGTGCCAAGAAAGGAGACATCTTAATAGACATATGGAAAGTAGAATTGTAGCAATACTCACCAATATGCAGCCACTTGACCCAGGTTCTCTGCTGTTCTGACACAATTTCTCAAGTAGCCCTCCAACCACTTGTTCACCACTTCAGTTTGTCCATCAGTTTGCGGATGGTAGCTAGTGCTTGGGGTAAGCACAGTGCCACTCATTCTGAAGACTTCTTGCCAAAACTTACTTAGGAACTTGCTGTCCCTATCACTCACGATGTTCTTTGGCAATCCATGCAGCTTGAACACTTCTCGAAAAAAGAGATCTGCAACTTGGGCTGCAGAAAAGGTGCTGGTGATGGCGAAGAAGTGAGCAAATTTAGTTAACCGATCCACCACTACATAGATGCAATCTTTCCCTTGGGCTTTGGGCAACCCTGTGATGAAGTCCATCGAAATACTTTCCCATTTTTGATTGGGAATAGGGAGTGGTTGTAGCAAACCAGCTGGTAAAGTATGCTCATTTTTATTCGCTTGACAAACAGGACACTCCTGAATGTAGCGTTGAATCTCTCCTTTCAATCCCTTCCAAGAAAACCTTTCTCGGATCTGTCGATATGTTTTGAAGAAACCTTGGTGGCCAGCAACTGGAATATCATGAAAATTCAAAAGAATTTTCTTCTTCAACTTAGAATCATTCACCAGAAAGATTCTTCCCTTATAGTGTATCAATCCTTCAACCACCTTGTACCTTTCATCATGAAAAGTACCCTCAAGAATGCTGGTTGCAAACTGATTTTTAGCATAATCAGCAAGCAACATGTTTCTCCAATCTGAAGTAAGCTCACTCAATGAGCTAAGATGAGGTCTCCTGGAGAGAGCATCGGCCACTATGTTATTTTTTCCTTTGACATATTCAATATCAAAGTCGTAAGCTTGAAGCTTACTCACCCATTTCTGTTGCCTCTCATTTAGATCCTTTTGGTGCATGAAATGCTTGAGGCTATTGTGGTCAGTCTTAACCACGAACTTATTCCCCACCAAGTATTGTCTGAACTTGGCTAATGCATGCATAATAGCAAGCATTTCTTTGTCATAGATTGAATATGTTCTTTCAACTCCTCGTAATTTTCTGCTCTCAAACACGATAGGGTGTTTGTCTTGCATCAGGACAGCCCCCACACCTTCACCTGATGCATCACATTGCAGCTCGAAGGGCTTGGAAAAATCCAGTATTGCCAAAACCGGGCATGAACTCATGATCTTCTTGAACTTGTCAAAAACACTTTGAGCCTTTTCTGACCAAACAAAGGCTCCCTTTTTGGTAAGATCGGTAAGGGGAGCAGCATTCTGTGAATACCCCTTTACGAATCTCCGATAGAACCCACATAGACCCAAAAAACCTTTCAACTGAGTTAGGCTCTCAGGAGGTGGCCAATCAACTACCGCCTTGATCTTTTCTGGGTCCACCTTCACTCCCTCAGCACTGATTATGTGGCCAAGGTATAGTAACTCAGTCATCCCAAATTCACATTTGGAAGCTT
The DNA here is from genome assembly GCA_037957365.1 of Torreya grandis. Classification (NCBI taxonomy): domain Eukaryota; kingdom Viridiplantae; phylum Streptophyta; class Pinopsida; order Cupressales; family Taxaceae; genus Torreya; species Torreya grandis. The sequence continues at coordinate 1,101,290 of JARHVA010002287.1, read as the reverse complement.
TTGCAAACAAACTCTCAGATTCCATAATACTAAGCACTTCCTCCAAATGCTTAAGATGATCTCCCCAAGTCTTGCTGTAAATCAGAATGTCATCAAAAAATACTAACAAAAACCTCCTTAAATGATTCTGAAAGATACGATTCATGCAAGACTGAAAGGTAGCCAGGGCGTTAGTCAATCCAAATTGCATGACTAAGAATTCGAAATGGCCATAGTGGCATCTGAAGGCTGTCTTCTCAACATCCGATCCCCTCATTCGAATCTGATGGTAACCCGATCTTAGATCAATTTTTGAGAAGAACTTGGCACCATGTAACTCATCAATGAGCTCATCTATCCTGGGTATGGGATATTTGTTTTTGATGGTGCTTTGATTCAAAGCACGATAATCCACGCACATGCGCATGGTACCATCCTTCTTGTTTACAAGAACCACTGCAGAAGCAAAGGGGCTCTTGCTTGGACGAATGAAACCCATCTTCAAGAGTTCTTGAATATTCTTCTCGATCTCGTCCTTTTGCCGCTTCGGATACCGGTATGGAGTTATGATCACCGGTTTTGCTCCCTCTTTGAGCTCAATGATATGTTCTGATCCTCTATCAGGAGGTGGTCCGGGAGGTAAATCATCAAACACTTTACTCTTCTTGGTGAGTAAAGATTGAATATCAGGAGGATGCTCATTTTTTGTTTCAACAGGACTAGTCGGAAGAACCATGAATTCTGCGGCCCAATCCACTTGATCATGTCGTATCAATCTTGCCATCCTTTTGAATGATACAATTCGAGGGCCACCATTTGACATCCCTCTCAACACCACCTTCTTTCCATCGGATTGAAACCTGAGTTCCATGGTTTGCAGATTTAAAGAAATGTCTCCAAGAGATCGCAGCCACTGAATGCCAAGGACAGCATCCGTATCTCCAATATTCACCACATAGAAGTCATCTTTGACTTCGTAATTGCCCAACTGCATTGACAAGTGGGGAACCCTTTTGGTACAAGAAATGTGGAATCCATCCGCCACCATAACTTTGAACCCTTCAAAGTCTTCTGTTTGTAACTCCTTTGCCACCACAGCGTCATCAATGAAGTTATGGGTTGCTCCACTATCAATTAGAGCAACGATACGCTGCCCTTTGATCATCCCACGTATTTTGAAAGACTCATTCTTTTGGAAGCTTGAAAGTTGAGCCAACGTGCCTCCACTTTCTTTTTCGCTTTCGGGCTCTTCAGGTACTCTTTCAACTTCACTATCTTCGGAATCAGATTGCTGGTCCGAAAAATCAGAATTACTCTCACCAGCGGAGTAATACTCAATCTGGTGGAATTTGACTCCTTTTGGGCAAACATGGTCTGGAGACCATTTATCTTTGCATCTGAAACAAAGCCCCTTTCTTCGGAGCTCATTGATAGTTTCCGGATCCAATCTTTTGCCAAGAGGTTTCTGCTGGTTAAACTCCTTTTGGTAAGGTTTTTGTTGAAACCTTCTCCCTCGATCCTTCTTGTGGAAGGATGGTTTAGGATGGAACTTAGTTTTAGGGGCTGCCCACTCCATGTTTCTAGCTTTTTTCATTGCTTCTTGTAAGGACGGTGGATCAAAAGCTTTGATCCATCCCTTGAGTGGTTCCATCAACCCTTCGCTGAATAAGATCACTAATCTTCTTTCTGTGATTCCAGTGACCATGACTGAAAGTCTTTGAAACTCAGCTATGTAGGCATCAACAGTGCCATACTGCTTCAACTGCGCCAACTCCCTAAAATGCACTTCAGGGTCCTTCTCGAACCTCTCGATGAGTCTAGTGGTGAATTCATCATAGCTAGTGATTGACCCATGACCCAAAGTGACCAGGCCATGGTACCACCACTCATGCGCTACCCCATCTAGGTGTAGCGTGGCGAATTTAATCGCATCTTCTTCAGCCATCGGCCTAAGGGCCAAATAGTTGTCTAATTTTTGAATCCAGCTTCGAGCAGAACTATTATCACTTCCATCAAAGTGGGAAAGCATTAGCTTGTTGATAGCTTGATGCAAGTCTCCTTGTGCTGGAGTTCTTCTGTGATTATAATTTCTCCCTTGTCCCTTACTCTTTCTCTTATGATCAATGAATTCATTATAGGACATGTCCATTTTGATTTCTTCAGGGAGAGAGTCATACTCCGCATGACCACGTCTCAATTGTTCCACAAATGAAGAATTTTCCTCAGGATCAGGTTGGGTATTTGCTGGAGCTAAAAAGGTGGGTTTGAAGGGCCTTGACGAAATGTAAGTGTTTGAAACAGGTTGAGCAACACTTGCATCAAATTGATTTGAGGCACTAGGTTCTCCTCTATAGCCGGAATTGGTTTGGAGATTTGGGTTCTGACCCACTTTTCCCAACATGAGGGATACCATATCCATTAAGGCATCCATTTTCCTTTCAAATCTCTTTTCCGGACTTAGGGATCTTTCTCTACCCTTCCCACTATCATTTCTAGGATTGGTAAACCTCTCGTTACCCCCTACTGATCTCTCACCTTCTGCCATATTTGTTTCTTGAGAAGACTCCCAATGAGCCCTCAAGATCTCTGAAGCAGTTTGACCTTCGGGAACCTGATACCACTGGAACTGTTTTGCAATTTTCTTATCCTCTCTTGCAATATATCTCTTTTCGCGGTCACTCATAGATGGTTTGTCCACAGGATGGCAGGATACGTGGCTCTGATACCACTGAAATATCCCGGGCCAAATTTTTCAACTTTTTTTTTTAGATTTTTGGATTACAACACAAGCAAGTTCCGCCAAGATTAAAAATTAATCTCAAATAAACTGAAATAACTTTGCCACTAGAATGCAAGAATTGGAACTCAACGTCCAGTATGTGCTACCCAGTCCAGATGGAGTAGGGGCGACCATAAGACGAAGTAATTACAAATAAGGAACTCTACGTCAAGTATGTGCTACCCATGAGGGGCTACCATATGACGGAGTGAGCTTAATAACACTGCTTTAATGGAAATACTGAAAGGAAACTACTCCACACCCAGCATGTGCTTGCTAACCCAGAAGGGAAAGTAGCTACCATAGGGTGGATGCTCTACACCTAGAATGTGCTTGCTAACCCAATAGGGAAAGTAGCTACCATAAGGCGGAGCTGTAAACTATTACAATATTTTAAAGGAAAATTAAACAAATAGAGAAGCGCTGCCAGTACTACTGGCAGCTTACAAAAATAAACAGAATTTGCTTTTAGAAAGAGGAAAACCAGCCACTTATTAATTTCTTCAAATATTCATAACTCATGCAAAACTTAATCAATCTTCCTGATTTCGGTTGCAAAGTCTCTTCTGGAGGAGGGCGCCCAGGTTAGCATCATGAAACTGATCAAATCTGCATCCAGAATGTTACACAAAAACCAATGCCAAACCCCACAGGGGCGTCCCAAGGGAAGAAGGGCGATTTCCTCTAGAAATGCAATGCTTGTTCAAAAAATTCTACAAAATTAAGCAAAGGGGCGCCTAGGCCTACCCAATACAATAAGATGATACCCACAACCTGATTTTTTGTATTTTCTGAATTGTGACTGAAAACCTAGATCTGTTTAATACAATATCTTGAAATTCTGATAATATCAAAGGAACTAATAATGCAATAACTGAAAGTACTACTTAAGCAAATACAAATATCAAAGATTAATTCACCACTAGATGCTGTCTTTCAAGTATGAAGAGATGCCTTTGCTAGGAGGCCTTCATTCCCCGAAGCAGTTCCAGAGCCAAAGCTGCAGCATAACAATGCACTAAAACCAAGATACTCAAATGGTAGCCCAATGCCTTCTTTTATAGGCTTCAAATGGCTTCTTCTAGAAGCTTATCCTCAAGAGTGGCGCCCCCTTTTCCATGCAATGTGGCGCCCCCCCCTTCAAGTCCCTCTTTTTAAAATAACATTAAGTTATCAAGTCTAGGCCAAGGTCAACGTTAAAATATAACGTTATTATTATTTTATTTTATTTTAAGTGAAATTCACTTATTCCGCCAAGACTGAAATCTGAAGCCCAAAACTGAATGAATCAACTCAAAAGGGGAAGTTAACTCCTTGCGACAATCCTGCTAGCTGCCAAAAATAGAATTTACTAAAAATAGTAAATTCCTGAAAATGCTCAGAAAACTGAAATGAACATACCTCCGCGAAGCTCTTGAAAAACCCAGAAGGAATTAGCCATCAAAACTCTGAGCAAAGACATCCTAAAAAATAGGAAACCCTCAATTGCACCTTTCGAGTAGCCTACGGATTTCCGAGAATAGGCCAACGGTCATTATGAGATCAGATTCTAGAAGGGGTCATTACATTATTCACGATTGAAATAATAAACCCTTTTTCCAGATCTTGAGAATTTGATTCAACATCTGCATTTGAGGATGAAAACCCTTCAGTGGATTCAGGGTTGAGGACTAGAGTTTCAGTTTCAATGTTTGTGGCCCTGTTGAGGGTTAGAAATATTTGCCACCCACTACACTGGGGTTTGAAGAGGAACAAATCGCTATTTTTTGGAGATTTTTATGTTGTGGTACCTGGCTGTGCAGTGTGCCGTAAAATAGAAGATTGGTACGCTACAAATCGGAGAAGGGTGCAGGGGCTTTGGGGAGAAATAAAGGTAGATCGCTGCCCTTAGAAGTCAGAGCCACTCTCCAACAGGGCACCACTTTAGCTACAACGATGCCACACTCTTAGATTGACTATTGCAACTTGTCTTTGCGGTCAAAAAATTGGTATTTATTACTGAATTAAGTATTTATGGACTTTTATAGTTAGGATTTGATTATTTGTGGATTTCTACAGCTAGGGTTGTAATAAATTTGTAATTAGCTCATTGAATAAATGTTCCAATTGGGTATTATCAGATCCGCATATTTTTAGTTGCATGTTTTTATCTAGGGTTTGTTTTAGTGTGTGTATTTAGAAAAATTAAAAAAATCAGAATTCAGAATTTTATCCAAAAAGGGATATTACAAACTTATCCACAATTACCATGATCATGTCATGATAATAGGACGAGGTAGGTAGGCTGACAATGAAGTCCATGGAGATGGTGCCCCATTTCTATTCCAAAATCTCATGGGGGTATAACAACCTTGTAGGATGTTGATGCTCGGCCTTCACTCTCTGGCACTCAAGCCAATGAGCTACGAAGTCTACAATGCCACACCGCAAACCGGCCTAGTGATACAATTGTCTCAACTCTACATGCATCTTATCCACTCCTAGGTGTCCCTGATAAGGAGCTCGATGACACTCTGACAATATCAAACTCTGCAAGTCATCCAAAATGGGGACATAAATACGTCTTTTGTGATGCAAAAGACCATCTGCCTTTAGAGTAAAGCGCTCATACTTGCCTCTCAGGGTCCTCTCTAATTCTTAACATTTGTCGCACCTCTTGGTAGAAGTTGTCCTCAGGAAGGTGATCAAGGTTTTGACTTCGCAAATTAGCGTGTAGCCTTGTTATTGCCAACTTGTGGTGGCCCCTGCTCAAATCATCTACAACCATATTCTCCTTTCCCTTAATGTACACGATCTTACAGCCGTACTCACACAATTTCCATCCAATGCCACTAACGGGTGTTAAAGTTAGGCTGACTGAAAATGTGGTATAGGCTCAAGTGATCTGGCCTCTGTACAAAGTGATGACCAAGAAGAAAGTGTTGTCATCTCAAACAAGTGTGTAATATAGGTGCAAACTCAAGGTCGTGTGCCGATTATTTCAGCTCATAGTTCTTGAATTTTCTATATTCATGCAATCACCCTAGCTCCCTACATGAGGATGGCTCCTAACCTTGCATGTGAGGCATCAATATAGATGAACTTCTCAAATGGATCAAGTATTACTAAGATGGGTGCACTAGTGAGATGCTCCAACAACTGGAAGGCCTGCTCACACTCCTTTGTCCATACAAACTTTTGCCCATTCTTTGAAGGGATGTGATGGGGTTCGCAACACGAGAAAAATTCTCCACAAAGCAATTGTAATAGCCTACCAAACCCATGAAGCTACAAACCTCTGTTGCACTTGTGGCTGCTGGCTACTCCATAATAACATGGATTTGAGAGGGTTCTACTGAGATTGCCTCCTCATAAATAGTGTGCCCAAGATATTGCACCTCTGAGTATGCAGAAACACACTTATCCAAGTTGTCGTACAAATGGTTCTTGCACAAAACTTGTAGAATCTCATGCAAGTGATCCTCGTGTTCCTCATTCCGTGAATAGATCAAGATGTCTTCGAGGAATATCAACAAAAAATGGTTGAGAAAGGTATGGAAAATTCTGTTCATAAGGCTCATGAACACTATTAGGGAATTAGTCAACCCAAAGGGTACCATTTTAAACTTATAATGCCCATATCACGTATGAAACACGGTTTTGTGATTATCTGCCTTTGCAATCCATAGTTGATGATACTTAGACTTTAGATCTATCTTGGATAACATTCTAGCTCCCTGCATCTAATCAAACAAGTCATCGATCCTGGGTAATGGATAACAATTTTTGATTGTTACTTTGTTCAGTTGGCGATAGTCAACACAAAGTTGGAAGGGACCCGTCCTACACGAAGGTAATAGGTGCTCCACATGGGAAAACACTAGGACAAACAATGCCCTTCTCCAACAATTCCACTAGCTGCAACTTGATCTCACAAAGCTCAGGGGTAGTCATCCGATATGGTGCTTTAAATATCGGCTCAACCCTAGGTACAAGATCTATCTTGAAATCGTTCTCTCAAGCTGGGAGCATCCCTGACAACTCGGAAATATATATAATTTTAATGTTTTTGTGAGTTTTTTCGTATCAAATAAATTTCATTTACAAATCCCAAACTAACAAATCTTTTACCCCTACTATTCTTAGCATACATTTTGTACCTAGTAGCTATGTTGTGGAGGCCTAGTTGCGATGTGTTGCTGAGCAATCGTTAGGCAACAAGATGGGCTATCATGACTAAACAAAAGCTATCATAATAAGTGTTGTCAACCTGGAGCTGCGCCCTGAATCAAAGACGTGCATGAAATGGCCAGTCCTCTATCCGGTTGAAACAATGGGATCTTCTCACGAGGGTGGGTGCCTCAATGTTGAGATGAACCTCCAGAGAAGGTTGGTTCCTGTATGATGTATCAATGAGGATCTCTACTCTATGCTGCGGACTACCATGGAAAAGGGAGAAGGAAACTTTAAGGGGAAATCCTACCTAAAAAGGGTGATACACCAGAAGATTGATCCACTCAACTTGGAACCTTGAACACTGAACAAACAAGGGAAAAGGAAGACCTTCGATTTCAATCAATCACTTATGCATAAATATTTCATGAAGAGGTTCGATCCAATGACCAAAACATGAAGAAAAATGGAGTGAGGTCTGATACAAGACACTTTGCAGCCACCTAACATCCACTTACAGCTTCAACAAAAGACGTAAAGAACACTGAACATGACTTGCATAAGGATAATCTAACAACTAGGTATGAATCAGAATTTGGGAAGGGAGAGAAATCTACCACATATGCAAATTGCTGAATGAATATACACTATGCCAACACTTGAAATCTGAAAGTACAGTCCTATTGATCGATGAGGTTACACAACTCACCAATGGCAGAGTCTGGTCTAGCCAAGAGAGGGATGGATAATTTTTAATCAAGGCTGAAAGCCAATTTATAGAGAATTACAAAAGCCAAAGATTGGCGTTGAAAATTTGAAGAGAAGGATTAACTTGGATTAACTCAAGGTTGACTTGGCCTTTCAATAAAATATGTTTTCTCTTTGTCTTTGCATGAAGCTTCTTGCGCTTGAGGAAGTGAACTTGTCTTTGTTCTGAACCCTCCACCTTTCTTTGCATGGAAATCTACGCCAATGTCAACTTTAGAACTCTACGTGAGCTGCTTGATGCCGAGTTGGAATGTTTGAAAGCTGAGTTAACCGTTTGGTAAGCTAAGTTGGACAAAGAGTCGGTTGAGTTGACTTTTTGGTAAGCTGAGTTGGACGAAGAGATCATTCTCCTTTGCATGGGAAACTCCTGGTAGATGTGGCGTTTAACAATTAGTCAACTCTAAATCTCGAATAGTCAACTCGACGTTCGAATTTAGAACTCCGGTTGAAGCTGAGTTGGAGCTTCGGATGAGTTGATCCAGAGATGAGCAGGACTTCGACAACTAGTCAACTGAAGCTTTGACCGGTGTTCGAAAATAGCCCTTGCTTGCATGTATTTTGTCCTATTCTGGTCTACTTGTTCATGTCTATTTCTGGTGGGATTCTATATTCGGGTTATCTTTATCTATATTTCCTCGGATATTCTGTTTTCAACTCTACTTCGGATTATCCATTTTCTATCCTTTTTTGCACAGTCAACCTCCATTTCTTTCGGATGTCTTGTTATCTCCTTGGCTTAATTCTTTCGGATCTCTGGCTATGGACTTTTCTGTCTGCGGATTTATTTCCTTTGGAATTTATGCTTTTGGTCTCATCTCCTTAGGATCTTTTGTTTCACCTTGCATTTGCCTCGGGTTTATTTCCTCGGGCTTGTCTTAGGACTTTCCTGTGGCAACTTTTCCGAATAATCCTTCGGACTTATGGCTCCCACCTTTCCTTTGGCCTTTATGCTTGCCAATTATCCTGAATTTGTTCCTGCGGACTTTTCTGTGTTTGGACTTTCCCTCTGAATGATTTTCATCGGACAAATTGTCTGCTTGAATTGTCCTTGTCTCTGTTATATACTCCAAAGTATTCCTTCGGACAAAAAGTCCGAAGGATATACTTCTTTTCTTTTCCTTTGCTTGGGCTTTTGCTCTGTTGGGTTTTCTCTTTCTTGGCTTACTCCGAATTTCTTTGGACTTTTTGTCCGAAGGAATTCCTTCGGACAAAAAGCCCGAAGGAATTAATCCTTCAGCTTTGCCTTTGTTGACCTGTTTCTTCGGACTTTGCTGTCTTTGTAATTTTCCAAATTTCTTCGGACTTTTTGTTCGAAGGAATTCCTTCGGACAAAAGTCCAAAGGAATTCCTTCAAACAAAAGTCCGAAGATATTCCATGGTCTTTGCTATCGGCTTTGTCTTGTAATCTCTGAATTTTTTCGGACTTTTTGTCCGAAGGAATTCCTTCAGACAAAAAGCCCGAAGGAATTAATCCTTCTCTTTTTAAACTCCGACTGCCTTCAAAATGTCCTTCGGGAAAGTTGCAGTGGCCCTGTCACCGACCAAGTGCCCTCCGCAAGGGCTTCTGTCCCTCATGTGCGCCTTTGTCGGAAAAATTGTAGGGCACCCATGTTTTTTGCAGGGGTCCCAAATTTGTTCCTGTAATTCCCGAAGGGTAGGTGCCCTTCGGGATTGTTGAAAATGACCCATCCGAAGGGTACCCTGCCCTTCGGGTTTCTTAAAAATGACCCTTCCAAAGGGTGCCTTAGCTTTTCCTTGCTTTTTTGGGTGGACTTTTGGATTCTCCCCATTTGGCTGCGGGTGTTTCCCTTGTAAATTCTCCGAAGTATTCCTTCGGACAAAAGTCCGAAGGAATTACTTCCTTTGTCTTTTGCCTTTCCTTTGTTATGTCCTTAGCACTTCTCCGAGGCTCTTTTCCGAAGTTATGTCCTTTAGCAAAACCCTTCTTTGATGAACCATTCCTTCGGACAAAAGTCCGAAGGGATTCTTGTTGTAGCAAATGCCCTTACCAAAGAAAAAACAATGTATTCTTCCTAATGAATTCTTTCTTTCCTTGGATGGAGATGTGAATTTTCTGAGTGGCAAGAGACAATCCGCCCTGTGGAAGAATTGTCAACAATAAGGTCTCTACAGGGAGTACAATTGGCTTCTAGTCATCTTATTTGATATGCAAAGTTATTCCAATAAGCTATTGCCCTCATAGGAATTCATCTTTGGACAATCAACCAAATGCTCTCTATACTAACTTATATGAAGTGTGGTCGCTTGGAGGAACATATGCAACAAAATGTACATGAAATGGGAAGATTTGACATTAAATTGCTGATCAAATTCAATGGTGTGGCCATTGCAGATGCATTATTCATTTGGAAAGCTGCACCAATATAATTAGAGTGAAATATTTGAATTAGGTTGCCCTCCTTTCCTCCCATGTTGGCTCTGAATGGTTGACCAATGAATGAAAATAGCCCAAGGCAACTTCAAAAATGCCTTTATTCAATTAAGATCCATATGTGGTATGTAACACCCCTCCTTTAGGGACGTGTCCCATTGTCGATTGATAGCTTTTCAATTGCATTGTTGCTTTGTCGACTTCCTTGTGCGCATATGTGTGCACTTTAGCTCAATTAATTTGAATTCTGCAGGTTAGAGGTACTATTCTTCTTAGCTTCAAAGCTTTGGGACTTTACAGTCGTGCCTTGAAGTACGCATCATGCAATATGCATCATTAGGAGTATTATGTAAAAACTCTTCCATGCATGTCAAGAGCTAGAACCCCTTTTCATCTATGTCGTGAACAGGGGTTAGTATAATAGTTTTGTTGTCGTACTATTAACATACTCATGCTCCATAATTTAGAGCATGTCCATATATAAAGGAATGCCAATAATAGAAAGAATTGAGAGGATATATATGTATGTGACTTCCATTTGAGATTATAAATATAGAGCTTGTAAAATGGATTCTAAACTTTCCACGTGATTTTAAAAGAAATATAATGAAGTATGCACTTGATAGCTTACGTGATAATTATAAACATAATTACTATTAGAATTAAATTGTTCCTTAATTAAAATTTAAAAGATTTGATGAACTCATGTGAAAGACGTCTAAAATTAGTATTTGTTGAATCTTTAACAATTAATGCTAATTTGACTCATTTAAATCATTTTGGCTGAGACAAAGAGCATATTCATGTTAAATGATTTAACTGCTCTAATGTGGATGAATGGATTACAAAAAAATGCATCAAGTGACCTAAGTATGGCTTAATTAAACTTCACAATACATGTGCAATATATCTATGATGCTTAATTAAAACATCAAATTGTTCATTAACTAAATGATAGATCTTTAGCTTTTAGGTCCATGCATTGTTTGGTGGTGGATAGAGAAAATTTGGAAGGTCTTGTCAATCACCGATGCAGTGGTTGAGATATTTCAACCTATTAATAAATTCTCCCAACCATAAGCATGGTCTCTTCTCCCAACTATGCCAACCTGAGAGGAAAGTCAACAAAAGAATTTATTATCCCTACCGTGCGCCCCCAAACAGTAAGTCTGTCCCCTTTTAAAATTTAATGCACAAGTGGGTTACTAAAACTATGAAATAGGAGTTTCATATTGGTTAAAAGGAGGCAGCAGGAAAGGATGTAGGCACTTTGGAGAAGGCAGGAGGATGCATTTTTGGACGCTGGCAGTAGGTTGAAAGGACAGATCTTGGAAGAGGAATGCCATCTTGAGAGCTGATAGGGTGAATTTAAGAGCAGGAAGTTCTTCTCTGATCAACAGGTTAGAGAGTCTGTGTAAATTATTTCCAAGTTGCTTCTGTCTTCATTAAATTCTAGTTTAGTTGTGTTCTTTTTTTCTTTGATAGCTGAGTTTGTATAATTATTACACTGAGTAATGGAATTATTTACTCGTGTTATGTTTCTGCTCGGTTATCTCACTAATCATCACGAATGTTTTCATTCCATAGATTGATCTATATGCTATATTTTACCATCGTTCATTCCATAGATTTATCTATATGCTATATTTAAGCGTTGTTCATTCCAGGCCGATGTTAATTTCATATTCTGTTGTTGATAGCACTGACTTGTCTAGATGTTTTCTTTTCTTTATGTTTGTTCTAAGCTTGTTTTGACAACTTTTGCCATTGTATTTGATAGCATAGTGTTTATTGTTCAATTGCTTTTATCTTCCTCTCGTTTACACTTCCAAATTTTCAGTCCATTTGAAAAGATTCTTCTTGCCGTATGCTTTCTTCGAAACAATTACATGTTTCTTTCTTAACTAACAATTCTTATGATAAATACATCTATGTATTTATGATTTCATTACTTATCTTGATCAGAAGTTTCAATTCCCATGTTGGCACATGGAGTTCTTGACACATGAAATGTAATTCGAAAACCCATAACCTTGAGAACGAATAAACAGAGGTTGGATTGGTTGAATCCATTCTTTGATAAATTGTAAATAGTGTGAATTATCAACGCTCACCATGGAGTATTTTTAGGGAGCTCTACAGTGGTACAAGTTCATTTGTACTATGAGAGAATATGGTGGATTTCTAACCTACGAGATGAACTATAGACATGAAATTTAAAGCTTTGCTCAGCAAAATATTAGTTACTGCAAAAAAGGACACTTGTAATTTGATAGTGAGGGCAAACTTGATGAAATTTGACGTGGAAAAGGCACACTTTGGACAAATGGCCAGATCAGTTTTTTCTAAAAAGAGTTAGGCAAAACCACAGTAGAAGATGAACTGTTTTCAGGTTTGCCTAATGAGGCTAGAAGCCCATATACCATCGAGACACTCTTAACTAACAATGTCCAATCAAATAAAGGAAAATAAAATGCATTTAGGAGAAATTAGAATGTAATTGTCATCTAAATGGTTTAAATCCTCAATTCTCCACATTTGAAATCAGAGTAGTCTGAAATCAACTCATAAACGAGCTCCAGGTTTTTTTTCGAAAATCTTCGAATCCTTGGGCATAGATAAGGTAACTTAAATTCTAGTCTTGGCTGTATTCAATAATTGTATGGTTACTTTTCATGGTTTTGAAACTGCGTGATTTTGATCATCATATGTGGTGGGTGTTTAACACAATAGCTTACTTGAAGGACTTTATAGATGAGATTAATATGATAGGTTGAGTGGATGTCTGTAAGTATATGATAGTTAATCTTTATTGACTGTATGTATGTTCATGTTAATTTTTAATTCTTTGGATAGTCTCTGACAGATGACAAATGATCATGTAATCCCTGATTTAATCTCTCAGATCTATTTACCAGATCCTTGGATTTTTTTATTTTTATTGAGCTCCGGTCTTTCTAGAATATCTTCCGTTATATAATACTATGTCTAATTTTATCAAAAGAAGTGGCAACTATATTTATTGTCATTGTGATAGCTTGTTCCTTTATTTCCTCAAGGCCCATAACATGCTCTTGTATTTGGGTGTTGGTGCACTTAGATGTACAAATTTTTCTTGACTTCTTACTCTTCTTAACCCTGTTTATCCCATATGGAACTCGAGTTGTCCATGTACAATGAAGAAAAAAAAGGCAACGAAATTTGAACCATAATTTAGGTTGCTCTCAAAGGGAAACACCCTGATTTTAAATTTGAGGCCACTTAGAAATTAATTAGAATGCGACAAAATTGAATATCCTAATTTCCCTGTTTCAGTCCAGCGCAACTGGTCATATATTAGCACACCAATCTAGACTTCTTTCCTTTGTACTGTCAACATGTTTGGCACAACGCATCAACTCTAGGCTCTCGGGGCAGTTAGCCCGTCTAGCCTCTCATGAGTGGAGGCCCAGGAGGGGTCTCCCCAAGGTCTATATTTATCGGGTCACGATGTACTAGTTTTACACAGTCAGTGATTTGGAATGGTTCCAATTCAAGGGACCTGTTGGTTCTGAAGGTTTTAATAGAATTTTAGTCTTTGATGGGTGAGAGGATTATGCAAATTGCGTTGTTCCATTCGTGTGGGTTTTAATCATTTGTTAGAGAACACTGACTTGCATACATATCTTTCCCAAACAAAAAAATCAGCATTTTAGATTTTAAATAAAATGAAGTATAGCTGATTTTTAAACATTCATTGCATTATTAATTTTCGACAATGCAACAATGGAATAGCAATGAAAGAAAAATTTCAATCAAGATTTATCATTCAGAGCAGATTTGTAATGCCCCCCTTTTTGAGCTAATCCTTGGATGAGACCCTCAACTTGAGCGTACCCTAGGGCTAAGGATTTAAAGGCAAAAGGGGGAACATTAGTAAGCTTCAAGGTTATATTGATAAGACACTTTATTATCTAATTTTGGGGTCTTTTTAAGGGCCATTCTAAAAGTATTTTTTCAAGGAAGCTTGTTATATATCTTTTGATTAAAAGGAAAAGTAACTCTCCCTCTCTATTTTGGGAGCCACAATTGGAGTAAGATTATAAAAAGGAAGAGAGGCTCTTTTGGAAAAGGCATGTTGAATATTGATATTGAAAAATTGAATCGAGTATGTCAAGCTTGATTTCCACTTCTTGAGGATGAAAACCTTCAAGAAGTGTCATATGTTTGGGGACGAAAACCTCAATTTCTTCTACTTAGGCAACTCTATTCAAGGGTTGTAAGTGAGCTTCGAATTGCATGTGTTCATGCAAATTGATCATACAAAGGTGTTTTTAGACACTACCGTCATTGAGAAAATATTGCTACTTCTATCGAAAATAGGATTTTGATAATTTCACAGGTTTGAAGAAGAGCGAACCATTTTGGGGGATTGTTTGTGTGGTGAAAGACCTTCCCGAAGGGTGGTGACTTGCCTAGGGAGCTAGGTGAACCACTTGGAGGGGTCATTGGGGAACAAAGAGGGTTGCACATGCTTTCATAGAATTTTTCAGCTAAGGTGACTTGATTGGAGAGCAGATTTCAAGGGTTTGAGGCTGATTGGGAGTGCTTTGCGGTGTATAAAATATTGCTAATATTTTATACTACCTTTTCAACTTGGGCGACTTGCCTTAGGAGACCTTTGGAGGTTTTCGGAAGGATTTTGGGTGAGTTGAATATTCTGAATTTTATTCCTTATTTTTTTCATGTAGGGCGGACCAGTTGGTGAAAAGAATTGAGTATATCGGAGGGTTTTTAGACTCCGTTTGGCAAGGTACTAGTTTTTTATTTTTTGATTTTGTGGCAAATTAACACAAGGATGTGAAAGGAATTTGGAAGGGAAATACTAGGGTTTCATCCTAAAAATTCTGCCATTATTTTATGAGTGGGGCGATTCACTTGAGTAGCATTTTTTCCGTTTTTAAAGTGCTATTAGGCCCTAAAATGTGCACAAATAATATTAGAATTATTTGAGTATTTTTGACATTTTTTAAAGGTCCTTTGACATCATTGGTGAGTGAATCCAAAAGAGAAATCTAATTTATTTAACACAGTAAATTTTTTGCACATGGGCGATTTGCCTTGAAGGGTTTTGGGAGGCTTTGGAGGGCTAACATTGGAAATATTTCATTTTGAAATATTCTATATTTTATCATTATTTTTGGTGAGTTTTGCAAGGGTTTGAGGGCTGATTGTACAAGGGAAAATGCAGCTGAACTTTCAGGAGAAAAATCAGATTATTGCAAAGGTATTTTCCCAAGGTACATCCACCATTTTTCACACATACACAGGGATTTATCACAGCAGCAAATTTAGGGTTTATGCATGACATGTTCATGGATTTAAGGTGAAAATTCCGTGGATATATGCTTCATATGCTTTGGAATTAACTGTGCAACATTGGTGTCTAGGGTTTGTTCTACTTGTGATGTTTTGAGCATCTATCTTTGAGCTAGGGTTTGCTGATTTTATTTTTTGGAATTCAGTTTATTTAGAGTTGATTAAGGGTTTGTTGGGAAACCTGCTTTTTTCATCGTTGCCTCAATTTGGGGACATTACAAAATTGCATGAGAAACTAATTTAACGCTAGATTAATCGATCTATTAAAAAAAAGAGCAAAAGAAAGAAAAAAGTTGTTGAAATGAAGTTGCAATTGATCCGATTGATGAAATGCACCCACAAACTGATCCCACGTCTGGCCAGTGTTTACACAACCAATAACGGGAATCAATGCCAAAGTCTGGGGAGAAGAGAAAGGAGGGAGAAGAAAGACACCACGATCGTTTACATGCATAGGTAATGAAAAATAACGACTCCACAGTTTCGATAAATGGAAATATTCGCTTGAATAGTGCATGTAAGGTTTAAAAAATCATCTAGTTACAAAATTTGGCACCATAACAATGCCAAAACAAAATAAGGAGAAAAAATTACACTACGAAAGCGTAAGTGTCTGGGTCAATGTCTCCTCAACTAAAATCACCAAGAGCCAGCGTTTTGAAATGACCATGGGCTAGTTATTTATAAGAATTTTGGTGAGTGAAGGGAAATAATTTTTCCCTCAATTAAAATCACTTTGATTTGAACTTGAATTGCATTTATCTACCCAAAAGCAAGCTCCTTGCACTTTTGCTCTATTCACACCTGCAAAACAGATAAAACAAGTTTCTTTTTGGCTTGGGTGAATAAAAACTACTTTCAAGTTATTTAAAATTTGCTTTATGAATTTAGTTATAAAAGCATGAGCAAATTTTGATTGGTGCATGTCCTCTTGAAATTGACTATGCCATGTGGACCGCGTCGGAATTAGATTTTTGACATTGCAAATAGTTCGAAAAATGGACCTCTGGTTTGCAAGATAATGAATGAAACTGTTTGCTAGGCTACTTAAGTCACCGAAATGAGAAATTTTTGAAAGCAGGTTAAAACGCATTAATTTTCTCAAAAATTAATAAAAATAATAATTAATTAAAATATACACACATTCATGGCCCCTTGGGCGACGAGTCTGCGTGTCCTGGATGATCGACAATCATTTGTGCGTCCGAAGGCTAGACGTGTCCAATGAGGACGACTACCCATGCAAATTAATTTTCCCAAAAAAACGAACCCATGGTTTTGAGTTTCCCCCCCTCCTCACCCCCTCAGGAGGGGAGGAGTTGAGATGGTGGTTTGGCAAAAAACCATTGTTTTTCAAAAACCATAAATCTTTTTGGAATTTGGCTTTGGCTTTTTAAAATCCTTTTAAATTTGTTTTTAACTTTTATTAGCCCATTAAAAAATAATTTTTAAATGTGATTTGTTTTGAAAATTTAAATAATGAATGATTTTTTAAATAATATATTTTTGACTAAAGTCCCTCTATTCTTGCAGTAGGTCACTCCACCGATAAATAGAGAGTTAAGATGATATTTTTAGGCGAAGTGTTAAACATGAAAATTTCTCGTAGGGATTTGGTCTCCATACCGAAGGCAATTTCAAGGCCCTATAATGCACGCAAACAGGGATATACTTAGACAAGGCAGGGACAAGTGCAAACAACTGAGCAAGCGAGACATTCAAACGTAGATTAGGGGAACAAGACTCTGTTTTAGAACTAGGTGCTTAATATAAAATCTTATTGCATGGACATGTTCTTTCCAATGGAGGTGGTCATACGCCCCAATCAACACGCAAATCAAGACAAACCACCAAAGCAATTTGGGTGTGTTGAGACCAATGAGCCGTGAGCGCTAGCAAGAGCAACTAAAAAAGCAAAAAGAGATTCCCTGATTTTGAGAGAATTAAGGTGTGTTGTACAAGCAACAATAAATGGTGATTCTGCTAGGAAATACTCTCGAGTATTTTAGAATGAAAGAAATGTGTTTTACAAATTCAAAATTTCTGACTGAGACTATGCATGGAACGTGAACGGAATTGAGAGAGGAGAAGATGGGAATGACTGAGACCAAGTTTGACATTTTCATTGACATGGTGTGTGCAAATGAGTTAATTACTAATTCTTAGAACCTACAAGGATTAGATGTTAAGGATCCAATCATTGGGCGAGTAAATCCTACCTTGAGAATGCTTTTTTAGACATTGTTCCATTGCTAGCTAGACGTCCATAGCCCTGATAGAGTTGTCTTTGATTCCATTGAAGGTCTTCTCTATTGCCGGTCTGGCATCCATAGCCCTGGTAGAGGTTGCCCGAATCACCCAGTTATTGAGTTTTTTCTGCAAATTGATTTTCTTTTCTTTTCTTGTTCTGTTTTCTTTCTTTACTTAACATCTCAATTTTGGCTTGGGGACCACCATGACAGACAAAAGTTAGAACTAGCGATTTTTCACCCTAGATTTTCGATTTTTCACTCTAGATTTTCATCATAGCAGGGTCGTCCAAACAAACTCAAAAATCATTAAGATGTGATTTTTGTATTTGGTTTCGAGAGAATGTCTTCTTTGCCAAATAGTTTATCCAAACTTAACCTAACACAAACAAATTTAGAACACACACAATAGCTTAAGCTTTCAAAACCAATTCATAAACATAATCTAACATTGCAAACTACTCAGAGTACTTACACACTAGAACATCATTCGTGCCACTTACCTACATACCTTTTATTCTTCAATCTTTGACCAACAGGGGTACCTATAGGGCAAAACAGACGGGCTGGACCAAAAAGAGACAAGCAACGATGCCGAACCGACAATGAAAAGCAGAAAAATAGGAAAAGCAAACTAAACTAACAATGAAAGTAGGAAAGGAAAGCATAAACCAAAGCAAGAAAGGGAAAGAGAAAGTATGTACATGAGCTTGCTAGGCTCATTCAAGCTTGGAAGTAGTGTTTGAGGAACTGTCTATTGACATGCAATAGAACTTTTTCACTAGTTAGACATCTTAGGCAGAATGCATTCTTGTTCATGATTCCAGAGATTTCATAGGGACCCAACCACAGGGCATTAAAATTGCCATGCTGCCCCTTTTTTTTATGAGCCTTGTCCTAGAGAAGGACTAGATTAGAGATCCGAAAGGTTTTCACTTTGGCTTGCTTGTCAAACCAACGTTTGACAACTCTTTGGTGTTTGCTAAAATGCAATAAGGCTGCATCACGTTTTTTTTCTAGTTGTATCAAGAAGACGAGCTTCTATTTTATTGCCAGTTTCAAGGTAGTCTCTCATGCACTGTAATGTGAGGATTCTCAGGTTCACTGGAAAGATTGGGTCTTGGCTAAACACAAGATGATACAGTGACATGCCTAGGGCTGACTTAACTCTAGTCCTATCAGAACACAATGCAAATTTCAACACATTATGTTAATCCCTAGGGTTATTTTCCAAGATTTTCTTAATTACATCTAGCAAGTTCTTATTCGTTGATTCAACTACCCCATTATCTTACGGGTAATAATTAGATGAGAACTTGAGGATTACCTAATTTATGTAAACCCACTCAGTAAATTGAAGAGAGGAGAAAGTGAGACCATTATCACATATACTAGAGTGAAAGACATCCCAAACCTGGTGACAATTCGCTCCTCAAGGAAATTGATTACCATGTTGGTTGTGCAATTCTTGAATGCTTGAGCTTCGGTCCAACGGGTACAATAGTCAGTCTCCATAAGAATGTACTTGTGTCCTGCAGAGGAGTTAGCATTGATAGCACCAATGAAGTCCAATCCCCATTTTGCGAATGGTCGGACCTCAATAACTGATTGCAATGGCATGGCAGGGGTACGTTTTCTATGTGCAACAACTTGGAACGAATGACAACTCCGGATGTAGGCATGAACATCTTTTAAAACATGCACCTAGTAATACCCTGCTCTGAGTATCTGATGGGCTGTAGCACTCCCTGAGCTGTGACCAGTTCCATATTTTTCATGGAAATCATCGGGTACCCCAATTACTTCTTTGTTTAGGCATCTCAAATATATGCCTTCATGATTATTTTTGTACAATACATTGATTTAATCATGAATCTATTGCTTTTCAGTGGTAATGGTCTTCTCTGAGTGGAATTCAGGGGACTTGGGCACTCATTGTTCAACAAAAAGTAGACCACATCCTGATACCAGTCATCATTTGTGATATCTTGCACCGTGTATTGTTGGCAAACTATCTGTGGGTCAACTTCAGCGATTGCCTTACTGAGTCCTTGACCTCTCACAATTTTCATTGGTTGGAGTTCCAAGTCAAACTCTTGGAGAATGGTCACCATTTTCCACGTGGTTCACCCAACTCGTTTTTCATCAACATAGCTCTTACGATCAGGTCAAGAACAATGACAAACACTTTGCTGCGTAGGATATAATACCTAGATTTCTTGACTACTTTGATTAGGGCAAAAGTTTGTTTGTCAATCGTTGAATAACCTAGTTCAACATTTCAGAGTGGAGAACTCTTGAATGAGGCAAGTCTCTTGTCTTCAGATTCTTTCTTCTGTGTTAGGACTGAAGTGCTTGATTATTCTTAAGTGAATGAATACATGTAGAAGGGTTGCGTATAGTCAAGACTTATAAGCACCAGATAAGATAAATATATTAATTTCCGACAAATGACCCCAAAAGTAGGTCAAAGGGATTGCAGAGTACAAAAAGTGTTAGAGCAAAGTGGGAAAACCAAACGGTTTCTTATGGAGAACACAAAGCGGAAAGAGAAACAGTACAACAAGGAGTGAGAGCAACCAAAAAGGAAAGAGAAGAACAATCTGCAACTAATGACCCCAACCAAATGGAGAGGTGGGAAGGTACAATATGAGACCCAACTCTCCTAACATCCGAGGCCATAAAAAACAAGTTCAGAATAGATGGACAACCAATGGAGGAGGTGGAGTGTCTAGTCTGTCTCGTGTGCTGTTGTTTAGAGGGAGTAGCCTGCCGCGATGATCTAGTGGATCTAGTCTGACTCCTGGGGCTAGGACTGGAATGGTTATGCCGATGAGATGTCGGGGAGTTGTGAATGGTCCCCCAGATCCACACTGATTTGGAGTGTGAAGTTGTGCTGATGTCAATCTGGTGCTTAGTGCCTCTCCTCGAAGGTAGCACTTTAAAGAAGGAAGTAATCCGCTGGATAGGCTATGGTCTCATGGAGCCCTAAATCGTGTGCTCACGAAGCCTGAGGGCCTCCTGCATGTATAGAGCTAGACATCTCTGGTCTTCATATCTGAAGAAGACGGAGAGAGCCCGGGTCTCCCTGAAAAGGAAATGGAACCTCCCTTTGATCTCGTAGTAGATGGGGCAATGGAAGATGAAGTGTTCTTCTGTCTTGACCTCCTGAAGGCTGCATAACTGACATATCCTGTCTGCTTGATCCATTTAGTGATCTATCTCAATCCTAAGCATATGAAAACCCACTTTGAACTGTCCAAGGGGAATACAAAGAGCATGCATCCAATGGCGGAAAGTATACTGAGTACAGACAATAAGCCTATCCCTCAGTTCCAGGAAGTGCTCCACATAAAAAGCCATCTTTGGGCGTAACCCCTTGCAGGGGTTGACCCAACTGTATGAATAAACTGTCTGTAAATATTCTCCCTAATAGCCTTGGTAATCCCCTATTTGGTAGGTAAGCATCCAAGGAGTACTGAAACGGAGGGAGACGGTCCATCCTAATCCCCACAGACCTTAAGAGATCCGAGACCCTAGTGTACGCAACAACGAGCTTGGCTTGGAGGGCTAGAATGGGCAATAGCCTCTGAAGAACAATAAGCTAAGTACGGGTATCTGCCACACCCCTTTGCTGAGTCGGCGAAGCTCCAAATGCAATGCAAGAAAGAGATTAGATCAAACATAGTCTTAGTCTAAAGGGACGGGCCCCAAACTTTGCGAGGATGATGTGCCGAGGAACAGTCTGTTTGCACCTAATAATGCCGCGGAGAAGTGTCTGGACTCTCTTAGCCGATGCCCAACCAAACTCAAGAAAGGAGGTTCCCCAAATCGTGGACCCATAGAGAACATTGGGCCTATTAAAGGTGTCCATGAGGGACATCTTGGAAGAGATGTCTTGAAAATGGTGTTGAAAACACTGTCTCTCAAGGAGGGCTAAAGAACCGTACCCCTTGTTGATTCGAGGTTGGAGGGTCTGTCTCAGGCTAAAGCGGGGTCTACAGAAATGCCTCCCAAGTAAATATAGGTGCTAGCGATCTCATTCTCCTCCCCTCTAAGGAAGAAATCGAGGTGTGAGGTCTTCAACCCGTTGAAGACCATAACCTTGGTTTTGCATAGGTTGATTGTTAACTGTCAAAGATGACAAAAAAGAGCTAGGGCATCCAACTGTCATTGCAACCTCTCAGGGGAGGAGGCCATGAGGACCACGTCGTCTTCAAACAATAGGATAGATATCAAAACCTAGTGGAGAAGGCAACCATCACTGTCCTGGCTGATGGTTTACAATTGATGTCTGGATTAGAGCAAAAGCCGTTTGTGCTTCAGACATCTATTTAATCTTAGCATCCTTCTTTAGCATGTTGTTTGGTGGTCGGATTATCTCTACAAAGTTTGTTGATCTTGCCACATAATGACTTTAGCTCTTTTCTACTATCTAGGAACAAATTTTTTAGAATTGCCTCTATTCTTTCTGGGTCTATGGAAATGCCTCGTTTTGAAATGATGTGACCCAACAATTTACCCTCTATCACCCCGAATATGCACCTCTTTGAATTCAAAGAGATTCTATGGTCTCTGCATCTTTGCAATACTGGTCTCAAATCCTTCACATGGTCTTCTCGGTTCTTGGAAAAGACAGTTAAATCGTCCATGTAGATGATAATGCATTTGCCGATCAGATCTTTGAACGCAATGTCCATGGCGCATTGGAAAGTAGCATCCACATTAATTAGGTCAAATGACATCCTCTTGTATGCGAATGTACTCCATTTTGTTGTGAATGTTGTCTTTATTCGATCCTCATAGTTTACCATTCCCTGATTGTAGTCTGAATACTGGTCTAGAAATGACATCATTTGAGAGTCATTTACTATCTCT
Source organism: Torreya grandis (assembly GCA_037957365.1). Lineage (NCBI taxonomy): Eukaryota > Viridiplantae > Streptophyta > Pinopsida > Cupressales > Taxaceae > Torreya > Torreya grandis. Next base: position 1,078,735 of record JARHVA010002287.1, on the reverse strand, counting down.
AATACTTCATCTAGTGAAGGTAGTGGGTAGTTATCCTTTTTTGAGGCTTTGTTCAAGTTGCATAAGTCCACACATAGCCATATGTCTCTGTTCTTTCGAATTGATCCCAGATTAGCCACCCATGTGGAGTACCTGATGGGAAGGATGATCCTTACTGAAATTAATTTTTGCATTTCCTTGAATATCAAAAGGCTCTAGCAATGGATTCCTTGGACTTTGCAACGAAATGTTTTGACTCCTGGATTGAGGGGGATAGCATGTGTGAGAATAGGTGCGTTGAACACTTTTAAGTCCTCGTAGCTCCATGCTATAACATCCTTGAAGTCCTTTAGGGATTGAATATTTTTTTGTTTCATTCTAGGTAACCCATTGTGCCTAGAAGCACATTTTTTGATTCATTGGCATTACCTAGATTGCAATGTTTGTGTAGCATACCTTTGGTGGGGGTTGTTTTCTCCTTTTCACCTTGGTAATCCATGTTAAACAATGTTTCAAGCGAGACCACGCCTTTTGGTATACTGTTGGCTTTCAAATTGATCACTCCTTCCTCGTCTAATTCAAATTTTTCTGTCATTTTCATCAATAATTTGAGCTTCGAATACATCCGTGTTTGTAATGAAGTCGATGATATGTTGATCATTGTTGAATACTTGGAAGTCTTTTGAAAGATCCTCGATGGATCTCTTCGGCTGATCTGCTGTAATTTTGTTATTTTAAATTGATTTTCCCTGTTTGTGAATGTTTTCTTTCCAAAATAGATGGAAGTTGCAGAAGGGTTTGATTGTTTTTGTGTTTTGATGAATTTTCAGCAAGTAAATAATGAAGTACAAGAACATGAACAACTTCTGAAATTAAATACCAAATATAACCAACAAATTCGCTTATAGGCAGAATTTTGGGTATTAAACCAAAGAGGGAACCAGATACAAATTTCCAATAGTTTCAGGAAAATTACAATCATAAATAGACCCCACCTGAAGGCTGAAGGAGAATTGTACACCAGAAGGAAGCTGCGGCAAGATTCCAGCCCTCAATGCGCTGTACGTGGGAAGAAAGCTGGCTGCCAGGTATAGCGGTACAGCTGCAAGGGCTGCCTGGTACAACCGTACAACTGCAAGGTCCTCTCAATTGAAATAATCCCTCAAGTCCACGCTGAACTCTGTCACAATCATTGCGCCCACCAGAAAGAATACTGAGCAATCTCCAGATGCTACTGAGCAAATCAACAACCACTGAATTGGGGGCTACGTCCCAAACAGGGAAAGCATTGGGGTTTGGCGTCCCAAATGCTGAAAGCTCTTCCAGAGCCAAAGCGCAAATCCCAAAGTAAAATGTCAAGAATGAATTAGACTTTTGTCTTGACCTCCTTATAACCCCTTTACAATCAGCTCGAACCCTAAAAGCAACTCAATATGGCGTTGAGTTATAAAATGTTATATTTCTCCTTTTTTAAGTGTCAAGCACATAGAAAATGACCCTTTTTTCAAATAAAGAGAAATCCATTCACCGAAAGGATCTGAGCCAAGAGAGAAATATTTAGAAAAGTCCAAGACCTTTCCAACGAGCTATTAGACCATGGGATACGCATCCAGATGAGGCCAAAATCCCCCTATTACTCCAAAATGGCTATAAACTTAGCCTTATTTAATTAAAAAACGCTAACTTAGGGAATATTAAAAATATACCCTAAATAGCGACAAAATGCTCCAATGACACCACAAACCAGAAAGTTACCCTGCCACCTGTCTGTGACTGAAGTCAGAAATCAAGGATTCACTGGCAGTCTCATCCCTAAAATCTAGGGATGCTTCTAGAAACTAGGAAACAAACCCTAATCCTTTGAAACTGAACTCAAGGAATAATCTCATGGAGACCCAACCCTGGGTATGATCATACCCTCCTAAAAAGTAGGGATAACCCCCATAAATTTAGGAACTGCCTCCTAAAAATAAGGAACGTCTCCAAACTGATCAGTGACGGCCAGAACACCAAGTCCCCAACACTGAATAACCATACTGGGTCTCTATCCAACAATGTCAACCTACAAGACCCCATAATAAGCTGATTCACATGTCTTTGCTAGACCGAGCTAGAGAGGGGACATGACAGTCCTCCCCTCTCGAAGATGCTTGCCCACAAGCAACTGTAAAGTTGGATGTTGTAAAATGCTCTCACCGTCCCAAGTGGCATCCTCTATGGAAAGATCTCTCCAACGTATCAAATACTCTCGAAACACCTTGCTTCTCAACCGCCGTTCCCTCACCTCAAGAATCTCATCAGGAACCAAAATCAATGTACCTTCCTCATCCATGGGAGGCAACTCGTGTGAAACTGTAATATGCTGTCCAAGGGCCTTTTTCAGGCAAGATACATGGAATACATTATGTATTTTACTACCAGGTGGCAACTCAATCTCATAAGTGACCTCTCCCACTCGCTTGAGTATTCTGTATGGACCATAAAAACGTGGTTTGAGCTTCTCAGCTCCCCCCTTTTTAAGGGTGCTTTGCCGATAGGGTTGTAAGCTCAGAAATACCATATCATCCATCTCAAATGCTCTCTCGATCCTGTGCCGGTCAGCGTATATCTTTTGCTGATTCTGAGCCTGCTGTAAATTCTTCCTGAGAGATCTCATGACATCCTGGTTCAACTGTAACCAATCCTAGGCCAAAGGAACTCTACTGTCACTAAGTGCCAAATCAATGAAAGATAATGCCTCATATCCTTAAAGAGCTCTAAAAGGTGTCATGCCAATGGACATATGATGCATGGTATTATAACAATACTTGCCCAAATACAACCAGTGTACTCATGCTTTTTGCTGCCTTGACACATAGTTATGCAAATATCTGTCAACCCACTTGTTGACTATCTCGGTCTGTCCATCAAAACTGAGGGTGGTAACTCGTACTAGGTGTCAACACAGTGCCTGTTAGCTTGAAAAGTTCCTGCCAGAAGGAACTCATGAACCTGTTGTCCCTGTCACTCACTATGGTCTTGGGAAGGCCATGGAGTCTAAATACCTCTCTGAAAAATAACTCAGACACCTAAGATGCTGTAAAATCCGCTGCAATGGGAAAGAAGTGGGCATAGTTTGTTAGCCTATCCACCACCACATAAATACAATTCTTCCCTAGCACCCACGGAAGACCTGTAATGAAATCCATAGAAATTCCAGACCACTTCTGTTCCGGTATCGGCAAGGGCTGCAACAATCTAGCAGGGTAAGTATGCTCCGACTTGTTCTGCTGACAAGTCATATACTCATAGACATGCCGCAAAACATCATCTTTGAGACCCTTCCACGAGAATCTCGAACCACCCTGTAAGTCTTAACATACCGTGGATGTCCTGCCATAGGCGTATCATGGGAAGCATGCAAAATTTGTTCTTCAATTGTGAACCCGGAACAAGATAAACCTTGCTCTTGTAGTAGATAATATCATCTACTATGCTATATCTGTCATCCACTATCAAACCCTCCATGATCTCACAAGCGTGCTGATTTTTGGAGTACTTAACTAAAAGTTGAGCTTTCCAATCTGCTGAAATCTCGCTCAATGAACACAGGGCAACCAATGAGGGTTTCCTAGAAAGTGCATCAGCCACAGTGTTATTCTTCCCCTTTATGAATTCGATATCGAAATCATAAGCTTGAATCTTGCTCACCCATTTTTGCTGTCAATCATTGAGCTCTGTTTGATCTAGGAAATATTTCAAACTGTTGTGGTCAGTCCTTACCACAAATTTGTTGCCAACAAGATACTGTCTGAACTTGGCTAGAGCATGCATAATAGCCAACATTTCCTTATCATAAGTAGAGTAAAACCTTTCATTATTTTTCAACTTCCTGCTCTCATAGGCAATGGGGTGTCTGTTCTGCATCAACACGGCTCCTATACCCAAGCCTGAAGCATCACACTCTAATACAAATGGCTGCGAGAAATCCGGTAATGCCAAAAATGGACAAGTGCTCATAACCTCCTTGAGTCTATCAAAGACTCCCTGTGCTTGGTCTGTCCATCTGAACGCCCCTTTCTTTGTGAGATCTGTCAAAGGTGCGGCCAACTGAGAGAAACCTTTCACAAATCTTCTATAATAAGCACACAAACCAAGGAACCCATGCAGCTTAGTAATGTTCTGAGGGCTGGGCCAATTCTGAATTCCCTGAATCTTCTCCTCATGCACCTTCACCCCATCAGCACTGATCACATGGCCCAAATATAAAACCTCCCTAAGTCCAAACTCACATTTGGATAGCTTAGCAAATAGAGACTGGCTCTCCATTATGCTAAGTACCTCCTCAACATGTCTGAGATGGTCCTTCCAAGTACGGCTGTAAATCAATATGTCGTCAAAGAACACTAGAACCGACTTCCTCAACTGCTTGTTGAAGATATGGTTCATACAGGACTGAAAAGTGGCTGTTGCATTGGTAAGGCCAAAGGGCATTACCAGAAACTCATAGTGCCCATAGTGACAACGAAAGGCAGTCTTGTGTACATCTTCTGCTCGTTCACGTATCTGATGGTAACCTGAACGGAGATCAATCTTTGAGAAGTAGATAGCTCCATGAAGCTCATCCAACAACTCATCAATGCGTGGAATAGGATATCTGTTCTTGATTGTCTTCTTGTTCAACGCTCTGTAATCTATACACATTCGTAGAGTCCCATCCTTCTTAACAAGTACTACAAAAGAAGCAAATGGGCTAGAGCTAGGCCGAATGAAACCCATATCCAACAACTTATGAATAGTCTTCTCAATTTCATCCTTATAGGCCCTGTGATGACGATATGGGGTAGTAATTACTGGCTTCGCTCCATCCATCTCTATGCCATGCTCAAAACCTCTATGTGGAGGTACTCCTGAAGGTATGTCACCAAATACTTTCCCATGACGGTCCATCACTGATTGAATATCAACATGAAATACTCGGTTATCCTGAGGTGTGGGTGTTTTGGACTTAACCAAACAATGTGTAGCCCAAATCACATCATTATGTCTAATAATAGTCTCCATCGTGCAAGACGACACCTCCTTAGGTCCACCATCTGATGCTGCCCTCAAGATAGTCTTCTTTCCCCCAGAAAGGAACTCTAACTGCATACAGTGGTGATCAATAATGTAACGCCCAATACTCTGCAACCATTGCATGCCCAATACCACATCATAATCCTCTAAGGGAAGCACATAAAAATCATCGGTCAGAGTATAATCCCCCATCTGAATGCTAAGCTGTGAAATCCGTTTGGTACAACCCAAAACTGCACCATTTGCCACCTTTACTCCGAAACCACCAAACTCCTCATATTGTAATCCACGCTTCTCCACTAACTTCTGGTCAATAAAGTTATGCATAGCACCTGTGTCTACCAAGCTCATGACCCTTAAATGTACCTTTCAACTTAAAGGCATGAAATTTAGGATAACTGGAGAGGGTAGCCATAGTTACTTTGGCTGACGCCATGGGCTCAGGGGTATCTAACTCCAACTGTGTCTGTACCTGCTCAACATCCTCCATGCTATCTTCAATATCAGTGTTGGGTACCTCCTCATCCCCTAACTCAGAGGTTACTTCAATCAAATGAACCCTTCCTTTACCCATACAACGGTGTCCGGGTTCCCAGGGTTCCTTGCAAGAAAAACATAACTTTTTCCTTCTCAATTCGTTCCTCGTCCCCTGATTCATCCAAGGGGTTCTAGAAGATGACCCCCTTTATTCTGGGGTGTGTTGACCTTCTATGCAGGCCGAAAGTCCCTGAATGGTTTCTTATCTGCGTGATAAGAAGTGGGAACAGTATCCAGTCTTAATGCCACATCAATGGTCTCCTTAAGAGTGGCTGGTTGGAAAGCACGTACCAGACCCTTAAGTCTATCTTGTAATCCCTCAAGGAATAGCATCACACTCCGTCTCTGGGGCATATCAGGCACCATAACCGCAATACGCTGGAACTCATTAATATAAGCTTCTGCGTGACCAGTCTGTCTAAGATGAGCCAACTCTCTATAGTAGAGCTCTGTGTCCTTACGATCAAACCGTGTAATGAGTCGCTCAGTGAACTCGGCATAGGAACGTACCAAGGCGTGATCCTGGGTGACCAATCCATGGTGCCACCAATCATATGCAATTCCCTCTAAATGCAACACAACAAACTGAATAGCCTCACGCTCAGGCATGGGCTGCAAGGATAGATATATGTCCAGCTTGTGCACCCACGCTCGTGCACTCGTATCACCCGAGCCATCATATGTAGCCAATGTGATCTTCCCAGTAGCTCTATTGAGGTCAAAGTTCTGTTGCTGGGGTGGTCTATAACCACGATCTCCCCTGAATCTAGTTGTATCTCTACGCTGCGCACAGTAATGGGGAAGCGGGAAAACATCCCTAACCTCTGGGGGTAAAGCTCTCCACTCCGCTGTGGCTGCCAAAACGGACTCCTGGAACCCAACCTTTGGTGGCTCTACCTGTGCTGGCGGTTCACCTGGTACAAACTGAGGAAGCAATAGTCTATTCGGAGTAGGTGTACAATGGCGATTCCGCCTAGAGGAATGAAGGGAGCTCCCAACTGAAGAATGGGATTGATGGCTACGCTGATTGCCTGCTACTGAAACTGATCTACTCCGCCTGCCTCTGTGTCTATCCATCTCCAACTGCTCCAAGGTATCCTGTAATCTGTCTAAAGCCTGAACGATCCTAGGCTGAGTAGTGATGAGAGTTCTCATCATCTCTCTCTCTTCCTCATCCTGATTTCTCCAAGCATCTACCTGTTCTTTTGCCATAATAGGTTCCAGTTCTGCTTCAAATTCACGCTCGTACTGGGCTCTTCTGCGTGTATAATATCTATTTATATCAACTCTTCCCGGATGCATAGAAAACAATTCTCTGAACCCCACAGGTTGGCAGGTCAAGAGCTCTGATACCATTGAAAGATCCCTAATGGATCTCTTCGGCTGATCTGCTGTAATTTTGTTATTTTAAATTGATTTTCCCTGTTTGTGAATGTTTTCTTTTTGAAATAGACGGAAGTTGCAGAAGGGTTTGATTGTTTTTGTGTTTTGATGAATTTTCAGCAAGTAAATAATGAAGTACAAGAACATGAACAACTTCTGAAATTAAATACCAAATATAACCAACAAATTCGCTTATAGGCAGAATTTTGGATATTAACCAAATACAAATTTCCAATAGTTTCAAGAAAATTACAATCATAAATAGACCCAACCTGAAGGCTGAAGGAGAATTGTACACTAGAAGGAAGCCGCGGCAAGATTCCAGCCCTCAATGCATTGTACGTGGGAAGAAAGCTGGCTGCCAGGTATAGCCGTACAGCTGCAAGGGCTGCCAGGTAGAGCCGTACAGCTACAAGGGCTGCCAGGGACAGCCGTACAACTACAAGGTCCTCTCAACTGAAATAATCTCTCACGTCCACGCTAAACTCTGTCACAATCACTGCGCCCACCAGAAGGAACACTGAGCAATCTCTAGATGCTACTGAGCAAATCAACAACCATTGAATTGGGGGCTACGTCCCAAACAGGTAAAGCATTGGGGTTTGGTGTCCCAAATGTTGAAAGCTCTTCCAGAGCCAAAGCGCAAATCCCAAAGTAAAATGTCAAGAATGAATTAGACTTTTGTCTTGACCTCTTTATAACCCCTTTACAATCAGCTCGAACCCTAAAAGCAACTCAATATGGCGTTGAGTTATAAAATGTTATATTTCTTTTTTTTTAAGTGTCAAGCACATAGAAAATGACCATTTTTTCAAATAAAGAGAAATCTGTTCACCGAAAGGATCTGAGCCAAGAGAGAAATATTTAGAAAAGTCCAAGACCTTTCCAACAAACTATTACACCATGGGATACACATCCAGATGAGGCCAAAATCCCCTTATTACTCCAAAATGGCTATAAACTTAGCCTTATTTAATTAAAAAATGCTAACTTAGGGAATATTAAAAATATACCCCAAATAGCGACAAAATGCTCCAATGACACCACAAACCAGAAAGTCACCCTGCCACCTGTCTGTGACTGAAGTCGAAAATCAAGGATTCACTGGCAGTCTCATCCCTAAAATCTAGGGATGCTCCTAGAAACTAAGAAACAAACCCTAATCCTCTGAAATTGAACTCAAGGAATAATCTCATGGAGACCCAACCTTGGGTATGATCATACCCTCCTAAAAAGTAGGGATAACCCCCATAAATTTAGGAACTGCCTCCTAAAAATAAGGAACGTCTCCAAACTGATCAGCAACAGCCAGAATACCAAGTCCCCAACACTAAATAACCATACTAGGTCTCTATCCAACAATGTCAACCTACAAGACCCCATAATAAGCTGACTCACATGTCTCTGCTAGACCGAGCTAGAGAGGGAACATGACATCTTTGATATTATCGGGAACATGAGTCGAGTCTAACTCCACTGAGAACCTTTTCAATTTGGAGTCAACAATTGTTTCCAAGGTGCTCATAGCTGTTGCCAATGCATCCACCATATAGTTTCTTCTGCGAGGCAATGTCTGAATATTGAATGCATCGAAATCTTCTATTAAATTCCACACTCGGCTGTAGTATCAAGATAGATGCTTGTCATTACAAGCATATTGGCTTCTAACTTGCTTGACCACCAGTGTTGAATCACCAAGCACCTTGAGATTCTTGACTTTCTTTCTGAGGGCAAGTTGGAGACCATGAACCAATGCCTCATATTCAGCGCTGTTATTCGTGCAAGTAAATTGTAGACGAAAGGCAACCAAGTATGATTTTCCTCATGGATTGATGAGTTCAAGCCTGACGCCACACCCGCTCTTAGACTTAGAGCCATCAAACTTTATGGTCCACAAGTGATTTTTAGTTGTGTACTTCTAACTCTGATAAGTAAGTGATGCAAAAATGTTGACCTCTTCCTTCATTTCCTCAACATCAGTGGGCATACACTGTTTCTCGGCTGGAAATGACTTTCTAGTTAGATATCTGGAGCAAATCAAACACTGTTATGTTGGCCTTAGTTTTCTTCAATTCATCTACAATGCTATATCCATGTTTGATTTGTTCCATTGGTTTGTCAGTTTGTTGGGGTGTAGAATTGTTCTCAGGTTGATAAGACGTACCAGGTCCCTTAGGCGAAAATGGATTGTTACTCGAGTTCTCGTCGAGTGGAACTTTAGTGTTGTTCGGAGTAGAGGTTAACGGATTTTGAAATTTACTCCTCAACTGGTAGTTGTTTCCCCTTTGAAATTGTTTGAATGCATGGATCTCGTCTAAGCTGTCTTCAGGGTCATTGTCGCTCTCGGATGGGAATTCGTAAGTTTCCAAGACTAGAGTTGTACCAAGGTTGTCGCTGCCTTGGTTAGGGTGGTTGTCAGACATATGCACTATCTCAAGGTTGTCCATCTCTTTCTGGAAGATGTTTGATGCTAGGATGAACTACACACAATTAGTCCCAACGTGGTCTGCCATGTTACGCAACCTACATCAAGTGGACAATGCTAAATCAGCAAAGTTCGCCGAGTTTAAAGCACTATAGTTATTGTTTTGATTCGTATTATCAAGCGGACTAGGCACACGTCCATTGTTGGGCCTCGTGTTCTACTGCCTCTTGGTTCTTTGGAAATTGAAACTGTTTTGCGGTGGGTTATTCACATTTTGGTTATTGTTTTGAGGCTCTTGTCTACGCAAATTGACCATGTCATTTGTCAACCGTTGAACCATTTGCTATAAGTTTGCTACTTATGGGTTCACACTAGCATTCTGTTGGTTTTTCTATTTGCGATAGTGGGTTAACCACAGGATTGCAACGTTTAGAAATGTAGGGGCAACATGATGTGTTTGGTTATGGGCATTATTGACAAGCGTCTGATTGTTTAGAAATGATGGGACAACCTGTTGGTTGCTACTTGAAGCAAGATAACTGCTAGTGTTAGGCATGGTAGCAGTGGTGTTGTATGCAACAGGGACAAGTTGTTGATTATTTCCCTGTGGCAATACATGATTTGGAGGCATATAGGCATGACCATTAGGCATATAGTTCATAGGCATGGGATTGTACACCAGACTTGGGCTCGCATACATCACGCTCGGGATTGAATTCATTATTGGTGTATTTTGCATTAGAGCTTGATTAATCATAGGAATTTGATTATATGCACTTGGCTGTCCTAAAGAAGGCAATGAACCAGTTTCATAGTGTTGTGGCATCATTTTTTGTTCAATGGTGATTTCTTCATGATATTCTAAGGATAACGTTGCAAGTGCTACAGGAGTCCTATAGACAAACATGGAGGTCTTAGGGTCTAAAACCTTCAAATAAGTTTGCATGGTAGCGAAATCTGTTTGCGTATAAGGGGCTTTTCATCATTTGTAGAACTTGTGGAAATGAGCATTGAACATGCTCATTAGTTCAATCGGCTCACGATGGGATGCGACAAACTGATGGTAAAGGATAGTAGGGTCTATAGGCACTCGGAAGTGGTTGATAAAGACTATTTCAAGATCGTTCTAGGAGGTGATAGATCCATCAAGCAACCTTAAATACCAACCGTAGGCCATTTCATCCAAAGTGAAGGGGAATAGGAGACAAGCCACATCCTGGTGATCAATTTGGGTTCGGATAATAGCGTCTTTAAACGCTTGAATATGCTCTTCAGCAATGTGGATTCCACCATGCACACACCTAGGGCAAAATTTTTCTAAATTTTTTGGTAGGTCATGGGCAACCCCTGCAATATTGACAGGCTAGTTACCTTGACCAAGCCAACCCTGGGCCATTGGTGGATTTTTAGGGGTAGCGAACAAATTAACAAAAGGAACTACAATAGCTGTAGGTGAGCCACTGATTGATTGAATGTGTCTTGTTTTTGATTTTTCTTTGTTCGTTTTAGTTTTACTATGTTCAATGAGATGTAAAAATTCAAAGTCAGCGCCGGTGGACTTTGATCTGGGGATAAATTGTTGATTTTCAACTTAACATTTACAACTCTTCAGCATGGGTAACGCTTCTAAAATGCCAAAGTTTAAAATTTGCGGTTAAAAATATCAGTTTTACAATTTTTTGTGTCAATTGACCCTCCTAGCGTTAATCTGATAACGTGTTGTTTGGCACGTCTCACCAATTCTAGGCTCTTGGGGCAGTTAGCCCGTCCAGCCTCTCCTGAAAAGAGGTCTGCGAAGGGTCTCCCCAAGGTCTATATCTACCGGGTCACGACGTACTAGTTTTACATGGTCGTCGTTGTGAACAGTTCCAATTCAAGGGGCCCGCTGGTTCTGAAGATTTTAACGAAATTTTAGTCTTTGATGAGTGGGAGGATTATGCAACTTGTTGTTCCGTTTGTGTGGGTTTTAATCATATCTTAGAGAACATTGACTTGCATACATATCTTGTCCCAACAAAAAAATCAATGTTTTAGATTTTAAATAAAGTGAAGTATAATTGATTTTTAAACTTTCATTGCATTATTAATATTCGACAATGCAACAATGAAAGAGAAATTACAATCAAGATTTATCATTCAGAGTAGATTGTATAAGAAACTAATCTAACCTTAGATTAACCGATTTATTAAAAAAAGAGCAAAAGAAAGAGGGAAAAAAAAGAAAAACGCTGTCGAAATGAAGCCGCAATTGATTTATTTGATGAAATGCACCCACAAACTGACCCACGTCTGGCCAATATTTACACAACCAACAACGAGAATCAGTCCCAGAGTTTGGGGAGAAGAGAAAGTAGGGAGAAGAATGACACCACCACCGTTTTCACGTGCAGGTAATGAAAAATAACGATTCCATAGCTTTTATTAACAAAAATATTCACTTGAATAGTGCATGTACAATTTACAAAACCATCATCTGGTTGCAAATTTCGGTAGCATAACAACAATGTCAAAGCAAAATAAGGGGAAAAAATTACACTACGAAAACATAAAAGTGTTTGGTTCAATGTCTCCTCAACTAGAATCAACAAGAGAACCCTTTGAAATGACCATGGGCTAGTTATTTATAAGAAATTTGGTGAGTGGAGGGAAAGAAATTTTCCCGCCAAATTAAAAAATCATTTTAATTTGAACTTGAGTGGGACTTTTCCACTCAAAATCAAGCTCCTTGCACTTTAGCTCCATTATGTAATGTTCCCAAATGGAACAATTAGGTCAAGTTGGGGTTTTCCAACAAACACTTTGATAAATTTGCTAACAAACTAAGATTTGTCCCAAAAACCAGCAAACCCTAGCTGAAAAATTTGAATAATTTCCAAGCAAAACACACTTCAAAATAGCCCCAAAAATAGTTGAATAAGAAACTGAAAGTACCTTTTTGGCTAGGTGATAATGCCAAGGAGGCTGAAAATCATCCCTGCAATATTCTGATTTTTAAATGATGGTACAACTGTGTTTCCCCTTTCAAATCAGCCTTAAAAACTCTCCAAGGAAGTCGCCACATTCAAGAAAAATTAGAGAATTAAATCTAGAAATCAAACCCTTGAATTTACCCTTACATAAGCCTTCCAAACCTTTCCAAGCAAGTCACCGAAGTTGCAAAATATTATAATAATTTGTTGAATATTTTTAGGGCATGTAATGCCCCTCAAACCCTGCAAATTATCCACAAAGAATTCGCCAAGCTGGAATAAAACATCAAAAAGACCTCTTAACCTTAGAAGAGGGCTCCAAAGTCAATTAGTCCTCTTGAAAGGGGTCGCTACTCCTCTAAAGCAAGTCGCCACCCTAGGGATGGATTTCTAGACTAACCAAAGCTCACAAATCAAGTTCGCCCACCTCTTTCACCTACACAAATGCAATCACAAAGCCTCCAAAAATGTTCGCCAATCTTCTGTACAAGGTGGTGTTCTAAAACATCTTTGTAGGTTGTTGCATGCAAATCTGAAGCACAATTACAACCCTTGGATAGAACTGTCCTTAGTGAAGGAATGGAGGTTTTCGTTCCCAAACCTTTGTCACACTTGAAGGTTTTTGTCCTTAAGTTGTGGTGAACAAGCTTGACATACTTGATCGACAAGTTCAATACTCAAAATGCGTAACCCTTTTAAATGAGTCTTTCATTACCTTTTATATCCCTCCTCCAAGTGTAGCGCCCAAAATAAGGAGGGAGAGTTTATTTTTTTCTTTTTAAACAAATAATATATAAAGCTTCCTTATAAAATTCACGTTAGACCTTAAGTGACCATGACCTTCAAAAATGTCCTAAAATTAAATAATAAAGTGTTTTACCATAAAACGCTCTTGAAGCTCACAAATGTTTCCCTTTTTGCCTCTAAATTCCTCGGCGTTTGGGAATGAAAAGGCTAAGGGTCTCTTCCCAAGATTAGTTTGAAAATGGGGACATTACAGTCCTCCCTTCCCAAAATTGCTTGCCCACAAGCAATTGTAAACTTGGGTGTTGAAGGATGGCTGCCCCTTTCCAAGTTGCATCTTCCATAGGCATATCTTTCCATTGTACCAAGTATTCTGTGATGGTGCGGTTTTGGAGCCTTCTCTCACGAACCTCAAGGATAGTTTCAGGAATCAAAACCAACTTATCCTCATCATCAAGAGGTGGCAAGTCAATGGAGGGTATTATATGTTTTCCAAGAGCCTTTTCGAGGCAAGAAACATGGAAAACATTATGGATCTTGCTTCCTTCTGGTAATTCCAGCTCATATGTCGCCTTACCCACTCTTCTTTGAATCTTGTATGGCCCATAGAAACGTGGCTTCAACTTTTCTGGTCCACTTTGTTTGAAGGAGGATTGCTTATAGGGTTGCAACCTCAAATAGACCATGTTCCCTGCGTCAGATTACCTCCAACCTATGCTGATCTACATAAAGCTTTTGCTGATTTTGAGCTTCTTGTAAAATTCCTCTTGAGCTGGTCCAAAATTTCAGCACTCTGTTGCACCAAATTGGCAGCCTCGGGCACCTTACTATCCTTTAAAATAAGATCAAAAAATGAAAGAGCTTCATATTCATACAAAGCCTTGAAGGGTGACATACCACTAGACATGTGGTAGGAAGTATTGTAGTAGAATTCCGCCATGTACAACCATCTATTCCAACCTGTTTGCTGCCTCGAAACATAGTTCTGTAAGTACCCTTCCACCCATTTATTGACAATTTCGGTTTGTCCATCCTTTTGGGGGTGGTAACTAGTGCTTGGAAGCAATTCTTTTACTATTAGCTTAAAAAGCTTGACAAAAATGGCTCATAAACCGGTTGTCCCTATCACTTATGATATTTTTGGGTAATCCATGCAACTTGAATACCTCTTTGAAAAAGATTTCTGCTATATAAAAAGCATTGTACTTGGCTAGAAGTGCAAAAAAATGAGTATATTTTGTCAATCTATCCACCACTACAAAAATTCCACATTTACCGTGTGACATAGGTAATCCTGTGATGAAATCCATGGATATGCTCTCCCATTTTTGGTGGGAAATAGGAAGGGGTTGCAAGAGTCCTGCAGGAGATGTAGTCATTCCTTTATTCTTTTGACAAACCATACACTCACGAACATGGGATAAACTATCTCTCTTTAAGCCCTTCCTAGCAAATCTCTCTCTCACCCTCTTGTGTGTCTTGAAGTATCCTTGATGACCAGCCACAGTATCATCATGAGCAGCCCTTTTAATTTGATGTTTTAACTTGGATAGAGGGGTCAAAAGAATTCTGCCCTTATAGAAAATCAGCTCCTCATGTACCTTATATTTTTTGTTTATCACCTTGCCTTCCAAAATCTCTATAGCCCACTTGTCCCTTGCATATTCAGCTTAATTACAGCCCTCCAATCTTGTGTTAATTCGCTCAAAGAGCACAAATAGGGCCTTCTTGACAAGGCATCAACCACCTTATTATTTTTACCTTTCACACATTCAATGTTGAAATCATCTTAGCATCTATGAAGTTATGAGTGGCTCCATTATCCATTGACACGGTCACCCTTTTGCCTCTAAGGGTTCCTTTCACATGGAAGGCATGGCGTCTAGTAACATTAGATAGGGTAACAATTACCTCTTTCCTTGACACCTGCTGGCTGTCCTCTTTTTTTTATGCAATTGTTCTTCAATTTCAGTTTGGTCTACCTTCATATTCTCTTTTCTTTGCTTAGAATTTTCTGATTGTCCTTCCCTTGGTGGCTGCCCTTCAACTTCAGTTTTACATGCCTTCAATTTTTTTGAATCTTCTGATTTTAATTCCAGTTGATTGCCCATCATCAGAGGCCCACAATTGATTGAATTTTGGTGTCCAAACTTTCCATGCAAAGAACTATCCGTGCCAACTTGAGAATTTGTTTTGGGCTGCTCGGTACCCACTGATTTTTGATGACCAACAAACTTGTGGAGTGGCTGGCCCTTGTATAATTGGGAACTAGGCTCAGTTAATTGTTTTAAGGGTTACGTTTTATACAATTGGAAGTCTTTACTTGGTGCCATTAGTGATTTTGATTTTGATGGCTCCACCTTCTTACCAAACTCCTCAATGATTTTCTCAAAAAACTCCTCACATGTTCCAATGATGTTATGCCCTTGTGTTTCCCATCCATGATGCCACCATTCATGGGCAGCCCTATCCAAATGTTGGATGACAAAAATCAGGGCTTCCCTTTTACCCCTAGGTTTCAAATCAAGGTACTCACTCACCTTGTCTACCCAAGCTTTCACCAAAATACCTGGATCGCTCTCAAAAGTTGGAAGAACTATCTTACCCAAGTTGTCATGCGTAGCTATGTGCCCATGGAGCCCTTTGTCTTGTTTCAAACCTAGCCAATCCTTGAAGCTCCTTTCTTTTCTGTAGTGTGGTGCAAGTGTCAAATACTCATCATAATCTTCCATTAAATCCCAATGAACCAAATGCTAGGCCTTCACCTTGAGGGGTTGATTTCCATGATCCTAGCCCTGAGTAAGACTTTCAATCCTAACCTTGTCCATGTTATTGTTAGACATAAGCCTTGAATCTCACATATAGCCAAAATATGGCTCTGATACCACTGTAACGTATCCAAATGGGACAATTAGGCCAAGTTGGGGTTTTCCAACAAACCCTTAGATAAATCTACTAACAAACTGAAATCTGTGTCAAAAACCAACAAACCCTAGCTAGAAAATTTGAATAATTTCTAAGCAAAACACACTCCAAAATAGGCCTCAAAATAACTAAATAATAAATTGAAATAAAGTACCTTTTTGGCCAGGGGATAATGGCGAGGAGGCTGAAAATTATCCCCACAAATATTCTGATTTTTAAATGATGGTACAGTTGAATTTTTCCCTTTCAAATCAGCCTTAAAACCTCTCTAAGGAAGTCACCACACTTAATAAAAATTAGAGAATTAAATCTCGAAATCAAACCCTTGAATTTACTCTTACACAAACTTTCCATACCTTCCCAAACAAGTCTCCCAAGTTGCAAAATATTATAATAATTTTCTAAACATTTCTAGGGCACGAAATGGCCCTGAAACCCTGCAAATGATCCACAAACAATTTGCCAAGCTGAGAAAAAAAACCGAAATTACCTCTTAACCCTAGAAGAGGGTTTTGAAGCCAATTAGTCCTCTTGAGAGGGGTTTCCACTCCAAAGCAAGTCGCCACCCTAGGGTTGGCTTTCTAGACCAACCAAAGCTCTCCAATCAAGTTCGACCACCTCTTTTCCCTGCACAAATGCAATCACGACGCCTCCAAAGGTGCTCGCCAATCTTCCGTATAAGGTGGTGTTCCAAAACACCTTTGTAGGTCCAATTGCATGCAACCATGCAAATTTGAGGCACAATTACAGCCCTTGAATAAAATTGCCCTTCCAAATGAGCCTCTCCTTACCTTTTATATCTCTTCTCCAAGTGTAGCGCCCAAAATAAAGAGTTTACCTTTTTCTTTATATATATAACTTCCTTATAAAATTCACTTTAAGCCTTAAGTGACCATGACTCCTAAAAAGGTCCCAAAATTAGATAATAAAGTGCTTTACCATAAAACACCCTTGAAGCTTACAAATGTTCCCCTTTTTGCCTCTAAATTCCTTAGCCTTTGGGAACAAAAAGGCTAAGGGTCTCTTCCCAAGACTAGTTTGAAAAGGAGGACATTACACATTCACACTAGCAAAATAGATAAAACAAGTTATTTTTTGGTTTGGGTGAATAAAAACAACTTTCAAGTTATTTAAAATATGCTTTATGAACTTAGTTATAAAAGCATGAACAAATTTTGATTGGTGCATGTTCTCTTGAAATTGACTGTGCCATGCAAACTGCATCGGAATCAATTCTTTGGTGCCATAGATGGTTCAAAAAATGGACCTTTGGTTTGCAAGATACGAATGAAACCATTTTCCAGGCTACTTAAGTCACTAGAACGGTTTTTTTTTGAAATTGAGCTAAAACACATTAATTTTTTGGAAAAATAATAATTAATTAAAATATCCTTGCATTCACAAGCCCTAGGGCCGTCCCCATGGCCGCACGTTCATGCGATTGACGATTGGTGCGCTCGTGTGTCCTGGATGGTCGATGGTTATTTGTGCGGCTGGCGGGGTTGAGAGTCTGGGACTCACCCATGCAAACTAATTTTCCTGAAAAAGCAAACTTTTATTCCACATGGTTTTGAATTTCTCCCTCCTCCCCAGAGGGGAGGAGTTGAGATGGGGGTTTGGCATAAAACCATCGGTTTTCAAAAACCATAAAACTTTTTGAAATTTGGCTTATATGGCCATGGTCTTTTAAAATCCTTTTAAAATTATTTTTGAACTTTTATTAGCCCATTAAAAAATCATTTATAAATTTGATTTGTTTTGAAAATTTAAATAATGAATGATTTTTTAAATAGTGGATTTTAGACTAAAGTCCCTCTATTCTTGCAATAGGTCACTCTATCGATAAATAGAGTTACGATGACATTTTTAGGCAAAGTGTTAACATGAAAATTTCTCGTAGGGACTCAGTCTCCTTACCAAAGGCAATTTTAAGGTGCTATAATGCACGCAAATCGGGATACACCCAAACAAAGCGGGGACATAAGTGTAGAAAACTAAGCAAGTGGGACATTCGAATGTAGATTAGGGGATCACGACTTCGTTTTAGAGCTAGGTGCTTAATATAAAATTTTATCGCACGGACTTGGTCTTTCCAATGGATGTGGTCGTGGGGCACAGTTTGACGTACAAATTGAGATGGACGACCAAAGTAATTTGGGTGTGTTGAGACCAACGAGCCGTGAGTGCAAGCGAGAGCAACCAAAAAGTAAAAAGAGGTTCCCTAATTCTGAGAGAACTAGGGCGTGTTATGCAAACAACACGTACCATCTACTAGATTTGTTGCAAAATAGTAGTTTGTTGAAATATTTTCAACTATTTGACCAAATTGATTATAATTTATTTGATTATAATTTGTCTCATCCTATTTCAGTAAATGACCAAAGTAATTTGGGTGTGCTGAGACCAACGAGCTGTGAGTGTAAGCGAGAGCAACCAAAAAAATAAAAAGAGGTTGCCTAATTCTGAGAGAACTAGGGCGTGTTATGCAAACAACACATACCATCTACTAGATTTGTTGCAAAATAGTAGTTTGTTGAAATATTTTCAACCATTTAACCAAATTGATTATAATTTATTTGATTATAATTTGTCTCATCCTATTTCAGTAAACTATGTTGGTTTCGTCTAAGCAATGTGGCTATTTGTTTATATCACAATGGGCTTATTCAATGACGGATTTTTTTCTATGATGATGGTACATGAACAACATCTTGATCATATTAACACAGTTTGCTTACAATACACTATACCATATTTTTGAAATTTGTCTCAAGAAACGAGTAAAGTCTTCATTGATACTCTAGCTGATGGTAACTATGGAAAATCTAGCTTGTAGGCAAGAGCCATTATTTACTAAGATTGTCGTGGAAATTGGGTTTGCTAAACCCTAATCTCACTTACATCGTACTTTGTGGCTTACCACAAAAGTATTGTTAGTAATTTGGCTTGTCAAGGCCAAATTACTACCCCTACTATTCGAAACTTTCCTCAAAACGGTCAAATCCCCTATACAGCTGGTCAAACTTGTGAATTATAGTCTAAAGGCATGAACAAAGGAATATGTAGGCAGTCAAAGTATCAAATACAGTCATGATGAAGACCTACAACAATGTTACACAATCAAATGTGTTCCAAGGCCAAGACACCTATAGCAAGTTTAAAAAGCATCTCTCCTACTCAAAATGTCACATACAGTTATAAAGTTAACCTACAAGCTTGTAAGTTCACTTACAGATGAAAGCAAGGGATCAGAAGCAGGTGTACAGGTTTATTTTTTTGGACTTTATACCAAGTGTTTTATCTCCCAAGTGTTGTCTTTCTCAGAATTCTTTTAGGGTAAGTGTGGAAACAATTTCCTCAGATTTTTGTCCAAGGAAAAAAGTTCGAGGGAAAAGAAATTTCAAAGGACTCTACAAGAACTCCGAAAGGATTACAAAGGGCAAGGAAAAGGTGCAATTCAAGAATCCCGAAGGGTATGTGCCCTTTGGGAGTGTTCATTCCAAAAATACCCTTCGGGAAAACTCAAAATGGAAATTTGAAGGGACAGTTTCAAGTGAAGGACTTTCTAAATTTTTCGAAGGATTTTACAAAATCCCAAAGGTTAGGTATCCTTCGGGAAAGTTCAAAGGACAAATTCCGGAGGGTCACTTTGAGAGGCCAAAATGACACTTCTATTTTTTCCTGAAAGGTAGAAAGACCAATTCAAAATTCCGAGGGGCAATTCCAAAAAAACCAAAGGGTACCTACCCTTCGAGAAAGTACACTTACAAAAAACTCAAAGGGTATGTACCCTTCGAAAAGGTCATTGGCAAGAATCCTGAAGGGTATCTGCCCTTCGGGAAGATTCACTTCAAGATTTCAAAGGATGTTTTCAAGTATGTACCCTTCGGGAATGTCACTTTCCAGAATTTCAAAGGGATGGTTTAATTTTTCGAAGGGTCATTTTTGAAGGCCCCAAGGGCTCTTTCTTTTGGAAAGTCCTTAAGACAAGAGGCAAAAGAGAAGACAATTCCTTCGGACTTTTTGTCCGAAGGAAAAAGGAATTAACAAGATGAAGACTTGGACAAAAAGTCCGAAGGAATTCCTTTGTAAAAGATTGGGAAAGCTCAAAAGCAAACAACCAAGGGAAAGTCTTAGACAATTCCTGCGGACATTTTGTTAGTGGGAAAGTGGAAAGAACAAAAGTCCGAGAGGCAATAAAGTCCAAATAAAAAGTCTAAAACAATTCCCGTGGACAATTTGTCTGCGGGAAATTGACTAAACAAGTTTCCGAATAAATCCCTGACTCCATATTGGAAAGGAAATACACAGGAAAATAACCAAGGGAAAATTTACTTAGGAAAGCCACAAATAGATATATACCAAAGAATTGCATGCACAGAAACAAGAAACCGAGAGCAGAAGGCCAGGAAATAACAAAGAATTCAATCTGAATGCATCTCTCACTCATCAAGATCCTTGTCCATGCAAGCAAGGGCTATTTATAGTGAACTAGTCAAAGCTTCAGTGGATTGTTGACGAAATCACGCTTCTCCTTGGTTTTCATGCAATTTAAAGCTTTCAATGTTTCAGGGAGTTCAAGCGGAGTTCTCTGTCCAAGAGGTGGCGTAGCTTTTCATGCACATGGAGATCATTGGAGATTGACTGGTCTTGAGTTGGAGTTGACTAGACAAGCTTGTTATACATCTTCCTTGTTTTCCATGCAAATGGGGATAATCATCTTCCAACTTAGCGTTCAAACGAATCAAATGGAGTTCCTTATTTAGAGATTTGGTGTAGTTTTCCATGCAAAGAAGTTTGACTTTCAATGGGCCCACCATTCATACTTCTACACCACCTTGGATTCATGCATGTTTTGAGATTTTTAGAGTGTATTGTTTATTTTTAAAATTAATCTTTCAAACTTGGCTCCACCACTTATTTTCTACGCCGAAGTTTGGAGATGCATGCAGATTTTGTAAAGGGAAAAGATTTTATTGAATATTCTAAGCATTGTAAGAGGGTTAAGTCTTGAGTTAATTAACCAAGACTAAGCCTTTCCCCTTTTAGAACTACACTTAAGGCTATTTCAGGTTTTGGAAAAGCTTATTTATTGGCTTAATCAAGCCATTTAGAAGATCCCTGAAGTTTGAAGAAAAAAATTGTAAGTTGGACCAGTGATCAATAAAGAATTTTTGTTCTAAATCTGAGTTTTGGAAAGAAGAATGGTGTGTATTTGATTGTGCATCAGCGTATAAGTGAGATTTTTCTCCTTTTGCAGGTCCCTTCCTCACCTACCTTTCTCTATCTCAACCTTTTGCAGGGCATTTGAAGAGATTTTCAACCCTTCATCTGAAATATTTATGTTTAAGGACAGAATTATAGATTTTATTTGATTATATGTGTGCATTGATTTCAGTAACTTAAGAGGATTTGAACAATTCAGGTGCATCACCCTCCTTTAATTAGGATTTTCTTTTAGTTTTCTTTCTCCTTTTCACCCCAAAAATCACAGTAGTCAAATTTATTGAAAAATCCTAAGGGAACCAGCGCTCTCTGGAGGTTCTTCTCATCAAATAGTCACCCACACTCTGAGAAGTTCCAATTGTATCAGTTGGAGTGAGGGTGTGCTTGCATACCTTCAATCGGGATGCACTCCAGAGTGATAACAAGTGTATATATATATATATATATGGATTTCATATATCATTGGCATTGTAAAAAAAGAAAGCAAACACTTAATTGTTTTTGTGTTGACCAAAAGGAGAACATAAAATTGCCATCATGAAGGATGATATAATATGTAAATGCAGTATCCCAGTGTAGCTGAAAAGAACATACAAAGAGTTACATCACCCAATGATAAATGAAATCCCATGAAGGATGATATAATATGTAAATGCAATATCCCAGTGTAGCTGAAAAGAACATACAAAGAGTTACATCACCCAATGATATATGAAATCCCATGGGATTTCATATATCATTGGGTGATGTAACTCTTTGTATGTTCTTTTCAGCTACACTGGGATATTGCATTTACATATTATATCATCCTTCATGATGGCAATTTTCTGTTCTCCTTTCTCCTTTTGGTCAACACAAAAACAATTAAGTGTTTGCTTTCTTTTTCTAAAATGCTTTTTTTCAGCAGGAAACTAAAGTCAGCAAGCCTTGTATTAATTGCCTCCTAGTCAAGATAAGGGATATGTTGCCATCTTCAACAGGTTACAAACATCCTCAACGCTGAGGGTTGGCAGAATAAGTGTTTCACCTCTAAATGATACACAAATAAATTATATTAATGTCTGAAAATGACCAAAGTAGGTCAATGGGACTCAAAATTTTCAATAAGTTATGCCAGCTAATCAAAAGGGCTACAAGGAACTTAAACAACCAAAACTAATGTATACCCACAACTAAAACCAAGAAGCAATACAATCAACTAAGAAAGAACAAAAGAAAGATTTTCTATGAATGTCCACAATTGACGAAATTAGGTCAACGACACTCAAAAGTATGGCAAGTTATAACGGCCAATGAGGAGTGCTTAAAGGAATGTCAACCACTAATACAAATAAAGAATGGAATTATATTAATTTCCCTCATATGATGAAAGAAGTTTGGTGAGACTTAAAAGTAAAACTTGCCATGATAGCAATAGAAATGAGTGCCTAAGCTAAAAAACCCTCAGATATTTACATGATTACTTGGCCACATATATAAGAGTAACAATCCGCTTGAGATAGTTCAGAAGGAAAGGCCTTAGCTATCTAAAGCACCACGAGGGGACATAGAGGTGATGTTCTCTGAAGAGAGTATGAGTAGGACTCTTTGATATTTTTAGACCTAAAATATAACCTTATGTAAAGACTGTTTAGAACTTCTAAGCTATTGAATAAGTGGTAAGGAGTTGACCTATGTGTACCTTGTTGAGTAGCTTGACTTGGTTAGATTCGACATATCAATTGGTAACTGTGACTGTGCTATCCCTGTTGTTTACGTACGTTGTGCCCAGTGTCTCTGAGTGGTGTAATGTTGCGAGAGCACAACTTAACCACATGGTTATATGAACCCTTTTGTGTATAATCATAGCCATAAGTATGGCAACATGTAAGAACATGGGAATGATGTTAGGTACTACTAGTCCCAATAAATGCGTGTTAGATATGAGGTTGTTTTGTTGTGGGGATTATTGAGAGTTCTCCTTGTAGTTAGAGGAACATGGTTATCCTTATGTTGCTTGCGCAATTGCGCGTTAGTACACTTGGGTAAGTGTTTGCACGTTTAGAAGTCAAGGTGATAGAGATTGTTTGAGTGTGTGTTTAGTCTTGTTTCTTAAACGTCTAGAGCTTATAACAAGCTTGTTGGAGTTACATTAGTTTCTCTCTTGTTGGATTAGATTGCCAACCCCTATCATGATAACGTCTCATGGAAGAGATCTTTTACAAGTTCTATCGGAGAACTACATCTGACCTTGATTCCGAGGAACGAATATATAGGCTGCCATGTTGAGGTGGGGAATCGGGTCTAGGTCTTAGGCTAGATTAGGGTTGTGTTTTTGCCAACTCTTGAGTTAGGATAAACTCCGGTTCCGATCACATTCAGTTTGAGTTTAATGCAAGGAACCTTAGTGCAAACTTAGTATGGAAGACTCGACCTTATATCTGAACTTTTAGCGAAATGACGGTTGTTAACTATGTGATTGACCATTGTCGAATTACATTCCTTTTTAATGTCGCTCAGTCTGGATCGTAGCTAGGGGGCTATGTGATCCACTTATTCAGTTGTGGGTCAACTAGACAAATGGGGTCAACATGGTTGCATAGTGATCATGCAACTGTTTAGGCACTCTCATTCATTTCGTGTCGACATGTGAGTTTTGTTTCAATGCGTGTGTATTGTGCCACGGAGTGGCTAGAGAATCGACATTGAGTGTTGCGTGGTTTGTGCATTGTTTATTCTTTAAAAATTAAATTGGTGTGTTTTTGCATGTATTCAGTCATGCAAATTTTTGGGCACGACATGGTAAGGCAGACTTTGAAGTGATGGGTTTAGAAGATGCATCCACTCCATACCATGGACGGATAGGGTACCCAGTGGCTGTGCAATATACATGCAGTCAGTTTTGTGAGAACTGATTGGAATTCAAACTAGGGAACAAGAAGTTGATTATCCAAATTGTTCCTCGCATGAAGAAAGTGGAGTTAGAGGAAATGGGCATATTTTCTACTAATTTGGATGAGAAGGACAGGGATCAGGTCGTCTTCATTGTATCATCAAAATTCTAGCAAATAATTTCAACATGGATATATGTCAAGTGAAATCCTATCATTTGTGAATATTATTCCTAAGCTCCAACATCATGAATGAGAGAATGGTCTGTGTGATTTTTGATGGCAGGCCTACAAATCAGATTGCAGTATAATTTCAACACCAAAAATATTTATATCTTTTCCCTTCTCCTGAGGGCATAATCAAAAGACTCACCTATAAATGCTCAAGGAAATGACCACTGACATTGATGATCAAGATTGTTAGAATTCATTAGCCCTCCTCCCTACGGGGTCAAAGCTAATTCTGGTGTAGCTCCCATTTTCTTATTCATCAAAGTGACATTTTTATGCAGGTTTTGGATATTTTAATTGCATCAAGTACGGACACAAATGACCTGACTTTCCTCCCTAGTTCCTTCAACAAATGATTTTATTCTGAGTGGACTGTTTGAACATGATGGCATATGCACGATTCCTTTATTTCCACATATTTCCTCTTCAATAATGTTGTGACCTGCTTTAAAGGACTGTGCTTGCTAACTGGCTAGATAATGCTCCTTGGGAACATTTTTAATTTCACCTCTCGCTCCTAATCCCTTCCAGGCAGCATTTTCCCTTTTTCTGCCCTCCTTCCACCCAACATTTTAGCTAGCCTTCCTTTCATGTTCTCCTTCCACTTCGCCAATGGCATATCCAAGTATATTGAACACCTTGTATATTGGCAAGAATTGCCTTCGATCTTCACCTTGATGGTGGGGCTTGTAGAGACATCTGAAACATTGAACCTAATATTTCATACACAGTTGATCTTAGAAGACTAGAACAATACGATGCAGAGTCACTCATGAAAAAAATTGTCTTCCTATTTTATTGTATCAGTTTCACTCTAAAGATATCCGTGCTTAGTGGAGCACCTGTAGCCACCGTCATCATCTGCCACTTTAAAGATATCTTGTCAGTGCAACTACTATGGTCACATCATTTATAAATGGCCACAAACCTGATATCCCCTCACGAAAGATTACATGCATTCTTAAAATCTTTTGGGTTGGCTAATTACTTATGTAAGATTCTGCATTGACATCATGCTTCATCATAACACAAATGGTTGGATAATATTGTATTGAATTCCAACATGCTAAGACTCCCCACGCTCAGCATGCCAAGCAAGCAATGAAGAAAGTAACTAATTTGAAATATTTCCTTCATATGATTACCACTAAGAGGTACTAATAAGTGATTTAACAGGGATAGCCAATATTTATGAACATGGGGGATGGTAGGAATGTGAGAAGATATTTACGAAGATTGGGGATGGCAGGAATGTGAGAAGATTCTTCAGTAACTATGGGGAAGGCACGCAGTAAGTGGCTGGAGAGGATTGCCATCCAAGCAACATTGTTTTGTATAAATAGATGTGTTTGCTATAAAGCTGGACGGTGAGAGCCCAACTATAGTCAAGTATTGAAAGAGTCTGCATTGTAATTTCCCTAAGTACTAAAGGTTGTTCATCTGCAAACTTTGGAGTTGCATAGTGAGCTTGAGAAATTAATTTCTACTTAGCTTTGTATAGATTGAGGTTTACATTAATGAACTTAATTGATTAAATTGGACGTGATTGAGCTCTGCAGTGAACTTTGTTGATTTGTGTGTCCTAGTCTGCCTAGTTGTTAAACATTTCCAAATCATATTAATAGTTTCAGTTATTGAATCTATCTGTATTGCTATTTGGGTTCTTTCTTCAAGTACATTTCATTAAACTGTAAATATGGTTTTTCAATAATTCACCTCTAGTTTCACTGGTCTGCAAATTTGCAAAATATAATAAGTCTAGTGTCATGGATCAACAGATGTGCTGTGTTTGTAATTATCTTTTGAGTGTGACTGATAAAGAGATTTTATTCGTAGGAATGAGAACTATGGTGCAAGATGCATACAAGATTATCCTTGAACACTTTTTTTCAGGACTTCTGTGAGAAAAACAAAATTACACCATTCTGGTGAATCAGGGGCATTTGTCAAATCACATCCCTGAAGTTTTCTGATTAGTATGTGAAAAGCATCACCTGGAAATGTGAATCTCTAATACTCGTTGCATATATGTTCTGTGACGATTTAATATGCCAATTTTTAGTTGACTGGTTACACAGGCAAAGAACCATTTTGACAATCTCATATCCATTTATATTTTGCATCCATGTCTTTATGGTTGCATCTTGTGTAACTTATGATCATCATTATTTTCATTCAGAATCGAAGAACATGCAGATCAATGCAGTTTTTATTACTGTTGATCCATTTCGGGATACTTCATCTCAATTACATGCTTACCTCCAAGGTTTGGTTTGTTTACTACTTTTTACTTGCATTATGTAATTAAGAAGTCAAAATTTGGGTCAAAGTATTTGTTAGAATTAATGAAATATTGAGTGCTTATGTTTCTGCTTCATTTTGACACTGAAGTATGGAATCATATCTTGCAGAATTTCATCCAAGAATTGTGGGGCTTACTGGACCTGAAAATGCATTAAGGCATGTAGCACAGGAGTTTCGTGTTTTTTTCAAGAAAACTGATGTGGAAGGGTCAGATTACCTTATTGACTGTTCACATAATATGTAAGCTAACCCTTACCAACGATGAATAGATCAATAAGAAGGTTTGCTACTTGTATTCATGCATTCTCTTTCAGCAAGCACTTGATTTTTCTCATTTATGCTTAGAGTCAATATTGAAGTGTTTATCTCTATCCAATTAATTTTATAAAATTAATGTGGAGCAGCGTGAGAAAAAGCTCTAAGGTGGAGACATAGTTTTCATTTATGCAATTACTGTTTTTTCTCTACTCAAGTTGCACTGACAATTTGCAGGTACTTGATGAATCCTAATATGGAATTTGTGAGAATGTTTGGTTTAGAGTACAATGCAGAGCAACTAGCTAATGCCATAGCTTCTGAAGTTCAGATCTCAAAATAAGTGTAAACCTTTGAAAAAACACATTTATAAAGTCATTCTTTCAGAATCAGAGAATTCGAGTGCCAATTTTCCATTTGAAGGCATCCGTATTCAAAAGTTAGATTAGAACTTCTTGGTGCCTAATTGGGCCAATCAGGTGTTGTAGGAATTGATATGTTTTATGTAATTGAGAGTTTTCAAATGAAAAAAGCCCTTGTAAAAAGTGGCAGTATATATGTTATCAGTTCAAACAATTGCGTTTACATGGGACAGGCTTCTACTCATGCATTCCGAGTCAGATTTTAACCCTCGTTTTTTCTCTCCTGTCAAACATTCAACCATAAGAAATTGCAATGATAAGAAACACAATGTCTTGCCCTTGTTTTGTCGTAAACTATTTGATAAAGATCACAGAAAGTTCTGCATTCAATAGCAAACTAGATTTCACTAAAATATTTTGTTCAAAAGCCAACGACAGTCAAATTTCCCTCCAAGTGTGATGATGGTTTCAGATATGATACTTTAGTAGTTCAATTACCTTCTTATTTTTGTGTGTAACCCATCGATTTTGAACTCCTATAATTAGCACATTGTTTCATCACCTATAAATAGCAATAACTCACCCACAAAAATATGATTTCACCAGTGTTGAACCAAACCTCTCTTAGTGTCAAAACATTGTTAAATCTAGGTAAGACAAGAAATTTCAAGTACATGCCTATGCGATTTATTGTCAATTGTACAAATTGATTATTCTGTTCTGTTAGAGATATTTTGAATATCTTATTATTAGTTAACACAGAGTTGGTGGCTCTTTTATAAGTCCTATATTCAGGACATTGTTTCATCACTTATAACTAGCAACAATTCGCTGACAAAAGTATGATGTCTCCAGTGTTGAACCAAACCTCTCTAAATGTCAAACATTGTTAAATATAGGTATGATGAGAAATTTCAAGTATACTCGTGAGATTTATTGTCAATTATACAAACTGTTTATGCTGCTATGTCAGAGATATTTTGTATATCTAATTTGTTAATAGGGAATTGATGGTTAGTTTAGAATCAGTTAGGGTATGGATTGTCAATACCCTACCGATTTTTTTTGTTTTAAACACTTGATTGGAATATATTTCTTTGTGCCTATGATCCTATCTTCATTGTTCATTGTTCTTACGTAAATATCAGTTGGTGGTATTAGAGCACATTGTCATCTGTGCGATGAAGATGTGGAGTAAAAAAAGAACCCATGCCAACTAGGAAAAGGAGGAAGTTGTTGAAGGTTGGGATGAGTAAAGTGGAAGTTTGGTTCAAGAAAAGGTTTCAAACACCGCTTAAAGAAATTGGAAGATGCATGGGAAGGTTGCAGACCCCACAAAAGGAAATTGGAAGAGGCATAGGAAGGTTGAAGAGGCCACAAAAGGAAACTAAAAGAGATAGTTGAAGGTTACAAATGCCATGGGAAATGAAAATGTAAAAGGATGCCCATGCTGTTCTACCCTGATTTGTGTCTAACATCGTTAATAAAGGATTGCAAATGCTATTTTGCAAGTGATTTGTATAAATTGTATGTGTGACAAATGTATATTTTGTTTGTTTTTAAATGTTCATGAAGTCAAAAAGACAAATGGAAGGTTGAACACTTTCTTAGGATCAAGTAGGAAGAGAAATGAAGAGATGGGAAGTCAAAGAGTCATGTTGACTCTGTAGATATCCGACACTCACAAACAGATAAGTTAATTAATGGTCGTTTTGAGTTACTATTTTGGGTCTTCTAATACTTAAAAGTTCCGTGAATTAGTCTATCTTGTGAACACATGTATCAGTGGCCATAGATTTCACTGTAACTAATAAGATGAAGAAATTGTAAATTTCTAAGTTGTATAAGGATTTTGTGTGTAAATTCTCATTTGTTCAAAGTCTGGATTGAAATCACCCCATTTAACGTAGCTAAATGGATGTGTTAAAACATCTTTAATCATCAAATTTTACATATAGATCATTCCCTATTTGTGAGGCCCATTGCAACCTGTAGATTACAACATTAACATCCTTGATGAGGATTTTCAAGGACGACTACTAACAATGGGTTTGTTGCTAAGACCTGCAAGATGTTAACATGTTTTTTGGGTCAAAGAGACTTGGAAAAATCGCCGAATATAGGATATGCAAGTTCGTTGGAGAAGAGTATGTTAGAATTAAAGTTCATGCATGAGAAATTATTGCTACCCACATATATGGTGATATTTTCTAGTGTGAGTTTCCTGAATTGTTAGTGACATGTTTTTCAAGGCTCAAGCACTATTGTTTTTTGACCTCGTAGAACATAATTTTTTGAATGGAACGAAGTAAAGTTTGAAAGGCTAGACAATCTAGATACTGAATGGACACATGTTATTGATCACTATTGATGGGTACATATTTAAGTTTGTTGTGCAAGGATACGTTGCATTTGAAATTGCATTGAACTTGTTTGATGGAGGAATAAGAAGATTTTTAAGAAGATACTTCCAATGTTGTTGAAGATGTTTGTTGTGGAAAAAACTATGGTGTCGATTCCGACCAATATGGAGTAGTCAAACAAGCTAGCACGAGGATGCGAACCGTTAGGTGATGAACAAAGGATAAGAGAACCTAGGAGATTGGACCAATATGAAACCTGGAAGGAAAATAGGACCTATTCAAAAGAAGAAAGTAGACTAAAAAAAGAAGACTATGGAGCTTCAACAAGAACTGCAACAACATAAAAGTTGGAGTAACAAAACCTTGTTGAAGATGGAATGCTGAAGTTAGCTGCGAGTAGGAGCAAACGAGGAGCATCACAAAGGTTGGGAGATAGTAGGCCTCCTTCAAAAGAGATCGAGTTCGGAACTGAGTGGGAGTCGAAGGAAATAGAGGATATCGTAGGCATCGATCAAGAATAAGAGACCATCCCAAAATGGGAATTGGAAAAAGATAAGTGACCCAAGGTAGTCGGTATTGCAAAGGAAGTAGAGTAAATTAGTAATAATTTTATGGAGCAACTTCAACTTTAGCGTTTGTATATGGAATGGGAAGGGCAATGTTTTCAAAACACACTATATAAAGAAGGGTCCAACTAAGGTTCAAGGGTGGTTATTATTAATACCCCTAGTTTAGTTCATTCACTCTGCATGGATGCATCCCCTACGCCATCACTAATTATAGAAACAAGTAATCCAAATTTATATAGGGAGCTTGCAGTAACTAGAAAGTGGTTTGGGGAAGTTGCAAAAATACTAAAAAGACATAAGCATGAAGTTGACAATCAAGCTAGCTTAATGCTTATTTCAATTTTACCAACAATACCTATAAGCGTCATAGCGGGTTTGCAGACATCAACTCCATCACCCAGTACACCATCGTCAAGTATTCATCTTCTAGGGATAATGGCACTCCTTGTTGGAGCCTTTGTGACTTAACAACCTTATGACATGTCTATATACCCAAACCAATATTTATTAACTTATGAGATGAAATGGGAAGCCAAGGATGTCCTCACTGATGAATCCAATTGCTACGAGCTCATAGGAGTGGTAACCCACTGAGCCTCAGAATTCTTCTTAAAGAGTGAGGCTAACGTTGAACGAGGTCAAAAGCAAATTGATCAAAGAATTTAAAATGTAGATGTGCACGAGTTAGATCATCCAAGACCTTAAAGAGATCAAACTGGATCCAGGAGAATCTGTATGGGACTATGATTGTAGGTTCTATGATATGATAAATAAGGTGACTTTCCAGTTTGAAGATATTGATAAGGTTGCATGGTTCATGGAAGGGCTGCAAAGTAATATTCGATTTTGGATCGTACAAACGCAGTTCCAAACTAAAGTTGAAGCTAGAGCATCTACTATAAGAGTAGAATAGATTGAGGACTACATGGAGCATTCTATCAGAAGTGTGAATAATAATGCTAAGTTAGATGTGGTGTGAAAGATGGATGAGATAAAAGTAGAGAAAATAACTTTCTATTTGGCGTATTGAGTGCGGGCAGGTATTGCATGATTGCAACGAGTGTCCTCACAAAAAGAGGGAGTTACATGAGATGTGCCATACATAGGATCACACTACTATGAATTTTCATATATTACAACATTTTGTGTGTTAGCCCTAAAATGTTTGTTGCAACTTTTGCCAATCCACTGCACAAGATGAGAAGAACTGCATGGCTTTATAGGGGCTAAAAGATGATTTCACCCGAATTGTATTTGGTCACAACACAACCACCACCACTACCAAAGCCAAGCATGTCAACACATGATACAGAGATGCTGCCGCATGGAGGTTGGGCTCCATCTTCACTGCAACATCAACCAGGTTGGGTTCCTCTGTCACCACAACAAAAGGTATGGTGGGCTTCATCCTCATTGTAGCAGCATCTAGGGTGGGTTCCACTGTAACCATTGCAACAATTTGTTTGGCTTCCACCTGTCACCTTAGAGCTAGTATGGCAGATATCTCAGTGTTTTATCTATTTTTTAGGATTTGTGTGGCCATAATAACATAAAACTGTTGAATAAATCATATTGCATGATACATACAATTATTAAACAATTTTGATTGCATAATACATACAACTATTAAACAAATTTAATTGCAACTAGTTAAATATAGTAACTTGTTATTTCTAGAAAACAATAAATGAATAATGTTCTTGGCTTATTTTGGGTTTGTGCAAGTTTGTAGAGGAATACAATTGTCAATAACAATGTAAAACGACCTTGTGAATGTTAGGATATGGAAACAAAGAGTTTGTATGCATTTGGACAAATCCACGCTCCTTGGACACTTGCATAGTGTGACCTTGTTTGATGTATTGCGAAATTGTCCATTGTGTTTTTGTCGATTTGTGACTATGTCGCCCACTGTGCCTATGCCTACCAAGGAGCCTGTATGTTTTGATATCTACAAATCCACACAAACATTTATTTTTTTTCTTCTTTTTGAGTGTGTAATCATGTGTAATACTAATATGCCATACAATCCTATGTATGGTTTTTAACACTTAACAGCTTGTGACTTGACCTTAAAAATGGTATTCAGACTTAGTTTAAGGCTTTTCTCCTTTGAGGGGTGATTTTTAGTGATAGCTTGATATGTGCTAGGTAAATGCTAGATAGGTGTTGGATAGATGCCAGATGGATACATGCTTAGGCTTGATATGATTATATAGCTAACTCTTTGGGTGATCTCTTCCAAACCGACATGGTAAACATTCAAACTGACTTATATGAGCAATTTGAATTTCAAAACTAGCTGTTAAAGGGTGCAAGGACAAATTTGCCTTAAGTTGACAAGTTTGAGACATCTATTTTGTCTGATAGGCTCAAGATTGTTTAAAAAACATGAACAATGACTTGAGGCCAATGGACAATCTAAGAATGATATTAAGCTATTTAGACAGAGATCAGGAAGATTTTGTGTAACAGTAACGACAATTTGGAAGGGTCAGGGCCATTTGTAAGAGAATGGCTATGAAGAATGTTGAATAAGATTCATGTATGTAAGCATAAGTCAAGTAGGTTAAGGTTTGGTCAAATTACACATTGTCAAGTGTTTGATACTAAATATGAGTGTCTACATTCACCCCATTCTTATTATAGTAATAAAATTGTTAGAGTAAAAGATAGAAGATGATACTTGAGAATAACCACAATGGGTGTTGTCCAAGTATATATACTGTGTTGCACCTTGTTCCATGCAAACCTGGAATGAAATATGTAGAAATCAGAGTTTTTACTTGTGATGTAAAATAAAAAATCAACATTGAACATATGTGAAATGAAACATAAAGGAACGAATACACATGTATGTATACAAACCAAGTTTGTCTTTTGGAGATAATGGAGAATGAAGTGATCATGCCTCATTGAAGATCTCAAAGTAATAACATAGGTTGAATTGAATATGTCTCAACCCTCATTTGAAAGGTAGAAGTGCCTATAAGTTATGTTAAGCATAACTTAACCACACACGACTCTAATAAATCTACGTAAATGAATTCCACTATGGGTTCAAATAAATTTGAGAAATACATGAGAGTTTAAGTTTTTAATATCATTCATTAGAGATGGATAATATGATTCAATATGAGTAATTACTGAGTAATACATGTACAATTTTCTAAAATAAATATGAGTAATACTTAGTAGAGAATGACATGAGTTGTCATTCCATTTGGTAATCTGAGTAACTTGAGTCATATAACATGTGCCAATATATAACGATATCTATGAGAATGTGAACATAAATTACGCATATGCCCCAACTATAATATTGTATGTAATTTGAGTCCTATAATGTGTAATAATATGATAAAATCTTTTAAAATATCTCATAACCTTGTGAAATCTGACATATATCGTGCATTTGCCCCCAATATGAGTCAAAACTATCATAATTTGAGTAAAATTATAATAATCTGTGTTAATTTATATCATTTTAAAATTTAATATGTTAAAAAATCTGAATTTTGTATTTGTGAAGGCTTAATCTCTAAGACAAACCATTGTGTATGCCACTCGTTTGAGATAAGGAATGAATCATGAAAATTACTTATCTCAAAAGATAGTTGTTAAAAGCATCATATTATGTATAAAATATGTAAACAATGTAAAACATATAATATCACGAGGAAAAAATGTCATCTTAGTTTAGAATAAAGCATATGAGTATGCATGAGACGTATCTTAAGCATACAAAAGTCATGTCAAGATAAATATATCAATGATAAATGTAACGAATAATCAACATGGTAATGAATATCCATAAACTGAGTAATCGATATGCAAAAAAGTGCACGATATGTATCATGGCAACACAAACACGAAGGTGAATGTGTAATATATATCATGATATTAACAAGCTCAATAATATCAACAAGTTCAACAAATGATTATAGTTTTATCCATACATATAAAACAAAGTCAAAAAATTACACATGTTGTCATGGCCATAACATACACATATTAAGGCACACACAATAGCACTCAATGTCACATAAGGCTTAGGGCCACACATAATGGACAATCTAATGTCAAATACACAAGGAACAATCTAATGTTATAAAATTAGAGTGAAACACAATGGACAATCCAATGCCACACAAAATATAGAGTCAACAAATATCCATAAACTGAGTAATCAATATGCAGAAAAGTGCATGATATGTATCATGGCAACACAAACATGAAGACGAATATGTAATATATATCACGATATTAACAAGCTCAATAATATCAACAAGTTCAACAAATGATCATAGTTTTATCCATACATAGAAAACAAAGTAAAAAAACCATAACATACACTTAATAAGGCACACACAATAGCACTCAATGTCACATAGGACTCAGGGCCACACATAATGGATGATCTAATGTCAAATACACAAGGACCAATCTAATTTTATAAAATCAGAGTCAAATACAATGGACAATCCAATGGCACACAAAATATAGAGTCAACAAAGAGTAAACAACATCATGCATAATGCATAGAACAAACAAGGCCAATTTACACAATCAATGTATGCCATCACCACATATAACAAAATACAATATCTAGTGAAATAAAAATCAAAGTAGTATGAATCGGAGCAAGTCATGTATAATCAATATAGTGTACTATGATCAATGGAGATATATAGATTTTACCCCATTTTAGCGAGAGCCAAAGGCTCAAAACACTCGTGTTCTTCAATCAATCATTCATATTCAACTTTACATATTTTATTAATCAAGATATTACACTTATATAGGAATTTTCTTATAAAAACACTCCCAAATAATAGGCTAGTTTTTCTAACAATTAACAACTCACAAATACTAACTTCCTCTATCACT
This sequence comes from Torreya grandis, assembly GCA_037957365.1. Taxonomy (NCBI): domain Eukaryota; kingdom Viridiplantae; phylum Streptophyta; class Pinopsida; order Cupressales; family Taxaceae; genus Torreya; species Torreya grandis. The sequence continues at coordinate 1,043,648 of JARHVA010002287.1, read as the reverse complement.
AATTTAGGATGGTGGTTCTAACAACCAATATTCCTTTATTATTTCACTCTAATACATTATATATGTGATTTGCATACCCAATCACTTACAACAATATAATGCATTATTAATTACCTATTTATGCTCACACTAAAGCTATGTTTACACCATATATTCTCAACATTCCCTCCCTTAGTGTGAACTTAGGGACATCGGGTTCGCCTGAAAATATGTCCAAAACATAAATGGGAAAATATTTACATTGAGGAGCCTGATAATATTTTATTACAAAATGCCTTTCAAGGTTTATTTGATAGCTTATGACAACAAAATGACTTGACCTAACAAGCCCAATAAAAAATGATTGACACTCATAAGACTTTGACTTTGACACTTAAAACACTATAGAGAACTATGACACAAGATTTACGACTTGATATAAAGAGTGATGACTATACAACACATGCTTAAAAAAATGAAACAAATAATTACAACTATCATTATAACACAACTCGATACAAGACTTGACATGAACTTTATTAACTCTAACAAACACTAATAATATTTGAAAAATAAGAAGCCAACGCATAATTTATTAATAACATAATACTAACTTAAAAAGAATTAAATAAATCAACAAAGCGTAATAATAAGTAAAAATTTACCAATCTAAAAAACAACATCAAACCTAAAAATCAAAATTTAACATTTAATGACTAACAATAAAAGACATACCATTAAATTAAAGACTAGACTAATAAATACCATGGATTTAACCTAAAACTACTAACACAAAACCAAAACCAAAACCAAAACCAAAACCACCAATTTTTTTTATAAAACTACTTTTGATATCTAAAACTACGAATCAACACAACTTAAAAAAAAATCAAAACTAAAAAAATAGACTTTTAATTTTTTTTAATTGCCATGGAGGAAGTCACAATTTTGAGGAAGGAAAAAGGTGTCAAGTGTGGATTGACGGTCCCCATGAGGAGACTAAAAACCAAATTCACTTGTTTGGAGGACGAACAACACGATGCCTAGTTGGGAGGATGTCGTGACATAGGAGTTTGATGCTTTTTCAGTGATCCTAATGCCCTAAAGACAACACTTATTTGTTTCAAATGCCTCTTTTCTGTTGCAAACAACTCTTTGAATATGCATAATTTCTTCAAATAATTTCTAGGGTTTGTTCCCTTATTATTTAGATTTTCATATCAATTTGAATCATAAAATTTCATCAAGAAACGCAAAATATATGTTGACTTTGTTTCAAACTAATTTTTTAATCCTCTTTTTTTTAACAGAGCCTTTGAATGCCAAGAAAAAGCAAATTTTATTTTGATCTTTTCTGCAATTCTGCAAATTTCAATAACCTTGAAACAAAGAATATATATATATATATATATATATATATATATATATATATATATATATATATATATATATATATATATATATATATATATATATATATATGTTTTTCAATTTTTTTAAATGCAAATAATAGACGGGACTATGTGAAAATTGTGAATGGAATGGAAAGTATGGAGAGGGATAAGCATGCAGTGGATGGCGGAGCCAGTGGGTTTACATGTGGTCTGCACTGTTAGGCTGTCGAAAAGATGTGATAACAGTGGAAAAAAAATCAATGATATTGACAAGTGATCTGTATTGCTTCATCATTCTGTTGTGGTGAAAAAAACAATGAATGAAGGAAACCACAATGCTAAGAGAGGCCAAACAAAACCTGCTCTGATACCAAATATATATTTTACCTCATAATTAGCGAGAGCCTAGGGCTCAAAACATTCATGTGTTTTTCAATTAATCATTCATATTCAACTTCACATGTTTTATTAATCAGGATTTTACATTTATATTGGAATAGTCTTATAACAACACTCCCTAACAATAGTTGTTCTAACAACTAACAACTCACAACTACTAACTTCCCCTATCACTAATTTAGGATGGTTGTTCTAACAACCAATATTCCTTTATTATTTCACTCTCGATACATTATCTACATGATTTGCATACCAAATCACTTACAACAATATAATGTATTATTACTTACCTATTTATGCTCACACTAAAGTTATGTTCACACTAGATATTCTCAACAAGATAGTCATAGAATGATAAATCTTGTGTAAAACAACTAGATGCCCCCAATAAGAGCTTGTACCCAATGTAGGAAAGTAGCTTTTGGGTTTCATGTCCAAGTCATAGATGCCATGTATTACATCTCACTCATGTATACCGTGAAACATGGTATAAAATAACTGGATATAAAATGTACTATATATGATAAAATATTAAAAATCATGTAAATAAGCAATACGTCATATATAGATCCCTTTTTTGTTTTTTTGAATATTTGATTTTTTTTTTTTGTATTTTTTGAGTCTTTTAATATAATACAGTGCTAACCAATAATCCTATTAATGAAATGCTCACATATAGAATCTGTGTTGACTGTGGCTAATGTCACATGCCATAATTGAGTAGTAACATGTGTATCCGAGTTAGAATTTGATAAATAATCTCATGTTGTGTTATACCCATCATGTTCATTATTAACCATATAATCTTGCATATGCTACGTAACTTTATGAGCCATAACACTATGTGGAATCTACTGCATAGTAGTATAATGTGCCTATATTCACTAAGAAATGTGTGGAAAACTCTGTAACACTAATCTAGGATGTAGTGGAGTAAATAATGGCCCATGTGAGTCCTAAATATATCTCTAATATAATGGACATTGTAATATTGGTTGTCTAGGAAAATCCATTATTTTCCTTTGAACATTAATGGGTTATACAACTAATTGTGGTTGTGGAGGAATAATTTTCTGTTAAGGAGTGTGTTCATATGGAATACATGAAATTTTCACCACCCTATTAGCATGTAAATACTTCATACGTGTACTGTATATGGTACTATATGCATCTTGCATATCCAAGAACATCCTAACAACATGTCAAAGACTCGTGTGTGGTATAACTAAAAATAATGTTGCAATTAATGTGGGACTACCTAAAGAGGTAACACAATGCATCCCAAGGGGTGTTTTCTATGTCCATCAAATCCTTTAATCGTCTCTATTATATCTAACAAATTTTCTTTGGATATATCCAAAACTAGTAATGAGTGTAATGGTGCAAAGGTTTTCACTTAAATCAGTATCTACCATGACACTGTGTATATCTATATATGCATGTACACATTATGCCTCATCAAAATACTCATCTTTGACAATTTCATGTTCCTCAAATGTAATAGTAGGTCTCTCTGTGTGTATTAGCTAAAGTGTGCAAATAATCCCATATAGAGGATGTTCTTCCTTAGTTATATAAATATATGAAGTTGGAGGAAGACATGCATTATAAGTCACGTGTCCCTGAGGTTGAGAAGTAGTCTCTTATGACAAATTATTAGGGAAAGGATCATTAAATATATTCATTTTATAATTTCCATTATGTTGTGTCTGTGACTCTTTTGTAGATGTACTAATATCTGTTATGTTGTCATCTATCAAATCTTTTATCTTATGTCACAAACTAATGCATCTATTTGTCAAATGTCCTATAACTCCATGATAGTCACAATATGCATTACTATCAAATTCCTTGGCTTGAGGCTTACTCATATCAACCTCTTGTTGGGGAGGAAGAGATATAGGATTGCACACAACTAACTTTTGTAATACCTTTTGAGTAGGTTTTGGTAAATGTGTAAATTTTCTCCTTGGTGGAATTGTGAGAAGTTGATTAGGTAGCTGTCAAACTGCATTAACTGTTCTTTTCAAATCATTCTTATTGTCATTCACTTTTGATTTGAAAGTGAGTTTACTTGGAAACTTTGTACTAAGATTGGTTGAATGGTTGGACCCATTCTTTAACTTATACACTGCAATAAGTTTAACTTGGTGATGTTTAACCATGTGACATAGGTCATCAAATGATTGAAATTTTTAAAACACAATAGACTTTTGTAGAGGGGAATCAAGCTTTATTTGAATATATATCAAAATTCCTCATCTGCCATTTGACTTGTCATCTTAGAGAGAAAAATATTGTATCATAGCACATAATTAGTGATAGGCTCATTGGACCCTTGCTTGATTTTTGAAATTCAAGCACAAGACATCTTCTTACCGGTGTTGAATGAAAAGTGTGCCAGACACTGGTTGGCCAATGAGTTGAATGTACAGATTGATTGGAAAAGGAGATCATAAAACCAACTCAAGGCATAATCCTTAAAATTATGTGGAAATGATTTATTCAATGACTTATCATTGGACACATACTCCAAATGCTGTGTAAAAGGACCAAAGACGCTGTTTTGGATCACTCTTACCTTCATATAATGTAAGTTTACATGACAAACCCTGTTGGTAAAGGATAGGTTGAAATCTCAAGAGCTAATGGATTATGTAATAACACATGAGAATCAATATTATGGCCCACTTTGGATGAGTTCTATTGTAACTGTGTAGCCTTATTTTGAAGATTACTATCCTTCTATACTAATGTTTGAGCATCGAGAATAGAAAATTGTGTAGTATCATATGATTTGACATGAGTAGTAACCTTAGAAGGTAGGGAAGTATGTTGTGTAGGGACAAGTTATAGTAATTTAAGGAAAATTGTATGTTTCCACCTACCATGGGTGGACATCACGTGTAGCAAAATGTGTAGACATGAAATTAGCTTTAGTAGTTGTTGTTAGAACACCTATTATTGAATATGTTATCAATGAAAATGTGAACCGATGTGCAAATGGATTTCATGCTTAATTATGTGTGGCTCTTTTACACCTAACACCTTGGACTTGTACACTAGAGAGTGATTCAGTGTCTTATTGTAATAATAGGATCATCCCCCAAGGTGTGGGACTCTTGTACTTCTTGGGATGAACCTCCAGAGTAGGCTGACTTCCTTATATTCTAGATTCACTAGTTTAGGACTAGTGCACAGACCTACAAAGAGTAGATTGAAATCTATAGCTAGCGCTAAACCTAAGCTTGACAAGGGGAAAAGGAGGAAAGGTAATAGGGTTTTTGGAATCTAAAACATGATGCACCAGGAATAGAAAGAGCACCTCACCTGCTTAATGACATAATAAATTTTAGGTTGGATACAGTATCTTCAAACTGGGTGCACTACGTAAGTATTTCACATGGAGGTAAGAAAACACAATTCAGTGTTAGGAGGGATGACAAATGATCCATAGATAACACCTACATAGACCCATGTATACACAACATGAGACCTATAGAGACTTTTAGTTTTTCATATAGGTGTAGAGGGAGGATCGAAATGAGAGGGACAAATGTCAAAATACAATGATCGATAACCATGAAATGCACATAGAACACACAACATGAAGAAGCATAAAATAATTCCTTTTAATCTCAAGGTCTAAGTAAATATTAAAAAAAATGAATAAATAAATCTCTATTATAGTAGGGGAAGGCTCATGGAGGGTAAATTTTAGCAACGTTATGGTGCCTAGAAATGTTGACCATTTTATAATGAAAATTAGGGTTTATATAACATTAGGCAAGGCCTAACGTAATGAATTCACCATTGGAGGTATTTGATAGAAACTTGAATTTGGAAGCAATGTCCAAAACTCAAGGTTGATCAAGAGCATCATGATCTTCGTAATAACCTCTATAAACCATGTTTATCCAACTTGGGTCTGACAATTTGATCATGGAAGTGGCCAGAGGTCGATCATAGATCCACATGCTTGTCTATGAATGGAGAACATTTAGGTAGCCAAGGGAGGCATGCTATAATGCTCTGATACTCTGAAATCTGCCTTTGCATTTAATTCTATTCAAATTTGACCTCACCAATGTCCAATCAAGCTCAACTACCATCCTTATTTATGATGGTCAACTATCAATTAAATTGGATTGGCCCATTGATGTGGGACTATGTAGGTTCATATTTAAGTTTTTTAATATTACCATGTGCATAATAATGATTAGCACATGCACCTATCTTTTGGGGAATAGGTGTGCAATGAACTATGCACACTAAGCTCTACATAGACATGAGTGCACACTGAAGGTTTCATAGTAGATTGGATGCACATTGAAGCTGTGAGTTTGTGAAGGGTGGTGAGGGTGATCTTTTACATAAATGCCAAGGCTTAAAATATTTTTGTGATTAGTATCTTTAGATGGATTTCATAGTCTGTGCCTTTATCTAAAACTTGTACTAGTTTGTGAAGGAAATAATGTGTAGTCTAGATTGCACTGTACATTTTACAAGGGTGCAGATGTGAAACCCTATGATTTGGCTTGGGACTTCATTTGAATGCAAGGAAGTTTTTTCATAAGGGTGTGCAATAAGATGAAGATCTTGAGCATGCTATTCATGATTTGGAACTACTCTTTGCACACTTCTTTCTTTCACTAATTGAAGTTGGGGAGACCTGCACACTCCGTCTTACACACTACATTAGTACAATGAAGTACCTTTTCATGGGGTACACATTTAAACTCTTTCTATGCATTAATTGACACTTAGTTGATGTACAAACCTGTGCTAACTATTGAGTGTGGGTGAAGACAGGAAGGCATATGCATGCGAGCTTATTTTTAGAGAAATCAACACTATGCAAGTGCATAACCTCTTGTTTGGTCCTTATGAGTTGAATGCTTAGTGGGGGGTGACTTGGAGAGTCAACACTTTTGGTGACCTCTACGAGCCACTTGTTTGATAAGCGGGAATCTAGTAGCCTTAAAGTAATCCATTAGACATCGAGTCATTTGAATCCCTTGTTATTCTTTCTACTGATTATGATTGGTGTGAAAATCCCACTTGACCTTAGAAGGAGCTTAAATACCTTCCACAAGGACAAACAAAGAAAAAATACTATGTTGAACAACATTTAGAGGAAAGACAAAAATATACTAATAAAACTACACATAAATGCTTGGAGGAAATGAAACTAGTTTAAGCAACATGTGCACGCAACACTTAGGGAACTTAAAACATCTAAACTACTATTTATAAGGGTGTTCATGATCATTAGAGATAATGTTTGAGATGAATCCCATTGATGGGGATGGGAAACACTTCTCCACATAACCTTGCTAGATGCTATGCATTAGCTTACTTACAACTGACTATGGTGTATGGGTCACTTTATATAGCATCAAAATTTGTATGCTTCCCAACCTTCACTCTATCTGCATCCCAATTGAGTACCAAGTCTCCTTTATTGGGTATTATGTCATCATCCCTTCTATCAAATATTTTCTTGGTCTGCACCTATTGAAGCTCCATAGTGTGCATGGCCTACGCCCTGCATTTTTTAAGCTTCATTAGCTCAGCCAACCTTACAATCATGGGATCACTCTCGAATAGCTCCAATTGATGGGCTAGCTCTAGTGAAGGTAATTCAAGAGACATGGGTAGCCTTGATTACCTTCCATAGACCAACATGAAGGAAGGGTGAATTCCCCAACACCTTTTTGGTGTTATTCAATCTACCCATATGGTTATCTTAAGATTGGTATGCTATGATCATTGGCTATCTTCCACGGTTCATTTAATAATGTGAATCAAGTTCTTTTTAGTTAACTCAGCTAAACTATTACTTCAAGGGTAGTAATTAGAGGAGGTGCTCATATGGATGTTATGTTTGATCACCCATTCATTGATCTTGGCTTTGAGGTAAGACAGTGCATTGTCTAAGATAATAGTGGTTGGAATATCAAATCTGGTGACAATGCTTACATAAAATTCCAAAATGGAAACCTTTTTAGCTTATTTGAGCTCTATTGCTTCCATCCACCTTGTGAAGTAGTTAGTTGTTGTGAGGATCTATTTGTGTCTTGCACTTGACGGTGTATTTATCATACCAATGAAGTCTAGACCCCACTACGTAAATGGTTGATCGATTTGTATTAGGTGTAGGGGAAGGGCTTACAAATTTTTCTTGACTACAAAAAAGGCACACTTATTGTAGGTTCTTACCCATGCGTGTGCACCCTTGAATAAATTTGGCTAATAATAAACAGCTTGTATGATTTTGATGGCAATTTTTTAGGCAAGTAATGGCCTCCTGATGGTCCATCATGGAATTATTCAAGGTTCTTGTCCACTTGATTCTGCTCTATGCATCGCAATAGGATTTGATTGATATCTCTTCTGAAAAGTGCAACACTAACAAACACATAAGGAATGGATTGTAATATAAAATGTCTATGTTTGGATTTATTCAATCCATGTGGATATGCAACGGTTTGGAGGAAGACCTTTAAGCTCTTAGTCTAACTTGCTGAGGTGCCTTGATTTTTTAGTTGGTTCTCACATAGTGTAAGAATTACACAGTCTTCATTCTTCACATCCTTTTCTAGTTGCTCAAAGAGTCCCTTGCCTCACACCAAGCTTGATGATTTGGATTTCTATATCATATTCCATCACCTTTGAAACCTAACTGAATTTATTCTCATTGATGTACCTACCAAATATGAACTCTTTTATACTCGAGTGTGAGACCATGAACTGGATCTTATTGTTGGATAACATGTGTCTGAACTTATTGAGAGATCTTATTACCATGAGGGTGTGCTTATCTACAAAGCTATAATGCAGCTCATAATTCTTGAGCGCATGGATAAGGAAAGTGATGGTTACTCTAGTTGGTCATTGTTTTGCTATGCAAAGATGGCTGAAATGTTTTCATCTCTGCTAAATGCATAAAGGATGAAATCCTTACTATAATCTAGGTTTATCAATATGGGAACCTCTAAAATGGTAAATTTGATGGACTTCCTAGGTCTATATAAATGTAGCATTCTTCTTGAGATTCACTATGAGGGTCTTGACCAGAGTTATGAAACATGACACAAACCACCAAACAAATTTTATTTTCCCAAAGAAGCTTTAGAGACTTTTTTGGTGACCTGGGAGGAGTGATAGAATGGCCTTGACTCATTCAAGATCAATGGTAAGTCCTTTGGAGATGATGTGTCCCAAAATTTTACCTTCATGTACTGTGAATATGCACTTGCTTGGTTTCATAAAATTTTTGAACTCTCAGCATTTTTTAAATACTTACTCTAGGTGACCCAAATGATCTATTGCGCACTTTGAAAAAAATTGTTATATCATCGCGGTATACCAAGATGTTGTTGTTGAGGAGTGTCCTGATTTCATATCCATGACCCTCTATAAATTAGCTTTTATGTTTGTTAATCCAAAGGCCATCCTTTGGTATATGAAATTACCCTACTTAATGGTGAATGCTATTTTAAATTGATCACACTCCCACACAAATACCTGGTTATAGCCCAAATAACCATCTAATAGTGTAAATATTTCTATGCCTACAACTATTTTCAAAATTTTCTCCATTGGCATGAGGGGTATTGGTCTTTGAGGGAGGCCTTGTTCAAGTCCGTGAAGTCTACATACAAGTGGATCTATCCATTCTTCTTATGCACTAGGACTAGATTGGCCACCCATGAAAATTGTTGGATTGGAAATATTATGTTGGCCTTGATGAGTTTTGAGAGCTCCTTCCTCATTAAGGGCTTAAGTTTCAAGTTAACTTGCCTCTACTTCTACCTTACTAGCTTGACATTGGCATCAAGATCAATTGTATGCTGGGCTAAGCCTATGAGGTCTTTATAGTTCCATGCAAAGATATCATCATACCTTACCGATATGGGGAACATACCTTACCGACCTTTAGGATTTTGTCATCAGAGATGGACACTAGTTTGAATATTTAATCCTTCAGCACTAGGTTTCTCCTTACCCTTTAATTGGTCATCAGAGTTGAAGATGCTTTCTAGTGTGACCAACCCTTTAGGTAGCTTGTTTCCCTTCAGTTAGATGATATGCTCTTCATATTGGGCTAGGAGTCATAGTTGGTTTTTGGTGTATAACTCAACTTTGTCTTGTAGGAAGTTGATATTTTTTTTGTCACTCTCAAACACCTACTAATTGCTTGCATTGTCTAGAAATGTTGGTTTGACTACCATTTTTATGAATTGCTCAAACTTATTCTTAATACTGCATGAGAAGTCATATGGTGCACCCACGGTTGTGATCCTATCAACATTATTATTTCACACCCTTGGTATGGAATGGATATTGAAATAATCATACTCTTTGATTATGTCTGATGCCCTATGTTTGTAATTTCCCAACATACTATTTTTGGACATATTCTATTCTCTAATCTGGTTTACCACCAGTTCATTGTCTCCAAAATCTTGCATCACCTTGATTCCTTTCTTATGTGCCAATTGGAGACCCTAGATCAATGCCTCATATTCAAAAACTTTATTTGTGTAGCTAAACTACAATATGAACACATGGAAATATTTATCCTTTTGAGGGGAGACCATCACAATAATGACCCCCACAACATTTTTGCTTTAGGAGTTATTGAAGTATATCTTCTATATGCCTTTGAGGTCCTCTTATGCCTTTATGAGATTTGGAAATACAAGGTTCTCTTCAAGAATGTAGAAGGTACCCAACCCTATTTCCTCTATGTTGTCATATGGGTCACACTCATAATGCTCACATGCCCATTCATCTGGGACCTCTTCTAGGGGTGTGGTAGCATAATGGAGGATTGAATTCTCCTTTTGGTCAAATAAGGTAAAATTTGTATCAAATGGGATAGGAGTATGTAGATTTATGTGATTATTTAAAATAAGCTTGGATTTGATTGTCACCTTGGTCTCAGATTTGGTCTTGAGTAGCATGTGTGACCAATCCAAGGATAGATATTTGTACACCTTCATAGTGAAATCTTGAGAGAGGCATATAAAAAAGTAAGGGGGTAAGTAATGATTTCTATGTCCTACATAATGGAAAGGATTGAGCATGCATGTAGAGTGAGACTCAAATCCCTGACAATTCCCATAATTTAAACTTCTATTCTATCTAATTGGATGACCCCTTTTGAGATGGGAGTATATGTTATGCCTAACATGTCTGTGATTTTATTCAACATCATTGAGCCAGTCACACTTGAATATTTTATAAAATTATGTATGTAATACTCAGTAATAATCAAAGATATGTAGAATAGGGGAAGTTTTCTATTTTTATGCACTTTTTCCTCAAGTTGACATAGACTTGTGGGTGTAGTAGGTACTACCTATGATAGATCATGAAATTGGAAGCTCCTTAGGGCATATTACAACAAATTCCTTTTGGAAGGAATAGCAAGAGGATCCCATATGGTAACCTTTAGGCTAGTCTTCCTCATCTACTCTACTATGTTAAAGGGGATTTGAGTCTCTTTAATTTTTTCCTTTTAAATTATAGCCTCTTCTCATGCTTGTGTGTTAGTCTAATGTTGCCTTTCTTTCTACATGATCATTTTCACACATGCCTAGAAACTTATCATAGGTGTTATACCTTGAATATGTATGGACAATACTTGGGGCACATAGGTCAAGAGATCTAAAAGAGATGACTCTCTCTCTAAATGTTGTGTTAAAAACAACTGGGTCACTTCCTACACTCAACACTCCATTCTGATTCACATAATTAAATTCACCCTTTTACCAATTTAGGAGGATAGATCCAACCTTATTTTTAATTCATTCTTATAGTTCATCCCTTGGTCTATATGAATTAGATGGAGGCTCTTGAGGTGGTGGCACATTCTTAAAGAAATTATTGTGGGATTCATACAATTAACCCAAGGTCACCCCTGACCAAAACTACCTTCTACCAATGAAGCAACTAGTTGAACAAAAGAAGAGTTTTGATTATTTCTCCTTGCTTGCTTGCTTACAACACTCCATCATTTCCCTCTATTTATATAAATTTTGAGGGAATGTGAGGAGGATCATTTGGCAGTGTGAAAGAGGATTAGTTGTCAAATGAATAGTTAGGTCACTTAATGTCAACATCCCAACAACCATGTTGACTTGTTATTTTCATATGTGGGTGTGCAACATTAAACCCCACATGGGTTATTCTAACTAAGGTGAAGCTTCCCTTGGTCAAGACCTAAGTTAATATTAACACACTAATTACTATAATTACTCTAATAATTCTGCATTGTAGATACCTCATTTTTCATCCCATTCACACAAATGGATTGATCATGCAGATGATCACACAAATAAAACCATTCATAATCTTGCACCATATTATTTTACACAGGCACAAGAGCTCTAGAAGATCTCATAGTATTAAAATTTGGCATATAAGGCAATCTATTATATGTGAGCTATTTTTAATCCTACACAACATGTTGGTAGGGAGGCCTATTTGATTGATATTTCTAGTTGAAGGGTTGATAAGGCTTAGAATGCTACACTTGATAAATTTTGAGTGTTATTAGCTCATTTCTAAAGCTCTTAAATAATAACTTGACCTCATGCAACTAACTCAAGGGCACAACAATTGATGGAATTAGTGGGTTGACATCAACATTAATGGGTGATAAAGCTGGAATGGGGGACAAGGAAGGTGAAATTGTATATGGGGGTTTGAGATATAAGGGCATAGGGGGTTTGGGCATAATTTCCCCTACTTGAATCAAGAATTTTTTTCATGCCCAACAACCTCATATGCATCTAGTAGTACTATGCCTCCCATAGATTGGATCACAATGGCCACATTGCTATTCAAAACTCTTTAAAAATATAAGAACATAATGTTAGGATTTAGATTTACCAAGAGTGGAACTTGATCCCATGTCCTTTGGAATTTAAATTTAAAGTTGACCATATGCTCATGTGAAGCCCTTTTGATGGTCATGAGCTACTCCATTAATGATAGGTAGTCACTCTTTTCTTCAAATTATTTGCATAGTACTGTGCGTAATCGACCCAATTTTAAATAGAATTAGCATCAAGCCTCGATACCATCAGAACACCCTCCCTTTCGAATAAGAGGAAAGGAGTCACACTCGAATGTTATCTTCAGTCACATTATGGATGGAACAAATATTTACTATGTCCTGTATATGATCTACAGGTGTAGATGAATGTTATTTATTATAGTAAGGGATGCTCTTAAGAAAAACTATGATAATATCATTGTATTGGGGAAGGATCAATGGGGTTCCTCCATTAAAGGGAATAAATGGCTGGTTTCTCTATGTAGCCATGAATGGGATATGGAATAGTCTTCCTCTATGCGCAAGAAATAGACCAAATGGGGGTATAAAATGAGCTCTAGGAAAATGTTGCCTTGTGTCAATATCCCTTAAAATAGGAGAGAAGGGTGATTTAACTCTTGTTATTTTAGAGGGTACATGTAACTCAATGAAATGAAAATTAGTTCCTCTTGAAGATGATTTCATTTATTTTGGCATATAGGTGAAATGTTGATCGTTACAAATGAGGAATGCTTTGAGTCATCAGGTACTCTATAGAGTGTCTTTAGCACTTGAATTTATGAGAGTATCACCAATATCTCAAACAAAAATTTACTTGGTCCCATTGGGTGTGTGAGAAACTATTATCACTCAAAACATGCACCCATGTATGAATGGCTCTCATGCATATTTTTCATACCTAGTGACTTAGAATTGCACACTAGATAGTGATTCGATGTCTCATAATAATTGGATCATCCCCCAAGGTGTGGGAATATTACCCTCTTTCGGAAGAACCTTTAGAGTAGGCCAACTTCCTTCTATTCTAGATGCACCTAGTTTAGGACCAATGCATAAACCTAAACAAATTAGAATAAAATGCACAAATAATGTTAAGCTTAAACTTAACAAGGGAAAAAGGGGGAGAGAAGGTAAGAGGGTTGCTATAATGTAAAAGGTGATGCACCAGGAATATAGAGAACACCTCACCCCCTTAATGACATAATAAAACTAATAGATTAGATAAAAGATATTTAAATTGGGCGTACTACATAAGTGTTTTTGCATGGAGGTAAGGGAACACAATGAAACATTAAGAGGGATAATGCCTACACAGCTTCATGTATACACAACAAGAGACCTATAGAGACTTTTGGTTCTGTGCAAAGGTGTGGAGGTAAGATGACAAGGAAAGGGACAAAGGTCCACAGACAAGGATCAACAAACATGAAATGAACACAAAACACAAAGCATGAAGAAACATAAAACAATTCCTATTAATCTCAAGGTATGAGGCAATATTACAAACTTGAATAAATAGAGTTTGTTATACTAGGGGAGGGATATTGTATGGTAAATTTTGACAACGTTACGATGACTAAAAATGTTGATCATTTTACTATGAAAATTAGGGTTTATATGGCACTAGGCAAGGCCCAACAAAATCAATTTGCCATTAGAGGTGGTATATAAGAACTTAAATTTGGAAGTGGTGTCTAGAGATTGAGGCTGATTAAGAGCATTAAGATCTTCATAATAACCATTATGAGCCATGTTTATTCAACCTGGGTCTAACAATTTGATTATGGAAGTAATTGGGAGGTCGATCATGGATCCATGTGTGCATTTATGAATGGAGGGTGTTTAGGCAAAAAAGGGAGGCATACTATCATTTTATGACATTCTGATAATTACCTTTACATTTAATTTTGTTCCCTCCTTGATGTCCAATCAGGCTCAGCTACCATCCTTATTTATGGTGGTCACCTATCAATCCACCTAGACTAGCCCATTGACATGGGATTGTGTAAGTTCATCTTCTAGTTATACCATGTTACCTTGCACAAGGTAAGGATTAACACAAACACCTATCTTTTAGGGACTAGGTGTGCATTAAGCTATGTGCACTAACATCTATGCAGATGGGAGTGCGCACTAAAGGTTGAAAAAAAGATTGGTTGTATAGTGAAGCAATGAGTTTTTGAAGGGAATCAAGGGTGATCTTATGCTTAAATGCAAAAGGATCCAAATCTTTCTACACCTCGTCTCTTTCGATGGTCTTCATAGTCTGTGCCTTTGTTTGGAACTTGTTCTAGTTTGTGAAGGAAATGGTATTTAACCTAGATTGTAGTCTGCATTTTACAAGGTTATAAATGTGAAACCCTACAATTTGGTGTGGGACTTCATCATTTGAATGTGAGGAAGTATTTTCATAAGGACATGAAAAAATATTGAAGATCTTGAGTTTTCTCTTCATGACTTAGAATTTCTCCTTGCTCACTTCTTTCTTTCACTATTTGAAGTTGGGAAGACCTATGCACTCTATCTTGCATGCCCCATTGGTGTGATGAAGGACATTTATGTGGGGTACACATTGTAACTCCTTATAGGTTAAAATTGACACTTAGTTTATGTGTGAACCTATGTTGACTATTGAGTGCAGGCTCGAATGGGAAGGCACCTATGTATAGACTTGTTTTAAAAGAAATCAACATTGCACAAGCACACAACCTCTTGTTTGGTCCTTGTGAGTTCAATGCTTATTGGGGGATGACTTGGAGAGTCAAAAAAATTAATATATATAAAAGGTGTATTAATATATATAAATATATTATGTTGTTATTCCTCATATGTGACAACCTTGGCCTTCTTTTTAATTTCATCTTTAGTTAGTGTAATAATGCATCATGCAAGTGTGTATTCATACAAAAATATGTAATTAATTATTATTTATCAAAATCATAAAATATACTAGTAACATTAGTTGTTTATTCCATTATGTATGAAGAAAATTCAATAATTAGGTTTAGAATAAATCAAAAATTAGATAAATAACTCTAAAACCCTAGGCAAAATAGAAGGAAACCCTAGGGATGTAAGGATTTGTTATGTTCAATACAAAAAATGGATTTACCAATATATTTGATCTATATTTAGGATTTATGTGACCCTAATAACATAAAATTGTTGAATAAATCAGATTTATATACAATTACTAAATAAATTTGATTGCAACCATCTAAATATAGTAACTTGCTATTTATATAAAATACTAAAGGAATGACACACTTAACTTGTTTTGGGTCCATGGAGAAATACAATCATCAATAAAAGTTTGAAATGATTATATGAATGTTTGGATATGGAAATAAATATTATGCATGCATTTGGACAAACTCGCACTCATTGGACACCTGCATAGTGTAACCCTATTTGATGTACTGCAAAAATGTCTATTGTGTTTTTTTTGATTTGTGATTGTGTCACCCATTGCATGTATGTTTTTCGAGGATACATGTATATTATAATGTCTCTAAATCCACAAGAATATATTTATTTTCCTTTGCTTTGCTTCAAACGCTAGCTATGCACTAAGACAACTATAAATTGGGACAAAGACTGAAAGGGAAGGGTTGAGATACCTTGGCCACCACACTATGACCAAGTTCTACCTACATATCTAATACTTTGAAGAGGGAAGTCAAAACACATGTAATTCTTCCATGTAGTTGAGTTTGTGCAATCCTATGTAATATTAATATGTTGTGCAATCTTATGTATGGATTTCAATAATTGACAACTTGTGACTTGACCTTGTAAATGGTATTCAAACATAGCTTAGGGATTTTATTTTTTGAGGGGTGATTTCTAATGGTAAATTGATATGTGCTAGGTAAATGCTAGATAGATGTTAGATAGGTGTTGGATAGATGCTAGATGGATAAATGCTTAGGATTAATATGATAATAAAACTAGATATTTGGGTGATAACCTCCAAACTGACATGCTAAACATGCGATCTGACTTATATGATTAATTTGAATTTTCAAAACTAGTTGTTAAAGGGTGCAGGGACAAGTTTTCCTTAAGTTGATAAGTCTGAGACATTGGTCCTGTCTTAGATGTGCGAAACTTTCTAGAAAATGAGAATAGTGACATGAGGCCAAGGGAAAAATCTGAGAATAATATTAAGCTCTTTGGGTAGAAACTACGAAGACCCTATATAATAATAATGATAGTTTGGAAGGGTTAGAACCTTTTGTAAGAGAATGACTATGAAAAATGGTGAATACAAGTTGTTTATGTATGCATAAGTCAAGTATGTTAAGATTTGGTCAAATTACACATTTTCAAGTGTCAAATACCAAATATGAATGTTTGCACCTAACTAGTCACAAGGATGGGGATCATCACATAGACAAGAGGAATATCAAAGAGGCTACCAAGGTCATAGATATGAACATCAATATTCATGACAACCCATCAAATATTACTTGTGTAAGGAGATGAGTTATATTGTATGAAATTACCCAAGTAACCCTCAATAAAATACATATTGTGCTTTCTACAAAATTGGGGGAGACATAACACTGAAGATTTCTTGATGCTAAATAAGGAAATAAAAGATAAGAGAGTGTGCAATGTCAATATGGTGAATACCCATCCAAAGGAGAAAGGATTCATACAGGGTGTCACTAGGAACCAATACAAGGAATAAGGCCTTTCCCCATTAGAAATGTCTCTAGAGAATCAGTCATAAATGTGCCAGAAGGTAGGTATCCATATCTTACAAGGGAAAATGTGTTAACGAATGGAATACACCAACTATTATGGTCAATAAAAAATAAGGATGCAAATAATGGATATGTTGTGACAATAGAAGCCTAAATGTTTGGATAAATTATGTACATTCTAAAATAAGATGGAGTGGTGATGGATTTAACATATATGTTGAAACTAATAAATGTGTTTCTCAAAGAGGACATTTCATAAAATATTACCAATTTACTACATAATTTATTGGAGTAAGCAAACAAGGGTTTGGGAAGGACTAATAAAATGGTATGGTATACTAAAGACACTCTCAAACATGTAAGCTTAGATGGATATTAATATTATATGATATGAGGTACCTAATGTTGTATTTTATTTTGGAAGCACATTTAACATGATCTTTAGATCCATATGGGAATAAATTGGAAGCCCTAAATTAAGTTAAAACCCTATAATTGTAAGCTTAGTAGATTATAGTTGTGTTGAGCCTATTGGGAGGCTAGAAGATGTGGAAATACATGTGGATGAGCTCAAATTGAGAGGGTATTTTTAGTTCATTGATATGAAGATAGATGAGACACACTACCCCACACTAATTGGGGAAGAAATGGGCTTACAATGGTCACATAGGAATTAACATAGTGGATACTTAGCTGGAAGCTCATCATATTTATGTCATTATTTATATACCTTTAAACAAAATAAACACAAGCTATAAATGGTACCCAAGGAACCA
The DNA here is from genome assembly GCA_037957365.1 of Torreya grandis. Taxonomy (NCBI): domain Eukaryota; kingdom Viridiplantae; phylum Streptophyta; class Pinopsida; order Cupressales; family Taxaceae; genus Torreya; species Torreya grandis. The sequence continues at coordinate 1,025,536 of JARHVA010002287.1, read as the reverse complement.
TCCTCTTTATATATAGATTAAAAAACTAGTTGAAGGTAGACACATAACTAAAATGAGAAGTGTAGGGAAGGACTTTTCCTTACTCATCACAACCTGCATAGGGAGTACAAGGGATCCATGGACTAGATCTACCATGGAATCAACCAATATAGATACCAAAAACACCCTATTACTTTTAGAGAATATGGTATAATTCATCTTTTGTGTGAACAACTATGAGGTCTAAAATTGAGAATATTTATTAGTTGGATACGACTAATCAAGATTATATTGAACTCAATGGGGAAGGTGGAGTATCATGGAGGTATGAATCATCTATTAATGGAGACTAAGATGTGGACATGGTAAAGTGGATATAAGGAATCATGAAACTGGGCTAATGTGCATGGTATTCATCACAAACCAAAATTTTCCTCAATATTTTGGCACAAAGGAATTGACATGTTTCATTCAGAGGTAGGAAGTTCATGTTACACAATTAGAAACATTGGTAAGTGTACTTAATCATGTGTTGAAGGAGGTTATAACTATTTGGTGGGTACTTATAGATCAAATTTGTTAAATTGGGAGGAAGTCTATGATATGTTACATGTGAGATCTCATATCACATCTCATCTCTAAAAAAAATGGCTGAAATTACAAAGAATATAGTGTTTAGAGAAGCATGATCATTCATGTGTGGACATATTTAAGAGTACACTAAACCTTCTAGCATGGTATATAAATTAAGAAAACAAGAAGGAGATAAAGGCATGGATGCATATTCAATAGGGATGTATTCAAAATTTTGTGTTTGAAGACGAGAACCCTATGGTACATTAAAGCATTTTAGAAAATGAAAATATTTTTGTGTTACGAAAGGGTAGATGATATGACTACCACAACTAAATAGAGGATCTGAGTTGATGTTGATACTAAAATTCATGCATATGTGGAAAAATTCTATTACACTTTGGAACAAAATGGGTTTATCCTCGAGCCTTTCAATAAAATATAGAATAGTGTAAGTAGCTCAATAAATATAGAGAGAGGAGGATATGGATTTAAAGGGGCTATTTGAGCCCAAAAGGAGTATGAATTTTATTAAGAAGGATGCAAATCATAGATACTAAAATAGGTTATTAGACATTTAAGAATGTAAAATTTTTACCCGCCTTCGCCTTACATGATGTTGGAAATATTGTCATTAATGTCAAAGGTCTAACATTGGTGATAAAGGCCCCATAGCATTTATTGTCTAAAGGTATTTTGAATGTTCATATTTTGTCTAAAATGTGTTGATATTTATTTAATATTAATGAATATATTTTTGGTTGCATAAAATTTAAAAGAGGTTCCATGGAGAAGTTAAAGAGTCATGGGGTAAAGACAAAAGAGGAATGGGATGCATATTCCCATGAAGAGTCATCTTGAGGAATTCTAAGAGTCACCAAGTGAAGATAAAAGAAGGTATGTCACATTTTTCCATGAAGAGTCACCTTAATGAATTCAAAAGGTCACCAAGATAAAGATAAAAGAGGAAATAATGAATTTGCTTATGAAGGGTCACCATATGAATTTTTAAATACGAGGATTTAAAGGGTCATACAAGTTTGGTGCCATTTTCCATGAGAAGTGAAGAGTCATAAAGGGTGAATGCCAAAGGTCATTTGGAAAGATGTAAATAAAGGCTTGATAATATATTTGAAATATGAAAGAGAGTGCATGGTTTGTAATTATTTTATATAATAAAAGATGAGAGAATAGAAAGAGATATTGTAGGGCTCTATCATTTATTGAGAAAGCAACATTGAGAGATAGTTATATTTTATACACAAGAGGGGTTGGTGCTCCTATGGGTTGGTGCTCACAAATAGTTATGTTGGTGCTCTGTAAAAAGGTTGGTGATCCCACAAGTTGGTGTTTGTGAACTTTGTAATTTGAGTTGGCACTCTTTCATATACTTGAGATTATTCTCTGTGGTTTTTCCCACTTTGAGTTTCCACATAAGAATCTAGTGTGTGTGTCTCTCTCTTGTGTTGTGCATAATATTTTAGTTTTATTGCATATCTTAAATATATGGTTAAGTGGAGTTTGATTAAGTAAAATATTTATAATAAATATGATATACTAATTCACCCCCCCTCTTAGTATATCTTGTGCTTAACAATTGATATCAAAGCAGGTTCTTTTTGACAAAGTTTTACAGCTTGAAGGTAGATCAGGAAAAACAGATGGCTGATTCACATGAAAGTTTTTCTATAAATAAGGCACCTTTGTTTGATGGGAAAAATTATTCTTTTTGGAGCATAAGGATGAGGATACATTTGATGTATCTTGGATTCGACATTTGGCAAGCAGTTGTAGAGGAATACGAAGAGCCACAGACACTTGTGATTACTCTGACATAAAAGAAGGCAAGTGAAAATAATGCTAAAGCTTTAAATGCTATTTTATGTGGTTTATATGAATAATAATTTATTAAAGTTATGCAATGAAAATCTACTCATGAGACTTGGGTAAATTTTGAAAATATTTACAAAGGTGACGAAAAGGTTCAACAAGCTAAGCTCCAGACTTTTAGAAGATAGTTTGAAAATAGAAGAGGAAGAAAATATAGCAAGTTATCTTTTACAGGTTGATCAAATAGTTAATCATATTCAAGGCCTTGGAGAAAAGTTAGAAGAATCAACGGTGGTGCAAATTTTTTTGAGATCCCTACCAATGAGATATGATGCAAACGTTTCAACAATCAAGGAGTTGAAGGATCTAGCCAAGCTAAAGATGGATAAACTACATTGTATTCTCATAGGATATGAGATATATATCAAACAAGAGAAACACTAAAAAAAGGAAGCTACTTTCAAGACATCAAAGAAAGACAAGGCTAAGATTTAAGAATCAAGTAATAGCTCTAGTGATGATGAAGAAGACAACATAGATCTTTTCATTTATAAGCTGAAAAAGGGCACATGTAAATATCAAGAAAAATTACTTTTCAAATATTTGAATTGTGTAAAGATTGGACATTTTGTAGCTAAGTGCCTAGATAAGGGTAATGGTGATAATGAAGAAGAAAATTCTACATACAAGAAGAATTTCAAATAAAAATTCAAGAAGAGATTCAATAAGAGTTTATATTCTAAAGATCCTAGCTTAGCCAAAGATAGTGGGGTCAATGATTTAGAAGAAGAGATTCTATTCATGGCCATACATGAAGATGCCTCCACAAGCCAAAGTAAAAATGATTAAGAAGAAGAATAGGATGAAGTTGAGGTGAATATGAAATGAGAACTCATTTGTGCCTTAGAAGAATTAAAATCTCTTGAGAAGAAGAATCGAAGATTGAAGTGCCAAATCAAGAAAAATAAAAAGGAGTCAAAAGAAATAATTCAAGATCTACAAGCACACATTGAAGAAGCCAAAAATACTAAAGAAGATCTAACAACTCAGTTATAAAAACTAAGTGAATAATGTGAAAGGTATGTTGTTAAAATTACCTCTTTGAAAATAGATATTGAGAAAACAAATAAATCAATCAATGATAGAATAGCCAATGATTCAAACTTTGAGAATAACACTAATATGTTGAATAAGATATTAGAAAGTCAAAGATCAATGTCAGATAAGATAGGTATTGAATTTGAAAAAGAGAAAGGGGATGCCACTACTTTCACAGACAAGGTTAACATAGAAAAAAGAAAGAGCTATGCTGAAGCTCTTACAAAAGAAGAAATGAAAAAAGAAGTTAAGAATACAAAAGACATCTCAAACAAAGAAGGCTAAAAAGAGTAGAGCTACAAAAGGCAATTAGGTTAGAGATACATAAATAGGGTATATTTTTATGGTTACTATTTTTATTATAATGAATATGGTTATTAGAAAATAGAATGTTAAAAAAGGGCTAATAATTTTAGAAATAGAGAGAAGGAGACTCATGCAGAGCCAAGCAGAAGCCATAACTCTTTTGATCCTCTATCAGGCTTTAATGAAGAAGCCATAATATGTTACAAGTTCAATAACTTTGGACACATAGATTGATACTATAGAAGCGTGTTCAATTTAGACAAGAAGGACTAGAGTTTTACAAATCCATTCATCAAGAAGAAAGTTCAGACAAGTTCATGGTAGAAGTAACTTGAAAAGTCTATGTTAGTCCAGACAACTTTGCATACAAAAAATGAAACAAAACCATGGTTCATTGATAGTGGATGTTCGAGACACATGACAAGAGATAAGAGCAAGTTCATAAACTTGAATAATATTAATGGTGGCATAGTCAAATTTGTAGATAAGACTACTACCAAAATTGTCAGAAAAGGTACACTAAGTTTGGATAATGGTAGAACTAAGATTAAAAATATTATGTATGTATAAGGTTATAAACATAATATTTTGAGTGTAACTCAAATGTGTGATCAAGGACACACACTAAAGTTTTATGTAGAAGTTTGTGAAATTAGGAGAAAAGATTCATATGTGTTGATTGTAGATGCTTAGAGAACAAACAACAATTTGTATATGTTATCAGATATCAAAGGTCAAAGATGTTGTTTGAGTCATATTGAGAAAAGATGGCTATGACATAGGAGAATGAGACATAAATTTTGACAATCTTGTCAACATAATAAAAAGTAAGTAGTTAAAAATCTCCCTAAGATTACAAAGCCCTATAACACACTTTGTGAACCTTATCAGAATGGGAAGCAGGTTAGAGGCTAGTTTAAGACAAAAAAATACTTGACCACTCAAATGTTAGAGCTTGTTCATACTGACTTGTGTGGATTGATGAGAAATCAAAGTACTCAAGGTGATAAATATTTTATGTTACTCATTGATGATTTTTCATGTATGACTTTAGTAATGTTTTTGAAGAAAAAATCAAAAGCCTTCAACCACTTTAAAGCATTCAAGGCTCTTGTTGAGAATGAAATTGAATTGAAGATCAAGTGTCTAAGATTAGATCATGGAAGAGAATTCATGTCAGATGAGTTTATTGAGTATTGTGAAGACCATGGGATAAAAAAATAATATTCAATAGCTAGAATTTCATATCAAAATGGAGTAGTTGAGCAAAAAAATAAAACAATTCAAGAGATAACAAAGATAATGTTAAATGAATCTAAGATACCAGATAAATATTGGATAGAGGAATTAAGTAAAATAATGCACATTCAGAATAGAGGATTGTTAAGAGTCAACAGTGACAAGACTCCTTAAGAGCTATAGAAAGACAAACTAGCCACAATTGATTATTTTAGAGTTTTTGGTAGTAGATGCTACATAAAGAGAATAAATGACAAATTGGGTAAGTTTGAATCTAGAACAAATAAAGGTATGTTTTTATATATTTTTGAAAAATTAAAGCTTATAAATTTTATAATAAAATAACCAAGAATATTGTTGAAAGTGCAAGTGTTAGGATAGAAGAAGATGTAGCACAAAGAGCTAGTGATCTAGTGGATGCTTCTAAAGTCATTGAAAAAGAAGATTTTGAAGAGTCAGATGAAGATGAGAGGGAAAATTAGAAGGACACCAAGACTCCATCAAAATATGTTAAAATAAATTATACTAAGAGTGACATCATCAGGAAGATAAATAAAGGAGTTTGCACTATAAGGATGATGGTAAGTGAATCTGAGCATGTAAATTTTTCTTTATTATTCAAAATTTAGCCTAGAATTTTTTTAGAAGTTAGACATGATGAGTATTGGGTTAAGGCAATGGATGAAGAATTAAATTAGATAGAAAATATTAAAACTTAGGAATTAGTGCCTAGACCAAAATATCAAAATGTGATAGGAACAAAGTGGGTATACAAAAATAAGTTGAATGAAGATGGTAAAGTTACCAAAAATAAAGCTAGGTTGGTATGTAAAGAATATATTCAGATTGAAGTTATAGATTTTTAAGATATTTTTGCACCAGTAGCAAGGATAGAGGCTATTAGAATATTTCTTTCATATGCAATGTTTAAAAATTTCAAAGTGTTTTAGATAGATGTCAAGTCTGCCTTCTTAAATGGGAATCTAGAAGAGAAGGTCTATAATTAGAATCTTGAGGGATTTATTCTCTCAAATGATTGTAGCCATATATTTAGATTGAAGAAACCAATGTATGGATTAAAACAAGCTTCTAGAGCTTGGTATGCAAGACTTGATAAGTACCTACAAGATCAAGGTTTCAAGAGAGGTTTTACTGATAGTAATCTCTACATCAAAATAGAAGGTGAGCATCAATTGATTGTTATGGTTTATGTTGATGATATAATTTTTGGAGGAAACATGAAAAATATGACAAAAGAATTTTTGAATGATATGGAAAAAGAATTTAAGATGTCTATGCTTGGAGAATTGTCATTTTTCTTAGGGTTGTAAATATTTTAGTTAGATAAAGGAATTCTCATATCTCAAAGTAAATATGCCAAGGAAATGTTGAAAAAATTTGGTTTTGAGGATTGTGCACTAGTTGGCATACCAATGGGTATAAAGAACAAGGTGAGTAAGGATGAAGATTCAACTATTGTAGATCAATATTTTTGTAGATCTATGATTGGTAGTCTTTTATATTTGACAACATCAAGTCCATACGTCATGCATATAGTAGACATGGTTGTGAGATATCAAGCAACCCTAAAGGAGAGTCATATTCAGTTGGTGAAAATAATATTTAGGTATGTCAAGGGGACATTAGATTATAGATTGTGGTATCCCACAGGCAGAGATTTCACTTTGGTTACTTATATAGATTCAGATTGGGCAGGTTACTTAGATGACAAAAAGAGTACAAGTGGAGGAGATTTCTTCCTCGATGATAGCTTAGTATCATGGCTAAGAAAAAAACAAAACTCAATATCACTTTCTATAATTTAAGTATAATATATTTTAGTGGTATTATGTTTTACTCAAGTGGTTAGGATGAAGCAAACTTTGGAAGATATCAAAGTAAAATATGATGAACCTATTTCTATTTTTTATGACAACACAAGTGCTATTAATATTTATATGAATTTAATGATGCATTCAAGAACAAAACATATTCTCATTAAATATCAATTATTGAGAGAGCAAGTTGAGATCAATAGGTTAAGATGGAATATATCAGTACTACAAAATAAATTGTAGATATTTTCACAAAGGCACTACCAAAAGACACATTTAAGTATCTATGGGAGAAGTTAGGAGTAATTTATTTTATTTCCTACCATTGAAGATCAATATCAGTTGAGGGGGAGCTATGTGTTAGCTCTAGTATAGGCCCTTTGCCATTGATGTCAAAGGGGGAGAAGAATATAAATAGGTACATGAAATAGGTATAGGGAACAGGTATAAGATGCTACAGTAAGGGGGAGTTACTAGGTGTTTTTTAGATGGTAGTATGCATAGGTTGGCATGTGCAGTATAGGTTTCAAGATGTGGTAATTTTAGCTTGAGGTTTCCATCAATGATAAAGGGAGAGAATGTTGGAAATATTGTCATTGATGTCAAAGTTCTAACATTGGTGATAAAGGCCCCATAGAATTTATTGTCTAAAGATGTTTTTAATGTTCATATTTTGGCTAAAATGTGTTGATATTTATTTAATATGAATGAATATATTTTTGGTTGCATAAAAGTCGAAAGAGGGCTCATAAAGAAGTCAAAGAGTCATGGGGTAAAGACATAAGAGGAATGAGATGCAGTTTCCCATGAAGAGTCATCTTGAGGAATTCTAAGAGTCACCAAGTGAAGACAAAAGAGGGTATGGCACATTTTCCCATAAAGAGTCACCTTAAGGAATTCAAAAAGTCATCAAGATAAATATAAAAGAGGAAAGGGAAAATTTGCTTATGAAAGGTCACCATATGACTTTTCAAATACAAGGATTCAAAGGGTCATGCAAGTTTGGTGCCATTTTCCATGAGAAGTGAAGAGTCGCAAAGGGTGAATGCCAAAGGTCATTTAGAAAGCTATAAATAAAGGCTAAAGAAGCTATTTTAAATATGAAAGAGAGTGCATGGTTTGTAATTATTTTATATAATAAAAGAGGAGAGAATAGAAATAGATATTATAAAGCTCTATCATTTGTTGAGAAAGCAACATTGAGAGATAGTTGTGTTTTATACACAAGAGGGGTTGGTGCTCCTATGGGTTGGTGCTCACAAATAGTTTCTATGTTGGTGCTCAGTAAAGGGGTTGATGCTCCTACAATTTGGTGCTTGTAAACTTTGTAATTTGAGTTGGTGCTCTTTCATATACTTGAGATTGTTCTCCATGGTTTTTCCTACTTTGGGTTTCCGCATAAAAATCTGGTGTCTCTCTCTTTCTCTTGTGTGGTGCATATTATTTCAATTTTATTACATATCTTAAATGTATGGTTAAGTGGAGTTTGATTAAGTAAAATATTTATAAGATATAGATATATTGATTCATCCCCCTCTCAGTATATCTTATGCTTAACACATGACTTGTGTGTACACATATACCTGTTATACACCCTTCTATCACATTCACATGATTTCTATGGGTTTGTCCTTAATTTGTTATTAGAAATTCCCTACTATGTGACTAACATATTCAAAATCATAATGAGATTGTTTCTAGATTATTAGGTCACTATATTTTTATTTTAAATTTGTCGGACTCAAATGCCTATGGAATGCTAAACTTATCTGATTCTCTTGAACTTGTCCCCTCACCAAATAGTGCTCAATTTTCAAAATCAAATCATCACTATAATTCAAATCATCCTTATAGGCTAGTTTACATGTTTTTTCTACACTCTTAACCTATAATGTGTCTAGGGATATATGTGGATGACTTGTGGCTTACATAACTTTTTGTATTATATTGTTACATTTCTCTATGTTATTATATTATTAGTAGGGTTAGCCTATGGAATAACCATAGCTTAAGTGGAATATATGTTTGAGGTGGTGGTTAGTCTTTAGATATCATATTACAAATTCTATTTTATTGCATTGTTGTGGAGGTTTCTCATTTGAAGTGGCCCATTCATATTTATCAAATATTCTAATCTTTCATAAATTATTGTTGTGGATCTACTTATTTTGCTCATATTTTTATGATATATTATTCATTTAGTATGAATTATCTAAGCAATTTCCTTACAAATGGTATTATAATTTCACTTTGAGCAAGCTTATATGGTGTAGTTTTTTGGATCTAGTGTAGATGTTATACAAAGAGTTAAAATATCATAAAAACATAACTTATGATCTAGGAAGATTTTATTTTTTCATCATTGCAATATTGTTTGAGGTTTTTTTTTAGTCTTTTTTTTCATGTCCTTGTGAAAACTAGTAGATAATGGATTCATCTCAATGAAATGATCACATTGGTATAATCCTTTGGTAAATTTTTTGGGTCTAAACTCCTAAACTCTAGGGTTTGTGCATGGCTAATGCAAACACTCATGGTTGTAGGAAAGGACAAGACACTCCAAAAAAAATGATGTCTCAAAAGGAGGACATGGAGTCTAAAAATTTAGAGACTAAGGTTTCTAGGTTAGTTTACCAGCTTTAGTTAGATATGCAAATCATGTTAAAGAAAAAAGATCTTAATGTGGTAAAAGAGGATGCTAAAGTAGTAAAAGGGGACATGGATTATTTGGAGTATTAGTTGGAAGAAATCAATGGGATATGAACCACTCTTATAAATAATATTCCACAGCCAAATAATATTCCATCATAAAATTTGAGTTATTTCTACTAGAAAAATCACAACTCATTCCAAATTGAAGAACATGCTATCACAAGTGGAATTATGCAAGTTTTATAGTAAAGATACAGTCACTTAGATCATTCAAATGGAAAATTTGTTTGATCTAAATTGGATCACATGTACACAAAAGGTGGTCATGGCATATTTATATCTAAAACCTAAGGAATTCATTTGGTATAGGTGGTATGTTCACAAAAAAAAGAAGGGCCTTCCTATTACCTAGATAGTGTTTACTGATGAGCTGCAAATGCACTATCACAATAGTGTCACATAAAAATACTTTAGTCAATTAATATAGTTTTGAAAAACATGTTCTATCAAGGATTATATTCAACAATTCTATAATATATCCTTACACATGGATGATATCAATGAGTAACCATGAATGACTTTTTCTTGGGTGGGCTCAAAGATAACTTCCAACTTGATGTTTGTATGTTTAATCCAAGTTTAATTGATAAATTATAGTATTTATGCATTGGGTAGAGGAAATAAATATGGTCAAATGAATGAATTTTACTAATGGTTGAGAACACAATTCTCTAACACAATCATTTTATCACCCTCACAGATTGGCCTCTCAACATATTGCAGATAAGTGTATAAAAATGTCATGTTCTAGTTGCAATAGAAGTGGATCAAAAGACATAAATGTTCTGAGAAGAAGTTTTTATACATTAAATGATAAAATTAAGATGAAGAATATGATGATGCCTCAAATGGGGGTGAGAAAGATATAAATGAAGAATCTAAATATTCTCAACCTACTATCTCCTATCATGCACTTTCAGTTATTAACACTCCTCAAACCTTTAAGGTTGTGGGTTTACTCAAGAAACAAAAGGTGAAAATATTGATTAATTCATGGGGAACCCATAAATTAATCAATAATAAGTTGGCTACTTATTTGACTTGTTTTATTCACCTAGATCTAGAATTTTAGGTCATGATTGTAAATGGTGGCATAATTAATTATTCTAGGAAATGTGTATGGCCCCATTTTATATAGTGATTATTTTTGACAAAGATGATTATGGAATTATAACTTATATGTTCTGGTTATTGACTTATATTGTTAAGTCATGTCTAGTTGAGATGTGCAAGGATTTATGAATGCTTTTCATGTATTGAAAACCATGAAAAAGATCTATTATCAATCATGTTTTAGATTATTTACTTATGAAAGTGTGATGCTTATGTTTACTTTATATATATATATATATATATATATATATATATATATATATATATATATATATATGTTGCTTTATGAACTGTGAATATGTCTATGAGATATATCAACTTAAATCATGTTGAATCATTGCTTCAAAGCTTATGAAATGGCAACTACTTATGTATTGAATTATATGAAATTATCTGTGTATGTTGATATTTCATGAATGATTGGCTATGGTTAATTGATTTAAATTGTCTTGTTTGATTAAATTTTATAGCTTTGGCTATTAGGTTAGAGGAATTTGATGTGTGTATTGAGTGTGCAAAAAAAAAAAGGGCCAATGAAGGAAAGAAACTATGCCAAAAATGGTTTTATCACAAAATAACTTTACCCTTAAACCCTTTTTAGACCCGTGTTAAGTAGTCAGTTGCCTGAGTTACCATTGGTCACATTTCTTGACTTAGCATATGTTTTAGGTGATTAGTCTTTAAGCCTATTTGGTGAAACTTGTTATTGTCTGGCCTTTAGATCTTGTAGCCAATGTTTAAATTGTCTAGTATTTGACTAAAAAATCTTATATTAATTTACTTAGACTTAAATCAAGTGAGAAAAGAGGTAAGTGAATCTATGAAGTAACCATAGGAGTCTGCAAGAGCTGCCATGGACCTTAGTTAAACATGGAAAAAAGTCCCTTAATGAGGCATGGGTTGACAAGTAGTTGGTGTTTGGCTGATTCTAGAATGACTATATATAGGAGCCAAACTCCCTTATTTTATAACTTTAGCCAATTTTAAAGAACCTAGACTGAGTATAAGATAACAATAAATAGGTACAACTGGGGAGGATATCTGAGTCTAAACAACTAGAAGATAGTGCCCAGGCAGTATTAAAGTTGATAGGTGGGCTTTCTTTTAACCTATGTTTTCAATTGTTTCCTTGGAAATAAATGATTATGTTCTTGTTTGATATTTTTCTATTAGAAGAATAATAACACTTGATTTAATCTACCTGTTTCATTATCTTGTCCATAGTTGTGCATTGGCTGCCATGTAGTGCTTGCTCATTTGAGGGCCTTGGAGAGGTGGTTCCTCCTTAGTTGAATGAAATTATTTTTTATCTCTTGTGTGAAAACATATATGATGTTTTGACATGAGTCATGGTGTTTTATGAGAAAAATATTCATGTTTGTCATGTATTAAAGTCATCTTATGTTGGGCATGGTGGAACGCTGTTTGATCCTTCCATGAAGGTCCTGATAGTAATGTGTCAAATTACTCTTATACTAGGCATGGTGAAAGGTTGTTTGACTCTTATTTGGATGTTATAGTGGTACTAGTTGAAATTGTCCTATGATGGTCATAGTAGCAAGTTGTTCAACTCTGCCATGACCATTGGTAGGAAGAAATAGAGTGAGACATCCTCTTGCTACTCCAATATTTTGGTAGGCCTTGTTATGCTATGAAATCTTGCTTTCTATTTTTTTATTTTTAAATTTAATTGAATGATAATTTGAATTCTTATTTTCTTTGTAATTGGGATTGAGAGTCTCTTTGGGTAAGAATCATGAATAATATTTTAGTGGTGCATGGTCTTTCCCTTGTGTTAAGATACCCTGGATCATATATCCACCTTTGCCTTTACCAAGTGATATAAACATGTTCAGAGCTGTGAGTCTCAAACTTGAGGGTGTGTAGAGCAATAGTTTAATGATGATAAAAGGTTGGATGGTGAGCCTTCCTTCTTATGGCCAAGAAATGTTTGGGAGTGGATGAGGAGCACTGTTGAAGACTAACTAGTCCTCTATTATATAATCAAGCCTAGAGATGTGCCTCTTGCTATGTAAATAATTAGATGAAATATGATGTATTATTAATATTTTAGTAGCTAACCTACTTGTAATATACTTATAAAAGAAAGAGTTTGGATAATATTCTAACTTTGGATTAAAATACTTGTTTTCTATTTATTGAAACTTTAGTGTTAAACTAAGTTGTATTTGTTATGAATACTTGGTTTACAAGACCTTGGGAATGATCCTATATATAAAATATTTTTTTATCTTTTTTGGGATCTTTTAATTAAATTGACATATTGATTTCTTTGCTTAAATCTTTGTCTTGAGTGGCTTGTTTATAATCACTATGTCTCCCTTTGGAATAAAAAGGTATTGTGATTCAATAGATTGAGCTTGTGCAAATATGATAAAACTCAAATAAATAGCTATGATTTTGTTATTTGGAATAATAATATATCTATACCATTTAAATCTAAATGGTGATTTTATTTGGGGTAAAAATAATGCCTTGTGAACAGTCTCTTGGGTCTTAGCAATTGAGTAAACCACCTACTATAAACCTTCTATATAATGAAACCATCTAATAAATGAAAGAGTTTTAATAAATCTTAGTTGTTTTGTAATAACTATACCAAGGCTTCAACCTTAGGTTTGAATGGTGTTTCTACACTTTAATAAATAGATTATTTGACCTCTTAGCTATAATGGAGTAAATGGATTTATGTGTTAATGCGAGAAGTATGATATTTTATATAATAGACCCATAAGTTCATAGGAGTGAGCAACTCCTTAAGTGATGATGGCTAGATTAAATTATCTTTTGATTATTTGACATTTGATTAATTGCATGAGAATATTGGTCTAGTGTCAAGTTGTGTCGATCTGAGCTAATTCAAGCTTCTTTAGCATAGTAGAGACATTTTGAGGAAGGTAGATCTAGTTTTAGACACATTAATGGTGATAGACTATTAATAAGTGAGATTTTCCTAATATCTAACCTATCATCCTTCATCCAACCATTTTATCTATGCACTTTGGATTGTATCTTTGTCATTTTATAAAATTACTAGGTCTAGCATTATCTTTATATCTTAGTCCATTTTTAGGTTTAGATATCTAATCAGATATTGTAGTCATAAATAGTCTACACATGCATTTTTCTTGCCTTAGCCATTTGTTGAGCTTGTTTATGTGACCTTATACCTTAGCTTATTGAGCAAGTTACCTTGTGCAACATTTGTCTTAGTTGCTAGATGAGTTCCCTACACAACTTTGATTATGTAGCACTTGTATTAGCCATTTTGATAAGATATTTTCATGTCACTTTTTCTATATCCATTTAAATACTTGGATTGTTTTATAATTTTTTTCTTAGTTAATTTCACAATTTTTTTGTCAAGTGGTTTGGAAAAAGCCACATGTCATCATCCTACTAACCTAAGAGTGATATCATCTTAGTGTATTGTACAGTTGATAATGGATCAATAAGCTTGCAAGATGTTACCATGTGGCATCATCCCAATGACCTATGATCTTGGAGATGACTGTACAAGAAGCTTTCTTCCAGGCCATTAGACTAGTAGGATGTTACCATATGGCATCATCTTAGTGCCCCATGATTTTGGATATGACCGTATAAGGAGCTTGCCTCCAGAGTAATGAAATAGTGGGATATTGCTATATGGTATCATTTTGATTATACACAATCTTGGATAAGTCTATATAAATGGCAAAGCCTTCAGGCTAATGAGTTATTACCACTTGGCATCATCTTGATAGTCCACAATCCCAAGGTTGCAAGTAAAAACATGAAATTTTGTCAAATCAATAGGAAATCAAGAGGACACCACATGGTTAGAAAGGTCCCTAGGAGCCTGAAGAGAAGTTAGTGTGGCCTTGGATCCTATCAAAGTAGTGTGTGGAAGCCAACTACATCAACTATGATCTAGGTTTAAATTAATGACCATCTTAATGTCATAAGCATAGTTATCATTTGGCATGATCTCATGAAGGATTTTATGAGTGATGGGTTGAATGAATCAAGGATTTTGAGCTTATTAATTAGTGATTTATGCTTATTTGAGTTTTAATGGTAGTTATAGGATTCATATTTTCATATGTGTGATCAAATGGATTATGGTATCTATCCATCTTTGTTGGTGTTTTGTTCATTGAAGTTGTATGTCATGCCTATTTTTAGAATAAAAAATGGGCATGATAAAATGTCCTAGTATTAAACTTGTTATGCAAGACTATATGCTAAATTATCCTATCTTTGATATTCCTTTAGGTGGGGATGACATTGTTTTGAGAGTCCAATGACTGACAACCTTAGGAATAATAGAGATGAATTTCAAGAGCTGATCATGAAATTTCATTTTGAAGGTAGTATATTTGAACTACATGGATTATGGAAAAAATATCCATAATTGGTTAGTTCACATCAGATGTTGAAGATTTTAAAATAGGCCAAAGGATTTGTAGTCTATTATTTTCTATATAAGTTTAACCAACAAAGGCATCTACACATACTGATCTAAATATGATTACTGATGAACACCTAATAATTTTTGACATCATGCCAAAATTACTACCACCAAGAAGAGAAAATGATCATGCCATTCAACTCCTTCCAAGGAGTCAACTACCAAACATTGTACCATACATGCATCCATATACTTATAAAAGTGAAATTGAAAATATGGTACATGAGATGCTAGAGGCAGGTATTATAAAATATAGCCAAATTAAATATTTTTTCTCAATGGTCACGGTGCATTAGAAGGATAACACTTGGTGGATTTGCCTAAAATATAGAGAACTCAACAAATACAACATCAAAAATATTTTTTTTTCCAATAATTGATGATTTGTTAGATCAGCTACATGGTGTTATTTTAAAAAACTAAATCTTCATTCTAGATACCATTAAATTTATATTATAGATGAAAATATCCTTTAAATATATTTTAAAACTCATGAAGGCCATTATTAGTTTTTGGTCTCACAAATGCACCATTTACATTTTAAAGTTTGAACACTATTTTTATAATTTTTTTGAGAAAAATTATGTTGGTGTTTTTTGATGGCATCCATATATATAACAAAACTTGGGAATAACATTTATGTGAAACACATACTATTAGTTCTAGAATAAAATCAAATTTATGCAAAAATTTTGAAATGTGATTTTGGAGTCCAAAAGGTGGAGTATTTTGGTCATATGGTGTTACACAGACTCAAAGTAGACCCTAAGAAGATCAAAGATATGATGGAGTGGTAGGTGCAAAAAACCCTCAAGAATCTTTGAGACTTTTTAGGTCTAACAAGTTACTATCACATATTTGTGAAAAATTATGGCAGTGTAATAACACCACTCATAACTTTTTTGAATTACTTTTTCCATTAGAAGGAAACAACTATCAAGGCCTTTGATAAGTTGAAGGACATTATGTGTACCACCCCATTTTTGGCTACCCTTGATTTTTATAAAACATTTATTTTTGAATGTGATACATGAGAATCTGACATGGGAGAAGTGCTCATGTAGGAAGAAAAAAAACATTGCATTTGAGATTTGTTAACTCAAGGGTATAAATAGGTTAGCATATGAGAAAAAGATGTTGACAATTATTCATGTAGTCAATTAATGACGACATTATCTGATGGGTAAACACTTAAGGTAAAGACTAATCATGATAATCTAAAATATTTTTTAGAATAACGATTATCATCATAATAACAACAAAAATGGATGACTAAAATGTTGGGATATGAATTTGAAATTGTCTATAAGAAAGAAAAAAAGATTGTTGTAGCAAATGCACTATCTAGGATGAATGAATCCACATAGGAATTTTTATGTGCAATGACCACTTGAAAAATAAATTAGATGGAAGAGACAAGATTAGAATGAAAGAATATAAGGGATGCATAGGTTAAAATTCAAAATATCCAACATAGTTTTGGTGATTTTAACAAATTTGGGTGGAAATAGAATGCATTATGATATAAATATCAATATAGCTATGTAAGAATTATATTTTCAAGCACAATATCCTTAAGGAGCTTCATGCATCTCCAATAGGGGGAACTCAAGGTTTTTGGAAACCTATCATAAAATCAAACATGATTTATTTTGGGAAGGACTCAAGGGGGGTATACAAAAAATTATTGTTGAATGGATGACATGTCAACAAAATAAGGGTGAAACAATTAAAACACTATGTCTTCTACAACCTTTATCTATCTTTAGCTAGAGGTGAGAAGAGGTTTTCATGGATTTAATTATAGGGTTGCTAAGGTCTGAAGTTAAAATGTCCTCATGGTAATTGTGGATAGGCTCAAAAAATATGCTCATTTTTGCTCCTTGTCACAACCATTTGTAGATAGTATAATAACTACTTATATTTTGGATATAGTTCAAAAATTTCAAGGTATTCCCAAGGTCATTATAAGTAATTGTGATTCCATTTTTACTAGTAATTTTTGGATTGATTTATTATGATGTTTGGTTACTCAGTTGGCTCATTACCTATGATACCATCCTTAATCAGATGGGAAAATAAAGGTGGCCAACAAATTCCTAGAAGAGTATCTCCATTGTTTTATATCAAATTAGAAAATGGCAAGTTCATCAGGTGCCACTAGCATAATGATAGTATGACACTAATTAAGTCTTATGTTTAGGTACTCAATCATATCATTGCTCATCATATCATCCTTAATTGAATGGAAAAAAAAGTGGTCAACAAACGTCTAGAAGGGTATCTTCATTGTTTTACATCAGATAAATGATAATGGTGGGTTTATTAGGTACCACTAGAAAAATGGTGGTATAACACTTCTATACCTATTATAAAATGTGTCTATTTATGGAATTTTATGGTTATCAACCCCTATCCATCACTTCATGTTTGAGGGTGTAATCCAAGGTTTAAGCTATTGAAGAACACATTCAACATCAACATGAGGTACTAACTAGTCTAAGAGACAATTTGATAATGACACAAAATAAAATGAAGTAATAAGTGGTTCAATATTTTAGTGAGAGGAATTTTTACATGGGTGAATGGGTATTTATGAAATTTAACCCATATAAGTAGATAAATCTAAAGCAATCGAAGAATGATAAAAAACCTTCTTCTAAGTATTATGGCCCTTATAAGATCTTGTAGAAAATTGGTAGTGTTGCATACAAGTTAAAGCTACCCTAGTTCACTTATGTTCATCATGTATTTCATGTGTATTACCTAAATAAGGTAATTGGACAAAGAGTTTTTACCTAGATCGGGTTACCAGAATTGGATGAATAAGGTCAAGTCATTCTATAACCTAAGAAGATCCTTCACATATGCACTAAAAAATTGATAACAAGAGAGATTAAGGAATATTTGGTCAAGTGGAAGAATCTGAATCATGGAGATGAAATGTGAGTGGATGAATATTTACTACAATAACATCCAAAGTTTTACACATTGAGGGAAATGTTGTTTTAAAGGGGAGGGGCATGATACTTCTTTAACCTCTAGCATTTCTAAGGATACGTGTGGCCTATTTATGGATTACATAACCTTTTATATTATATTGACAAATTTCTTTATGTTTTTATATTGTTAGTAGGGTCAACCTATGCAATAACCATATCTTAAGTAAAGTATATATAAAAAGTAGTGGTTAGTATTTGGGTATCATATTATGAATTCTTCTCTTATTGCATTGTCATGGATGTTTTTCCTCAAAGTGGTTCAGTCATATTTATCAAATATTTTTCTCTTTCATCAATTATTATTATGGATCTTCTTATTCTACTAATATTTATGTGATATATTATTCCATTAGTGTGAATTATCTAAATACTTTCCTTATAATTTTGCATGTTGGTGGTGTGATAAAGTACTCAAAGTATTTCACATAAATACATAGTAGATCTAAGCCTATTTATTATTTGGCACTCATCAAAGATACATCTATACACTTTTACACATTCAAAGGGACTACCCTATACTTCCCATTTCAACTATCAGTTACAAGGAGTAGGTCCTAGCCAAAGTTTAAAGAATTTAAGACAAGCCAAAATTTTCATTTACCATGTCAAAATATAGATTATGGGGTGTATTCATTAAATGAATAACATTACATACATACAACTAACATGAAGAACTACATACAATTTAACTTCCCTTGTCAGAGTATTGGATATGTAGGCAACACTCAACCATTCATTAGGGAGTTAAGATTAGCTTGACCCACATTATTTACTTTTTATAGGCTTATAAGTAATTTTTAAAGTAGGCTTAGGGGTTCAGGATACCACGCACACAATGAGCCATGATATCTCACACAAACAAATTATAAGTAGGTGTAGTGAGAAAATTCACTTTCATGTGTAAATTATTTCTTGTAAATATGAAATATATTTTATTAATATAAAGATGATTCTAATCTAGAATAAAAATTGTAGAAAAATATAACTAAAATACCTAATGGGTTGAATCCCTAATTTAGTCATCTAATCTTGACAATCTTAATAAACTAATTAGGATTTAACACACTTATCATGCTTTGATGACTCTATATAAATGTGAACCTCATTATTTTGAGGAAGCTATTCAAGATGATATATGAAAAGTTGTTATGCATGCTAAATATAAAGTCCTAATTAAAAACTAGATTTGGGATCTTATCTTGCCTTCGCTTAAAAGATATATTGTTGGTTCTAATTGGCTTTACAAAATCAAATATAATTCATTTAGTAAAACTAAAAAAAGTCAAATATAGATTAGTTTCTCATATTTTTAATAAAAAACTTGAGATTGATTATGTTAAAATATTTTCTCCTATAGTAAAAATGAGTATTGTTAGATTGTTTATTGCCTTTGAAACTCAAAATGGTTAGATTATACACCAAATATATGTAAAAATACCTTCCTAAATGTTGATCTAAAAGAAAAAATATACATGATTCAACCTAAAGGTTTCATTGAACATAACAAATAATATTATGTTTATAAGTTAAATAAATCTCTTTATAATTTAAAATAAGCTCATTGAGTTTAGTATTCTAAAATCACTAGTTCTTTTACAGAATTATGTTTATCTAATTATTATTCTGATAATGATGTCTTTGTAAAATTTAAAAATGATCATTTTATCTTAATTATATTATATTTTGATGAATTTATTATTATTGATAATCAAATTAGTTTAATTCTTAAATATAAGATAAACTAAGTCAATATTATGAAATGACTGCTCTAGACATTTTTCATCATTTTCTAAGAATGACTATATTTTAAGATAAAAATTTAATTGTTGTATCTTGATACAATCTCAATATGCACATAACATGTGTTAAGTTTAATATGTTTGATTGTAAGCCTACATATACTCCTATTAAACTTGGCTTTAAGCTTGATGTAAACCCTGTTTATGATAAAATTAACCTCACTCTTTATAGGCAACTTGTTGGTAGTTTACTTTTATCTAACTATTACCAGGCTAGATATTTCATTTATTGTAGGTGTTGTTCTCAGATTCATATAGGATCCATATTTGGATCATTAGAAATTATCAAAATATACACTTTAGTATATGGTTTATCTTATTTTTCCATTGATAATACTAATTTATATTGTTATTGTGATGTTGACTTTGCTAATGATATTATAGATCACAAATCTATATTTGGATATATGTTTATGTTTGATGCAATTGATATCATTTAGAACAACAAAAAACAACCTATTTTTTCTATCTCTTTTACAGAACTAGAGTATAGAAGTGTTATGGAAACTATTAAAGAAGCCATGTCGCTATGAAAATTGTTAAAATAACTCTATTTGAATGTTTCTCATAGTAACACTTTTTTATGTGATAATCAAAGTTGTAGAGCTTTGACACAAAATCTACTACATCATCAAAAAAATAAGCATATATAAGTTCATGTACATTTTATCTGAGAGAAAGTCCTCAATGGTGATATTGATATCCAATTTTATTCTACGAATGAATAAGTGGAAGATATTTTAACAAAACCACTTGATGTTACCTAGTTTTACGAGTTTCACTCCATATTATGATTATGTTCTTATTCCCTAACATAAAATAAATAAGATTAGTTTATTTACCACTAACATAATATATATATATATATATATATATATATATATATATATATATATATATATATATATATATATATATATATATATATATATATATATATATATATATATATATATTGTAAAAATGACACAGTACATAAACACAACACAAAGTTACATGGAAAAAAATCACATAGAGATAAAAATAATAAGTTTAACCCATTCTTTGGTAGAGCTGAAGGCTTAGAAATGTGCAACAAAAAATTTATATCAGTCAATCAACACATTTTTATTAATCAAACTCCCTATAAATATATAGGAGACATATTTACTATAAATGAGGTTGCTTTGATCCCTATAAAATCTCAACCTATTAACCAAATAACTAATAACAATATGATATATATTGTTTGTTATTAACAATATATCTAATAACAAACTATTTTACCTATTAATATATTTACCATATTGACCATACGATAACTAAAAACTAATAGTAAATAGTTATTTATCACATAGTAAAAAATAATTATCATGGGAACTCTAATTTAACAATAGTCCCTTTCTTAGAGATCACATGGGAAGAGGATTCACAAACACTAAATACTATATTACCTTCCCATAAGATTGACATGCAGATGTTGGGTTCATTCAAAAATGTGTCTGATACATAATTTGAAAAAATTACTTAGGAGAGGAAAAATATTACAAAATGCCTTTTGCACATAGGCTTATTTAAAAAAAATGCTTCTCAAGATTTATTTGAGGTTTGTGATTAAAATGGACTTTGCCTCTCAGATGACTCTAATAATAACTTTGACTCTTACAATAAATTTGACACTTTTAATCCCCATCTAATCCCATTTTTAATCATCATTAACCCTATAAAGGATTTTAGAACCCTCTAAATCTATAACCTTCTCTATTCTCACCCCTCCTCTCAAGAAACCTCTAAATCTAGAGGCTTCCAAAGAATTTTAAATTCCTTTTAATTCTCATCCATTGATCTCCTTCATCTAACTTCAAATATCTAGCACTGATCTCTCCCTCCAAAATATATTTAAATCCATTCCTCCTTCATGGAAACCATTTCAATATAATCTTTCAATCACAAGCATTCAACATTTTTGATAAAACATCATAATATCCAATTTATGAGTCTAAGATAATTAATCCCATCCTCTTCATTTTGTATCTATTTGATCATGGTTTAGAGAATTTAAATTTAGGATCATAGTGCTGGTTTTGAATTATGTTCATCCATTTGCATTATGGTTTTAATGGCTCTAAACTTTAACTAGGTAGTTTGATGTTTGGGTTTGAATTTCCATAGTTAAATCCATATTGTGCCCAAAAATATTTCTACTTTTTGATGACCATAATGGAACATTTACTCCCATTTTAATCAATTTTTTTGGTTAGATATATTTTTGATAGCCTGAAGGATTAATTGGATAAGGAAAATCTTAGATTTTTAAAATTTTACATGCTTAGGTGAAATCTGTGACATTGCACTGGTATTCACAACCTTGTAGTCATGGTTTTGTCCCATATATTATGATTTTGAGTGAATAATTTACCTTAAACACTAACCATCTCCTCTAATCATACATGGTTTTGGCCCCTATACAATACCATAACTCAAAAATTAAGACCTTGTACTAAGAGTTGCAACTTTGCATGTATAGTAGCATTTTTGTTTGACTATTAATGGTCTATTTTGAGGGTTAGGCACAAAAATGTGACTTCAAGAATCATGAATTTATATAGGATGTTGTGAATTTTCCCTATTGAGTCACATTTTTTTTGGTCCTAGGGGTAGGCTTTTACCCTGACATTTTCTATTTTGTAATAGAGTTTGGCATCTAACGTCCTTTTTATCAGTATATTTAAGAGATTTTTTCTCTAAAAGTATATTTATTGACTAACCCCCATTCTGTAAATAAATTTTTGTATCTATGTGGTCTGTGTGATTAGTAGGTATAGTAGGAAAGGGAGGCCAAGATAGGAGAAAAAAAAAAAAACACAACCAACCAACCTTTTACCTTTTCCCTATATTTATACAAAACTACAAATCACAAAATTCTAGGACTTGTGACCTTGCTCTATGAAATAGCGATATTGTAGTCTTAATAGTGATTTTGTTACTTTGACATTTTGACTTTAAAATATGTATGTTGGGTTATCATATTTCAATGCACATGGCAGACTTAGGATAAAACCTGATTAAAAACACCTTCTATTATTTAGATTGTATAGGGTTTTGTCCATTTTAATTGATATTTTAAATCTATTCATAAAATTTTAGATATATCATAATTCGTTTTGTTTAATCTATCATATTCATCTGTAAATAAACATTTTTGGCATTTAGACAACTTATCATAAACTTATAAATAAATCTTTTTGATCAAATATCAAAATATTGAGGTTTTGTACTTTATCACAAAACTGTTACTCTCAAAATTTTATTAATAATGATTTTGTCTCGTCTAGTCATGGTTTTGAACTAACTCCTATGGTTTTGTAGATAAATGTCATGGTTAATATAACTATTACAAAGTCATGACTCATAATCTATTATTTTTCATTAGAGTTGTGACTTTGCACTCTCTGGTTGTGACTTTGCACTATGTAGTTATGATTTTGCATTTGATTTTTTCCTTTTTAAGTGTATTTTTGAAGTCATTTTTCATGAATTTTGAGTCATTTTGGACCTCCCACAATGCCCAAATTGCCTTTGGCATTGGGGGATCTACCCCTCAACCCCGCCCTATACCATGATAGGGAGTATGCTAAGAGTGCTGCCCCTTGACCCCACTAGGGGCTGCCACCCCCAAACCCCTACATCATGGCTCACTTACTCAAAGAAGTTGTAGAGCCAAATCATGATTTTTTTAAGGGTATTTTTCTTAAGACCTATTAGACTAACATTTTTTTTATTACAAGGATAAGTCTATAGGTTATTTTGTCTTGATAACATCATTTTTTGTAGGTCAAATTTTATTCTAACACTTTTGTCTTACAAGTTATCCCTCAATATTGTTAATCAAAACTACTAATCATTTATCTTGTAGGTTGCCTCTTTAAAAGTGCCAATCAAACTACTAATCTCTTTCTTGTAGGCTGCTTGTCAAAGACCCCCATTGACATATTAAAAATCATTTTGATTATTAATCATTTTAAGAACTTCATTTGAATTATGTTGTACTATATATTTTTGTAAATATATCACACATCTTAATATAATTAGTCAATTAATATTTTTGGCTAACTGTTTGTATCCTAAGGGATATAGTGGTGTATGCTCTCCTCCTTGCATCTTTGTGGTGATTCTTAGAGGATCAAAAACCACCTATAAAATCTCTTTATTTTTCCTTTCTAGGGGTCAATGATGTGGATATCATCACCATGCACTTGACCAAACTACGTGTTCTAGTGGAGTCTAAAAATTAGGCAAGCTATCATTAGGTGCCTAAGAGGAATTCCCCATAAAGGGTTCTATAGAGTGAGGAGTGGTCAAGATATAATACACAAGGTGGTTATACAATATCTTACTCATATCTGGGCCCTATTATACCTTTATGTATATAGAAGATGTACTTTGAGAGCCCATGCAAACCTCACATAGGATCCTTTGGCCATAATAGGTGATCCAATATTAGAGTTAATATCAGCTCCCAAGTAACTTTCATGTGCAAATGGGGTTGAGAGGGTTTGAAATATTCTGTAATGGGTCATTAGATTATAGCCTCACCTACAAAGCTATTAGATGGTATGATCATTGGGTTAAACACCCTTGAGTTTACTAAACATAGGTTTGTGGTTTACTTGCTTGGGTATGTATGCATTGTGCTAAAATTTTTCTATTTGTGCCATGTAAACCTTCACCCAAACCTATACACCTATCTAAATCTTTGCAAAACCCATTTTTTATATTCATTTTGTACATCCTTACCCCATCGACCTCTTGTAGACATAATTTTGTATATCCTTTCACATTATACATCCTTTCCATCATCCATTTGTATATATTGTCTATATCATATCCCATTTACCATCTTTTATTCATCCCATTCTAGTCTAACCATCTCCACTCATCATCATCCCCTTGTACATAATCTATTATTTTATCCTTCTAGTCATATCCTATCACTAGGTCCACCTATTATTGGTCATCCCCCCATCACCTACATATCCTAATAATTTATCAACATCCACCTTTTGTCCTAATTCCATATCCCATCACTTCTCTTGATCTTTCCTTCATCACCCATCTAGCCTTAACTCATCTATCCTATCTTAGTTGGCTCTTTTAGACATATACGAGTCTGATCTATCTCCATATCATTTGCATTTCCTCTAGTCAGATTTATTATCACCTATAATAATACTTGTAATTATCCCTTATACTTCATCACATAATCATACCCCATCCCCATCTTGAGCAAATTAGTCTAAGGATTTCAACTAGTCTTGTCTATCTCTATCATCCTATCATCACTATCATTTATCTTTTGGTTAGATCTCATTCCTAGTTGGTATTTTTCCAGCATCTTATCACTTTATTAGTATAATTATATAAAACCCATCAATCATCTTTACTATTTATAACTAGCACCCATCCAATCATCACCTTGCTAATTTGCATCTAGGCACCCATCAAATCCCTGATCCTTTTTCTAGCTTGATAACTAGACATTACTAATAGGTCATTAGAACCTATTTCACTATCAACCTCAAATTTCACCCTAGTCTTTAATTCATTCATCCATCATCACCTAATAATACTAACTCAGTCATTAAGGACCTACTCTATTCAATGAATCATCACTAATCCTTAGTCTACACCACTAACCCCCTTCATCATCCATCCTTCATCCCCATGGATTTGGACCCAATTCTCATAGACCAATACATTTTGGCCAATAAGGATGCATCCCTTTTGTGAGCACTAGAAATGGTTGCTCACTTACCTTATGACCTTGATTCCATTTACCCCAAACCAACACCCTATTTACAACCCCTTAACTTATCAAAATCAATATTGATATTCCTTGATATGGTCACCCTCATCAATCAATACATTTTAGAAAATAAAGATGAATTCATATTATGGTTATGGAAGATGAGTGCTCACTTTCATGATGATTTTGACCCCATAAAACTAAATTCACCTCTAGAACAAGTCCATCATCAACCCTTATCCTCATCTTATTCCATTCCACCATCTAATCTCCCTATCCAAACCTAAATAACCCCAATTAATACTTATCCATAGTCAGATATTTCATCCTAATCCCTCATCCTACTAATAAAGAAAATCCTAACATATCAACCTTATCCCCCAATAACATGACCTCCCTATCACATCCTCCCAAAACCACCACTCTATCTTGTCAAGTCCCCCATCCTTTATCACATACCACCATGAAGATCAAACCCACTTTCATAGACCAATACATAGCTACCAATAAGGATGAGATCCTCTTGTAGTTACTTACAATATGTGTCCCACTTATTGAAGGTGTAGACTCCCTTTAACTCATTATACCTCTAGGGAAAACTCATTCATGTGAGTATCATGTACACCCTCCATCCCCTAGTCATAACCCATCCTTTACTAGCAAAGGGAATCCAACCTTTTTCACCTATCCATCCACCCAATCATGTTAAACACCATTTGATCTAAAGTTCAATGCTTCCACACCAAAGTCATAAAGTGAAGTGGGTCCTGATACTTGCCTTTCTATATCTTTGTAAGCCCTTTTCTAATAACTAGTCACTGCCAACATGATTGTCTATCCACCCATACAACATCTTGATCCCACCAAGCTTAAGCCCTCATGGAAAGCAAATTAATATTTTTAATATCATCAAAATTAGGGGCATTCCATTAAATGATGTAAAAATTTTAATGATTATGTCCAAGATCTAACTGACCATGGTGACATAGTAATTGAGGATGAACCAAATGAGTTCATCTCCCTGGGTAAACAAGAAAAGGGATGCCAAGATTCCATTCTGGATAATGATCAAGCCCTTACCTTTACAAGCCAAGGTCAATACACCATACCCATCTTCCATTATCCCTCCCTCATAGATGAATCCTCCAGCAAACATAAGTTCAAGTCCCATAACTTTAGTCCTCTAATATCTCATAATCCCTTTCATGGACCTATCTTTGCTTAATATATTATTCTTGTATCCTCTCCCTCTCACCCATCACATCATATACTACCTATTGAGAGGGAACTTATAGATAACAATTCTATTAATAGTAACATAAAGTCACGTATTCCATAGTTAGTGTTGAAGCCATCTACATTAGGATCATGTGTAGCATCAATCTTTGAATTTGATTCCTCATCAGAAACATCATCCTTAATTAATATTAGAGCAATTGATCACTATGCCTATCCTTTTAAATATACCTATAATTTAGATAATAATCAATTACTAGGCATATCTCTTGATCCTAATTAGGATGATAAAGTCAGAACTATGTTTTTACAATCTTTTTCTATCAAAGATTATCGTAATGGATCTGATTCTACGTTGGATGCACATATTACAACTAGTCTTAGTGATTCTTTTGATATTTTTGAGGACACTTTCTCTAATTTTGTGGTTAGGGATCCTAGTGACCTTTATAAGGAATATGATTCCCATTATCCCCTTAATCTATCACACAAAATTAATCATCCACCTTACCTCCATAATCCCCATATCCCACTTCTTGAGGGAATAAATAGGAACATGCATCATTGGATTCCCATCTACATTTGAAATCATGTGCCACAAATACCAAGGTCTAATAACATATATCAAAATTCATAAATCATTATCAGACCATATTTTATTCCACACATCACAATCAAGAAAAGTCAAATCATCAGCCTAATAAAAAATTGTCTTCTCTTAATGAATCCCAAAATCAGGCACTAAAAGAATGTCAAAGTCAAAATAATCATCATCTATCAAGTCAAAAATCAATTTCCTCTTGTGAAGCCTAGCATCTAGAACTAGGGGGAAGTCAAAGTCAAACCTAATTAGTAAATCAAAAGAAAGTCAAAAGTAATAATCATATGGCCGACCATCTTCTTAATATTTGAATCAAAGAATCAACAAATCAAAAGGTCTTGGATCCCTTAATCTCATGTAACCCATCTAAATCATCTCCCAACCATATCTAATAGTGTATGCAATTGTCAAACCCTATTTCCACTCCCAATCCCATCATATCGACCATCCTAATCATATTCCTCATTCCCATCCTATACCTCATCATCACAATCATGACATACTCCCATCCACACCATATCTCAAATATCTAGGCAAGATTGTCCATTGTAGGGGTTACAAATGAACTTGGTTGAAACATCCATCAATAATTAATAAAGGTCACCAAGACATTAATACATCTTATGGTGGCAACATGGTCCTAACATCACACATCTCCAAAATAGGTGTTGGTTAATAATTCAAGAAATATCATTAATCTTTCATCTCACCCTTCTCCAATAAAATGAGATGCCCACTAAAATAAAAAAATTCAAAAAAAAAAAAAAAAAACATTCATCTAATGGTGAAAACTATTTTTTTGGGACCTTGAGAAAGTACCATGATAAAAACTTGTTTCTAGCATCATGGTAGAATAATCTATTGTCCAAATTATACCTCAACACTTGGGGGTAAAATCAATCCATTTCCATGTCATCATTATATATCTTATCCCTTAGTCCATTGTCCCTACCTATCATTTTCTATCATATTATGCATCCTAGTATGTCCCTCCTTTCTTTCATCTTGACTTCATAAGGACAAGGAAGGTGTCTTGAAAAATGTTATTGAACCATCTTGGCATATACTTCAATGGATACTTAGGTAAATAAACATCTAATCCCTTTTCAATGTGGTCATTGGCAATCCCTAGTCCCTTCTTCCTTGGTCCTCATCTCCTTGGTCCCCATCACCCTCATCCTTTTATCATCTCATCTATCAATCCATCCATATTTGTCCTAGTTGCTAGGCTTGGTATTTACTTTGTTATTAACCCCATTTTTATAGTGTACATACATATCCCAAAAAACCTTAGACATTGACATATTATAATAAAAATATTAAAAAATATAAAATTTTAAAAAGCCAAAAATAGTCTATGATGTCTTGTTTTATGCCAAAACCCCTAGTCATATCTATCTCCATCACATCATAACCTTCAACTTTCTATCCTAAACCACATTTAATACCCTATCACCATCCCAAAAAAATGACTAAAATCTATTCCTCATCCTTGGGTACTATATTTAGTCTTAGAACCAAACCCTAGTGGTCACTCATCCTTCCATATCTCCATCATCATCTTTTGACTAGGTGTTATCAAACATACACTACCTTATCCACAAATTTAGTCTAGCACCCATCACTTTACTATCATTGCCTCTTCATACCTAGAACCCATCAAATCACATTTTTATAGTATGAAAGGTATTTGATCCCATCATCTCCTAATCTTCTTGCTAGTTTGAACTCTTGCCAGATTTTGTCTTTTGGTAATGCTTGGTCATCTTAATCTACCCATCCTCCTTTGACCAATGTTAGGTTTTCTTCCTAAGATTAAAGTAGAATCTCAAAACTTTATCCCCAATCATCACATCCAAGTCTTAATCCTAATCATGATCATCCTATCCAAATTGAAGTCTATCCTAAGTCCACAATCACATTTTGATCATCCTAGTCTAGTCCATCACCTAATCTCTCATCCCATCATTAGAAAAGAAATTATGATATCACATGTAGATACTTATGTGTGTTTCTTGTCTATTATTTGAATTACTTTTATGATGTATATATCTTATTGTTTGATATTTATATTTCATCATTTTATTTATTATTCAATAAACAAGGATGCTATGAGGTCACGAAAGCCATAATAATGCTTATAAGTGCCCTTGATGATGAAGAGTTTGCTATTTATACATGTACTTTGGTACAAAATCCTCTTGGTCATGTTTATATCATGGGGTAAAAAACTAAGTGCCATATCTATCATATTGCTTAGACTATAATGATCTTTATGACATTTATGATGGCTTGATCATCTACAACTCATCATCTATCTAATCATCTAATCATCCTTATTCTCATCACTAATCCAATATTCACAACCCATTCAACTAACATCCCATCATTTATCCTCATCTCATCATTAGAGTCATATCCTCTAATCACTAATCCTCATCATCATCAGTATCATCTCCTCTATCACTTATCATTTATCTCCAAGTTAGAACTACATTAGCTTGAGGCCTTTTCAAACTATGTAGGCATCACTTGGCCACTTTTTAGTGCTCAAGGATAGCTTAGCCAATATATCTCTTCCTTTCTCATCATCCATAATCATCATCTTGATCATCATAATCTCAATTATTTTGGTCACTCGATCATATCATTTATTCTCTATCATCATCTACATTATATTTATAAATTTAGCTTTGAGCTACACCTATAATTAATCTTATCAAATCAATCTCATCTTAGCCAATAACTCTCCCTTACAAGTATCCTTTCTTGGGATATGTTTAAAAATTATGTTCTTTTAATCTAATCATCATTATGATATGATTGATTCCCCTTTGAGATGTGTCGATAACTGTGATACCTATCATCTCTACTCTCTGTGCATGTGTCTTTGTCAAGGGCATCATCAATCGGTATACCACTACTCAATTTTAATTTATATTCTTCATCTTTCTCACATATACCATCCCATCCCTTTATCTATCCATCATATCCCACCCCTCACTTCTTCTTTTGAGTGGCCATCCATCTCATTCTTCCTCATATGTCCCATTGAAGGGGCATCATATCCCCTAACATCATCTACTAACATTCATCCATGACATGGTTTTTATTTGAAATACCATTACTTCTTCTACTTTGCTCCACTATTAATTCTCTTTCAAAAAGAGGTAAAATATATGCATCTAAATTCACTCGCTTGCATTATTATCACTAATATTTCTATTAGTCAACATTAATTCTACT
This sequence comes from Torreya grandis, assembly GCA_037957365.1. Classification (NCBI taxonomy): domain Eukaryota; kingdom Viridiplantae; phylum Streptophyta; class Pinopsida; order Cupressales; family Taxaceae; genus Torreya; species Torreya grandis. Next base: position 994,708 of record JARHVA010002287.1, on the reverse strand, counting down.
TATCTCATTTAATCTCATCCTAAAATTAACCTTTATATCTATTTTTATAATATCTCCTTTCTATTATTTTTCATCTACTAACCTTATTCATTCCAATTTCATCATTAAGTTATCCTAAAACCCTATTATCTCATCTTAATCTTATTTACCTATCATTTGGTAATTTTAAATTCCCAATAACACACTTACTAGCCTATACCTAGGCTCTCCTATACCCCTAGTCCCTAATCACTCACCTAATCCCCATATAATCCCATATTTAATCATCATTAACCCTAAGAAGGATTATATAACTCTCTAAATCTAGAACATTCTTTATTCTTAACCCTCATCTCTAGAAACCTCTAAATCTAGAGGCTTCCAAATTTTTTTAATCTTTTTTAATTATCATCCATTGATCTCATTCATCTATCTTCAATCTCCACCATTGATCTCCCCCTCTAAATTTTGTTTAAATCCACTCCTCTATGGAAACCATCTTTGGAATACATAAAAAATCCATGTCAATATAATCCTTCAATTACAAGCATCCAACATCCTTGATCAAGCATCATAATGTCCAATTTTTGAGTCCAAGGTAATCAATCCCATCCTCTTGATTTTGCATCCATTTTATCATGGTTTAGATCATTTAACTTTAGGATCGTAGTGATGGTTTTGAATTATGTTAATCTCTTTACATTATGATTCTAATAGCTTTAGACTTTAACTAGGTAGTTTGATGTTTGGTTTTGAATTTCCATAGTTAAATCCATATTGTGTTCAAAAATACTTCTACATTTATTAAAAATATATCTAAATATCAAACTATTTTTTCCAATAGTATCTTTATCATATTGACCATACAATAACTAACAACTAATAGTAAATAGTTATTTACCACATAGTAAAAATTAATTACCATGAGAACTCTAAACTCTCAATTAAAAAATTCACAAAAGATTATTCATTAATTTGAGAAATTTTGATCCAATATATTTATTTCTCTCCTTCTTACTTCTTCTTAGACATTTTATTCATATAACTTCAAAATTCTCAAGTTTGAATGTATTGAGTGTATTATGATTTTACCACGTAAAATCATTTATAAGTGGAGTGAAACATTGTAACCAATAGGTTCAACTTCCCACCCGATTCACAATGATAAGAAATATAATAATGTATTTTATTATTTATTAACACAAGTTTATCTTATATAATTTAAATAATAAAAAATATTATTTATTATTTACCAATGTTATTAATATATTAATGATCTTTACTACTAACATTAATTGTTCTAACACTCCTCCTTAATGTTAAGTGGGGATACATGCCATATCCAGCTTTATACAAAAAGAATTATACTCCGTAAAATATAAATAATGAGTTTAGGATGCATGTAATATTTAAAAGATTTTAAAAACCTCTGTCATGCCAATATCATATTTTATAACAAAATGAATTATAATTCATAAAGTACTTAGAATAATTTTAAGGTAGCGTGATTGTGAGACTACATCTTATAATTTTTCATGAATAATTAACCAAGTATTTTGGATTCTTTTATAAGATAAAGACCATTAAAAAATATTTTTTTAAATATTAAGTATATTGTAAACTCATATATTACAAAATTTATCAAAATTACATAAAGTGATATTATAATACTTTTATAATTTAAGAATAAGTATAGAGAAGAAAAAAGAAATACATGGCTGTTAGGAAGTGATGTTGTCATGCACATCTCCCTTAATAAAAAATTTGAGAGGCCCAACATTTTATGAAACTTGTAAAATTTGGTAACACCAAGTGATTTTGTGAACATATTTTCTACTTGTTCATTTATAGGATAAACTTGGAGATCTATATAACCATTGATTAATTTATCTCGGATAAATTTTTTATAAACTTCAATATGCTTAGTTTTTTGGTGTTGCATTAGATTTTTCATTCAAGATATACAACTTTGATTATCGTAAAGAAGGGTGGTACTATCATAAATATCTAAATGAAATTCTTCTAACAACTTTCACAATCACATAACCTTTTTAATAGGTTGCATAAGACTTCCATACTCTACTTCTACAGAAGAGATATAAATAATATGTTATTTTTTATTGATCCAAGTGATATCACCTACACCAAAACTAAACACATCTAAATGTAAAATTGTGATTTATAATATCATCAGCATGGCCAACATCATAATAACCATACAAATTAATATTATTAATGGATGAATATTATAAACCAAAATTCACAATTATTTGATATATTGAAGTATAGTTTTACTAATTTTTAATGATCCAAATATGAATTCTACATGAATCTAGAAGCAACATTTAAAGTAAATAAAATATCTGGCCTAGTAGTAATTAAGTAAATCAAATTACCAACTATCTATATGTAAAGAAGGATTAATTTTATCACAAACATGTTTTGGATCAAGCTTAACACCAACTTCAATAGGGGTAGATGTGGACTTACAATCAAACATATTAAACTTAATAAGTAAGTTATGTGCATACTGAGATTGAAATACAACAATTAAATTTTTATTTTTAAATAAAACCATTCCTATAAAATGATAAAGAATACCTCGATTAGCTATTTAAAAAGATTGACTTAGTTTATATTTATATTTAAGAATTAAATTAATGTGATCATTAGTAGTAATGCATATTTTATAAACTTTTACAAAGAGTTTATTATCGAAATAAAAGTTAGAGAAATTTAATTTTTAAAAATAATTAGTGAGTTTAGAATACCATTTTTGAGGAGCTTGTTTTAAACCACAAATAGATTTAATTAACTTAAAAATATGATGTTATTTATTAGGCTCAGTAAAACCTTTACGTTGAGTTATGCAGATTTATTCTTCTAGATCATAATTTACGAAGATTTTTTTTGACATATATTTGGTGTATAATCTAATAATTCTAAGTTGTAAAAGAAATAAACAATCTAATATTACTCATTTTTGTTATAAGAGCAAAGGTTTTAATATAGACAATCTTATATTTTTAAATAAAATTATGAACAACTAATATAACTTTAACTTTGTTAATTTTATCAATTGATTTGATTTTGTAAATCCATTTAAAACCAATAATATGCCTTTTAGGTGGAGGTGAGACAAGATCCCAAGTTTAATTTTTAATTAAAGATTTATATTCATCTTTCATAACAAATTTTTTTATATCGTATTGAATAACTTTCTTAAAATATTGAGGTTCACATTCATATAGAGTCATCAAAACATGTTAAGTGTGTTGAATCTTAGTTAATTTATTAATGTTATCAAGATTAAATGATTGAATTAGGGATTCAATCTATTTAAGGTTTTTAGTTTGAACAATAAGTAGAGAAGGTTATTCATTAAACTCTAAGTTATTTAAAATTAGATCAAATTCTTCTAGGACATCTATTTATTCATAAGGAATAACAAAAGAGTCAAGTTCATCAAAAAAATAATCTTCAGGGGTTTTACAAAAGACTCATAGAAAGACTTATTAAGGATTTAGAAATTTTTATTCTCAATTATTTTCTATTTATCAGATCATAAACTCTTAATATTTTAGTTTTTTTCCATAACTTATGGAAATGCAAGAATAAAAGGTAAAATCTAGTTTTTTAATAATAAAGATGCAAGCAAGACTACCAAATATTGTAAGGTGAGAAACTCTCAATGTATTATTGGACCACATTTATGAAGGTGTATAAAGATACACAATTTTAATAGAGAATATATTTATAATATGCACATTAGTATTCATGTATTCAACCCACAAAAATTTGGAAACATTTACAAAATACAATATTGTTCTAGCCATTTCAAGGATGGTTTAGTTTTTTCTTTCAACAATTTCATTAACTGTGGGGAATAAGGAGTTGTTAACTCTCTTTATATACCATAATTAATATAAAATAAATCAAATTATTTAATAATGTATTCACCATCATTATCAATTCTTAGTCTTTTAATAGAAAAATTTAAAAGAATTTTTAACTAAAACTTTAAATTCTTTGAATTTAAATAACACTCTAGTTTTATTTTTAATATAATAAAACTAGATCATCCGAGAGTAATTATCATTTAAAGTAAAAACATAAAAATAAATATTAAGAGATTTAAATTATAAATGTGGACTTTAACATCAATATAGATAAGATCTAAAAGATGAGAGGAGTTAGCATCATGGATTTTGTGAAATGATTTAGAGTGTTGCTTATCATATAAGCAATCTTCATATGTTTCATGATGAGAATAAATAATAGGAAGACCAACCACATGATAATTATGATATATATCATATAAAATTCTAAAATTAACATGACTTAATATTTCATGTTATAATTGAGATTCATTTGTACTTTACGATGAAAGACAACATGCAGAAGAAGTAAAAAATATGTATAAACTATTCTATTGAATTTTTTCAGCAATCATATAACTAGATTGATTATTAATAGATTATTCATTTTAAATTAAAGTTACTATTAAATTATCATTTGTAATCTAAAAACATAATGACATTTTAAAAAAAAATTTAGAAACATTGAAAAAATCATTTATGACTACATTTATAAATTTAGTTTTTACTTATTTATTAACTTATAGAAATGAATTATCATCTAAATAAATCATTTCAGATATATTTTATATTAAATAAAATATTTGATAAACACATCATGTGATGTGATTCACCACTATATAAAATACATTCATTTTTGTTATAAGTAAATAAGACAACACATAGTGCAATAGTGTTAGTATTTTGTTCCTGATTGTTATTTTGATTTTGGTTTTAGTTTTTCTATTGATTCTAATTAAAATACTTCTTCCCTTTATTTTTATAGGTTTTATTATTATATTTGTTCTTATTATTATAACAATCTTCTCTTTTATGTATAAATTTATCGCAAAGATTATAATTTTTATTAAATTTAACTTTATGATTCTTTCTATATAATTTATTATTCCAAGTTTTTGCTATTGAAAAGTTTGGGTTTAGTTTTTTTAATTTCTAATGATTTCAAGAACACTATTAAGAATGATAAGTACCTGATGACATTCAAATTAGAATAAAAATTTGACATCACATTTTTCTTGAATAAGAAGAGCAAATAGTGTAATGAGGTCACAAACATCTTGTTCTGTTTCATATTTAGAATTAAAAAATAAAAATGAAATTGTAAATTTTTTCATGAATATTCAACTTAATATTAAATTAAAAAATTGATATTGAATAAGATTAATATTACAACCATCTAATTGAAATTTAATATTTTTTTATTTTTGAAAGAAAATTAACTATTTTTTCATCACCTTTCATGGTAGTAGTAAGTAGTTCAAGTATAAGTTTAATAATTTTTGAGAGACAAGTAATCTTATGCATAGATTTAAGGAGTTTTTAGGCATCGTTAGTCAACTCTTGATTGTTGATATGGAATAAGAATTTATCTTTTACTATTTTCAAAATGATCAATAATACTTGTGATTTTTGTTGAAATGTATTGGTAAGTTCAGTCATGACATGTCTTCTTGATGGAGGTTTTTAATCATGATAGTAATATTCAAAAAGTTTTGAGACATAAATTTGAATTTAATACATATTTTAAAAATGTTATAGTTTGACCAATTCAACATTTATGACTTACATAACATGAAATTTAGAGAAGCCGTAACTTCCCTTCAAGGTTTGACATGTTCTATTTTTGATTTATACTAAAAATGACACTAAAACTATAAAAAAATGAACTTTTAATTGTAATTTTATACTTTTTTTTGTAATAAAATATATTTTAGTGTTTAACTAACAATAATCACTTAATTATTTGAAAAAAATTAAAAAAACATAAAATATAATTATAATAAGAGTCACAAAAAAATAATGTAAAAACCATTTTTAATAAATTAATTGAAAAAACAATATAAAGAAGTTTTACATCATGAAATATATCATTACAATGTGTCTAGAACATGAAAAAGCTTACATATTGATTGATCACATGATCATATTCATACAAAATAATGACTAGGTATAAAAGTTTCAAGAAATATTACAAGTGTAAGAGTCACAAAAGGACTTCTACAAGGTAAAAAAATTAAAACAAAATTTTTAATTAGTTTTAAAAAAATGTTTGACCAAAAAAAGTAGGATTAGCATGTTTCAAAAGCTTGTACTTTTCTTTTACAATAATTCTATAAAATTATAGTAATCAAGTCTCCTACGATACTATATAGAATTACGTGCAAGGTATGTTATTTATTATGCATTTAATCAAATATATTTAAATAAAAATAAAATTTTAATGTGCATATAAAAACAAATTACATGTTTTTTTCTTTAAGTTAAAAAATAATTTGAAAAAATGGTTCTCTCCACTTTTATTGTATGAAATTTTTGATTAAAAAAAACTTATTTAATAACTATTTTTATAAAATCTATACTACTTTTTTTGGAATGCCATAGGTAACCATGGAACATGAGGGAGATAGGGGCATAATTTGTGGTGTGTAGGAGACCAACATAAGCCCTAAAAACTTTAATACAATCCTCTAAGAGGCTCTTGATGAACACACAACCATCATAATCAAATTTTATATCAAAAAACTATTTTTTTCTTGTTTGTAGTTATATTAAGCTATACAACCACCATTGAAAAGTTTGATTTTTTTTAAAAGTGATTTTGATGATACATAGGATCTATAGAAAGGTTTTATGCAGGAAAAAGTTGAAGTTTTGCCACTAAAAACATAAAACATGATGCATAAGTAATGAAATACTTTTTACTAGTTTTCCTCAATCTCTCAGATAGTATTACACTATATAGACATGCCTAAGGGGTGTAAATTTTATAGAGAATGAGATTGAAGCTTCATGGGCTCTATAGGAGTTTTAGGCATGCAACATACAAAAGATTCATCTCTTAAACAAGAGAAATAAGATCCAGATTTAATAATTTTTTTTTTTTGAGTTTTCATCCCTCTTAGGATGTACAAGGTTATATCATCATGTCATAAGAAAATTGTAGGTTGCTTTTTTTGTAAGTAATGTTGTTTTTTGCTTGGATGAGACTTTGAATGATTAAAAAAATAGAGATCCAAATCCACAAGACATAGGGATGCCCAATAATTTTAACCAGCATCTCTTCCTTCTATGGCCATACACCATGCTATACCAGTTTGAGTTTATATACAAAATTTATTGCATATGGGTAATTGAATGCTTCATAGGAAAAACAAACAATTCTTAAGATACTACCAACAATCCACACCTTGATCTCACTTTGAAACCATGTAAATATATATATATATATATATATATATATATATATATATATATATATATATAGTAGCAATTAAAAAAGACACAATTACAACATAGAGTTACATGGAAAAGCCTTACACGAAGGTAAAAAAACCAAATAGGTTTATTCTTTAATTTGAAAAATAATTTTGTCCTAATACATTAATCCCTCTCTTTCTCACTTCTTCTCAGACACTTTTTTCAGAAAACTTCAAAAACTTAAATTTGAATGTGTTGGGTATGTTATGTTTTTAATATGTAAAATTATTCATAAGTGGAGGGAACCATTGTGACCAATATGTTCAAAATAACACTATAACAAACCCACTAGATATTACTAGATTAAAGTAATTTTTTAAAAATTAATTACATATATTCATCTAACATATTTCACCACAAGAAATTTAACTAATTGATCTTTAACTAAGTGTATTATTTTAGTTAAACCATAAGATTTATAAATAATCCATTTAGATAATGATCACTATAAAAATGATATAATAATTCATGAACAATGCTAAATAAATAATAAAGACTACATTTATTTTATTAAAGTAAAAATACAATTTTATTATTTAATTTATTAAAGTAAAAATACAATTTTAGTCACAGTTGATACAATATTACAACCACTGTTGTAAAATTACAATGAATAAATTATATAGTTTCATCAATAATAAAGTCTCAATAAATAATAATACAATGATACAAATCTCCATGAAGCATGAGTTCTCTACAAACTCAAGTATCTATCTATAATCTCGAGTGTAGTCTCTAGTGTAGTAATACTATGGAGAGGGAGAGCATCATCTAAGTGATTTTTCACACCAACCATAAACCATTAATTCCCCGCACTATCTCCCAATAATGGAATGACCCTCTCTTCAAGGATGAGTAGATAATGATGGTGTGAGAATTTAGAGTGATAAACTAGAATCTGTGTGCTATAAGATAACTAATACATGATGTGTATCATAAAAAAATAAATTTTAACATAATATCACACAAACATATAAACTATATCAAACACATAAAATGATAATGTTTAGATATAAACATTACTTTGGTAAATTTTTTCAAATAGTTAATAATTTCTAAGATCAATTAATTTCATACATACCATCCACTCAAATTACACCTCACCTTGCATTGATGGTGATAATTAAACCAATGGAATGTACCCATTGCTTATTTAGTGTCATAAATGTAAGATTTAGTTAATTATATAATAATATCAAAACCAATAGATTTATTCAAAATATTTCATATTAGCAAATTAAAATATGCTAAGTACAAAAATATCAAATACATATATTTAGTTTATCAAATATAATACAATGAATCTATAATCATCTTATTTATTACCAAATAATAAATAGAATCATAAACAATCCTCAATATAAACATACTATCTAGGTAAGAATTATATCTAGACTACAAGTTACCCAATATCAATATGTAACTCAAAATGTTATTTCATCCATGAAACATAGCATTACCCACAAAGTATTTCTTTGTTCATTTTCCAAAAATATAATAAAATCCAGTTAAATAGTAAGTTAATAATATCTTTATTTAAATAATTAAATACCTTATTTTAATGCTTCATCTAACCATTAAACACATAAAAAATGCCCATATTGTTTTACTATGTGATTTTTGATCACATATATTGAACAAGGTATATGCATCTTATATGGAATAAAATTTTAGATTTACTATATGATAAATAAATCACTTGTATATTTCATACATTTATGCATACATTAGAAACACATAATTTTATGATTAATAGACTATTCAATAGACATTCAAAGTACGCACATGGTATACTATCCATATTCTTTAGATCATCACATAGCCTAACAATACACATTCAACTAAATTGTCTCATATCAAATATTTATAAAATTAATCAATTTATTAATTTAGTGGATTGACTAAATAAGCACAAAATTGTAAAATATATATAGTTATCAATTCAAACATAGCCAACAAAGCTTTAAAAATGTAATTGATTTGAAATACATAATCAATGATTTATAAATATATGTGATGTCTTTAAACTCACATTCACAAACTAATATGAGTTTATTCATGCTAAGATACACAAATCCCATAATATTGGTAACAAGTTTACATAGTCGACTAGTATACTCAAACCTCCTAGTTTATACAATTTTATTCGAATTGATCATAGATAATTGTTTCTATTTCATATATATATATATATATATATATATATATATATATATATATATATATATATATATATATATATATATATATATATATATATATATCAAAGTATGCTAAGTCTGTAATTCTAGCCAATACTTAAGATAACCTAATATAAATTTTTATATAAAATTTGAATACATATCCAAATACAAATATTCACTTTTAGGTATATATATAATATTTATCCAACAAAGTTTCTATGTTATATATAAAATAATTAAAATTTGTTTGCACAAACACCATTTATCCCAAATTAAACTCTTAGTTATAGTACAACCTGATTTCAATATAGCTTTATGAGTTTTGCATATATATATATATATATATAAAATTATACTTAGGTAACTACATAACCAGAATTCAACATACTCAAAAATCAGTTGACTTCCTATATCATGCACAACCTTAAGTTGATTCACAATCTTATGGATGCCATTACATGATCATATATATATATATATATATATATATATATATATATATATATATATATATATATATATATATATGCATTGATGTGTCTATATATCCTCGAACATTGAAGTCTTGTAGAGTGTATGTACATGATGAGTCCAAAATATGGTTCATTATTACTATCAATTATCCTTATTTTTCTCCATTACCTCTTCTATAGATTGAATAATTCAAGGATATTAGGCTTATATCTAATTGTAGTGTAGACAATAGGTTGTTTTATCTTACTTAATGTAACTAAAGCCTAAATTAATAACTCTTTTATTTAATTCTAAGGTACTATTTAAAGTAATTTGGACTTATATTTAGTTCAACTACAATAAAAACTATAAGAAATAAGTCTTAATTATTCAAAATTTTCTAGTTGTGAATTCTCTGTAATGTAATATATGGGGAAAAGATCTAAATTATTACCATACTTGTACTCCAATTATTTGGAGTATGTGAAAATTATTCTTTTTTTAACATTTTATCTAGTCAAGTTTAGAACCATAAGTCTAGATTATCTGAAATGATCCTTTCTAACTCTTTGCATGTTTAGTCTCTCAATTTTATGTATATATAGATATACAACTATCTATAAGGAATAAAGAAATTTGTGTTGATATTCCAAGGTGACCTATAGAAAATATTCTGACATTTTGGTGACCTATAGTCTTCTCCAAATTTATTTAGAAGCTATGGACTCTCATAGTTCATTGCTTTGAACTTGTCCAGTAGCTAGGGACTAATTTCATTTACCAATGAATTCCACCTATCGTAACAACAAAATTATGGACTTATTCTAGCATTCAAGTTTCTTAGAACAAGTTACTATTGAGTTAATTTAGACTCCACTAGACTACTATGGAGTTGCTTCGAACTTTGCTAGAATTATTTTAGACTCTACCAGAATCGCTCTAGACTATTTTAGTATAGATTTTGAGCATGTAAAACTAAAGAATATATATTTGAAGATTATTTTGGTCCCTTGATATTTATATAACTACTATAAATAGTAAATCTATAAATAGATTTTCTATATATATCAGTCTATGTAAATATGTCCATAGTTTTGAATAAGCAAATCAGTCTAGTAGACTTAGGTAGCCATTTTTGGTAGATATGCAATGGATTTTATAACATACAGATCTTATTATTCTAAGATGTCAAATGTCTATTTTTAAGACCCACTAAAATTAGGAGATTTATCTTGATAAGAAGAGATTGACTACTAAGATCTAGGGGTCTTCTGTTACAACATTATTAAAGTAGATCTTCATGTTTTGATGAAGAAAGATAAATAAAAATTGAGAAATAGATAATATATTTATTTAGTTAATATTCTAGCATAGTTACTATTGTATTTATGTAATCTACTTTGATTAATGAAGAAAGATTTAATTTCCAAGTATCAAGTCTTCTTTCATTCCCGTTCCCAAGGCAAGCAAGGACCCACTCTCCTTATGAACCAAAAACATATTTTTATTTTATGTATTTATAATTTTTAGTAATTATAAATCTATTTCATGTTTACAGTAGTAATTATAAATACACTTAAGAACTTGAAGGAATTTATCTTCTAAGAGTTAATTTAATATTTCAAAATTAGTGTGTTTATTTTTAGCAAATTGTTTATTTCCACCAAGTGTATTTATTTCTAAAAGATTGTTTATTTCTAGCAAGTAAGTTTATTCTAGCAAGTGTGTTTATTTTAGAAAGTTAGATTACAGATTGTCTTAACTCTACAAGTGTGTTTATTTATTGCATAAGTAAACATGTTCTAATATAAATAAGATTAGACATTTATGATATTTTGAAAGATAACAACCCCCCAATCATATTTGTAAGATATATAACCATAAGCCTTGCTATAAACAACTTTGGACACTGACCTTGGTTTGAATGACATCAACAGATCAAGTTGATTAAATAAGGGTATTAATGACACCCATAATTTTTAACACCATTTCTAGGGATTGTAGGTGTTAATAAGGTAATCATTATTGGTCTATAGTAAAAATCCAAAAAAAATAAAAAAATAACTAAAATAATTTATGAATCAACCTATTGAAGATAAAGGAAGGTTATCTCCAAAGATCCTGAATTAAGACTAGAGGAGGAAAGAATAAAAGTTTTGACTGAGAGATTTGAAAGTATAATAAAAACACTTGAATCATGATTATATTCATCACCAAAATCAAGATCATCCTCACATTTAGAATATCTTCTCCTATAGGAAGAATTAATCTCAAGGATCCATTATCTGAAATAATATGTCCTAAACATCAATATTTACAAGATTAAGAAGAAATAATAAATTGAATCTCTAATATAGGTTAGGAAGAAATAGAAACCATGATTGATAACCAAATAAATATAGAAAATCCTAAATAAAATAGAATGTAATTACAAGATAAAACCTTTTCTTTTCCTATAGTCATATATCCAATAGATCAAACCTCAATGAAAAAAATCTCACCATAAATTCTACCAAATTTTAGGGGTAAATATTCAAAATATCTAGATCAGTTCTAGTTTAAATTCAAAGTGCTATGTCAAACTTATGATTACACAATTGATAGTCAAAAATTCATATTGTTCCCTTTCACAGTTAAGGAGGCAACCATGAGATGTTTCATGGGTCTTCCAAATGACTCTATCAATATATGGAGAGATATGTAAACTACATTTCTTGATAAATATCAATATTTTTATAGAGTAAGGGACATAAATAAAGATCTATTTAAGATAAAATAAAATGAATAATTTTTTTTTGGAAGATTATTTGGATAGATTCACATTTGCTCACAAACACAATGGTTATCCATTGATAGAAGAGGTAGTCAAAATGGTTTTTATTAAGGGTTTAGATAATGAATCTAGGGATGCTTTAAATATGATGGAAAAATGAGACATTATCAAATTAACATTACATTAGATTTTATAACTATGTAATAATTATTCCATAATAAAACCTAGCATCAAGAAAGGAAAATTAGACAAATCCAATGAAGTAAGTCGATTGATAGAAAAATTTGCCATTTTAAGAACTGACATTTTGGTCTAGTTAAATACTACATTAGATGGCCTTCAAGTAAAAATCAATTTCATAATAGAATATTTAGCCATCTATTATCTAAAATGTAAATTAAAACATGCTCTTAGAGATTGTCCTTTAGATAAAATATAAATGTGTGGGATATGTGACAATAATGATCATGACACAAATCATTATATTTATATTTATATTTTAAAAAAATAATTAAAATAAAATACACAACCCACAAAAGATATAAATTATGTCTAGAGATAATTTATTTCTATAAAATCAAATCCAAGGATAGTTTGGTCCAAGAAATCTCATTAATCCATAGATGACACCTTGGATTACTCAGGCACCTCAACCTTTGTGGGGACAAGCACAACCACAATGGGTTAATCAAGAATGAATGATGAATCAAAAACCATGGATACCCTAACCATAGTCAAAATAATGGGGAAATACATAATAGAATGTCAATCCATAGTTTAACCCTCATAGAAGGTTTTCACGACAACAAGCTTTGATGGCAACTTCCTACAACTCAACCTATAGAATAAGTTAATCAGTCTCAATTGCTTGTTCAACTAGTGGATAACCTAATGGATAAACCATTAGCCCATATCTATATAAATGAACAAGGTGAAACTATGAATGTAGGATCTATTAAACTAATAAAAATTCAGCTTACATCATGAAGAATAATTCAAAAACCTCTTATCACCATTTTTGAACTGCCCAATGAAAAGCCAAAAATAGTTACACTCAACCCAAAGTTAGAGAAGAGGAACCTTAAAAAGTGTTAGAAAATCCAAAGGAACATATTACTACTCCACCTATTCCTTTTCTTAATAGACTAAAGGAGATTGAAATCAAACAAGAATATGACTTGATTCAAGAATTAAGAAAATTGAACATGTAAGTACCCTTATTATAAGACATCATGGATATTCCAAAATTAAACATAGTCATTAAATGCCTATGCATCAAAACATATAGAAGAAATATACAATACTCAAATATCATATATATAGATGGTAAAATTATTGATCTTTTAGAAAGAAAATTACTATTACCTAAATATATAGACCTAGGAAGTCCAGTCATAACAATGACCATAGGAAATAAAGAAATACCCAATGTTCTGGTAGATTTGGTGTAATAATAAATATGATGACAACTAAAACTCTTCAAATACTATCTCTTATGGGAATGCAACCAACCTCACCATTATTAAAATGGTTGATCAGTCAGAAGGTACTATAGAATATGTGGATGTAATGATTGAATCATGGGAATATCTAGTAGATTTTATAGTGTTGCAACCTAAAACCAAGAAGTTAGGATAACCCATATTAATGTTTATAAATGAACTATAGGTGATATTAGTGTTTAAATAACACTTATCATTTTATAATTTGGAAAATTCAAGGTATGAGTTATAGGTCTTGACAATCTAGTTGTTTATGGTGAAATAACAGTGGAGTAAGATAAACTGTTCTACAATATTTATATGATTTGGTGATTGGGAGCCATATTGGTCAATTATTCATGAATTTCATAGAATATATGCTAATACTAAGTGAATTATACTCAAAATTTAAGCTATAGACTAATATAAGTGGATATTTATAATGAAGCTAAAATTAACATGATCTTGGGGTAGAAAAAGGAGCAAAGAGAAGGGTAAGGCAAAAAAGAAAAAGAGTGATTATCAATTTTAGCCTTAAACATTATGATATAAAATAAATTTCAAATGAGTATGCATTCAAACCAATATATAATATAAAATAGCCTAAACTCATATTCTAATATATACCAAGCCAATTTCAAAGAATAGTGTGAAGAATCATAAGTAAAAACTAGTTTTTATTTAAAGATTTACTACCATTATCAAATAACACATGCACATCTAAAAATAGAATAAAAATAAATGAAGAAGAACTAAATATATTTCAGCTAATCTATCATGTTATACAAATTAAAAACCCTATGATTATAAGGATGTAACTTAGAATTCCATGACACCATTCAAATTTAAGACCTTAACTTGAAATTGAGAGAAAAGCTAACATGACAATTAACACATCAAAACATAGACAATCCTTAAAAAATTCCCTTGATTAGATTAATTTCTTCAAATTGTAAAAAGTTACTCATAAATCTCTCCTTTTTACAAATGGTAACACATGCCTTTATAGGAAAGATAGGAAGTATATTGGTCAGTTACAAAATATAGGTGTATAAAGATAAGGATAGCTATCCTTACAAGTTCTAAAATACACATGATTTTCAAAATGATATTGATCTAGAGGAAAATATGCTAAAAAATAGCATATGACTTTACAATAGAATATTATATTTCAAAATATTATGAAATTCTACAAAATAGAATATTGTCTAATTGGCTGGTGGGGCCTCTAATTCTCATTGCTGGAGGATGCTCATGGCCTTCTCATGTTACTCATCAACTAGCTCTAGATCCACAACAAGATTCATGACTTGATCCTCCTCTTGATCCACCAAGTCATCAAATTCTCTATCATTCCTATCCATGGCCTCTTTAATGCTCCTAGATTCATTTATCCTTTCCCCTGCATTGAATATCATGTCCAAGATTTTGCTGTTATCAACCCTAGATTTGCCTTGGCCTTTACCTTTGATTTCTTGGGTTACCAAAGTATCCATATGTTTGAATTCCTCATCACTTATGATCCCAAGGGAATTGGGCTATGTAGGCTCTATAAGAAAGGTCCCAATAAGTTGTTCAATTTTTGTAATTAGTTCTTTATCCTCTTTTATGACCCTTTCCACACCATTTTGTCATGCATTTAAACTTTGAACCTTTTCAATCACAATTTTCATAATTGTACTCAAATGTACCAAACTAATGGTCTTGAAGTTTGGGATCTATTTCTTTGCTTAAATGCTGAGGAGTTGGGCTATTTTGTCTTCTAAGGCTTGCCACTAGGTGAATAAACTCTTGGCTAGTACACACTACCCTTCTAATGCACTTTTTCTTAGCTTTATTAGCTTAAGTGCGTCAATTATGTCATAAAATGACTCATCAAGAATATTAGTCATTACATTTGACACTAATAGAAGTGCCTATGTTTACAAGTTTTCTTTCTCATTTTGTAAATTTTGGATCCTCTACTTCAAACCTTGGACTCCAGCTTTAGCTTGTGCTAATTAGGCCTCAATTAGACTTTCCACATCTTCCTCATGAATGGAAACCTTACCCAATTTTAGTCCTCTCATGGGGGTTAATCCTACAAATGGTTTCACCTTCTAAAAGGTGAATTCTTCTATCCCAGCTACAACTATCCTTATTCTTATTCTCTCCAACCCAACTATTTCAAGGTTGAAATAGATGGTTATAACTGGCTCTTTGAACTTGGGAGGTTCTAGGACCTCCACACTTAAGCTAATAGATGATCCTAAAGCATCTATATTCTTACCTTCTAGTCCTTCAATGGACATAATTCTCCTTTCTTCCTACTCCTTCATTATATACCTTATCCAAGGATTCATATCATCTTATATTTCAACATCAAAAACCCTCATCATGGCCCAAAAATGAGAAAGAGAGGAGATATTTTGTAAATTTCCATAGATGAAGTAGTCAAGAAAAATTAGTCTATAAATTAGGAACTCATCATTGAATAGATTGAAATCACTAGTGGGATGAGTGAAGGTCAATCTTGGTCTCTTTTTTGGTCCCAAATGGACCAGTGCTAGCTCTACTTTCCTCTTCTCATGAGATGCTATTGGGATAAGCTCTTTTCCTATATCTTCTTTAGGCTCCCCTTCCTTATCAAAGTCATAGGATTTTTCAAGTACCTTTAAGGCACTCTCAAGTGTCTCATCTGGATATAAGGCAATCATGTCTAAAAATTACACCGAAGAAGGTGGCCTTTGTGGGAGTGTTGAAGATGGGTCCCTTCTCTAGGCCTCTCTTCCAAATTCACCTCTCCCACTTTCTAATTTGCTCTACCTTGTTCACCTTGAACTTACTCAACTTATTATTGGGACTATGGCTATGGTTTCTCTACCTAAGGCTACTCATGGGATACTCTAGTTGGCCTAGGTAGTAAGTGATATTGCAAAGGATGCATTTGCCATATTTCCTCAAATGGCTTGTTGTCTGTGATTAATCTATGTTTAAGATTAATGTTGTGGCCTTAGACCCTAGCAAATAATTTTTCATAGTTCTTAGCCTCAATATATATGATGTCATGGACACCAAGTTGATGTACATATTTTGGATTTATAAGCTTCTTATCCTTTAGATTCTCACCCACTATATTATTTAGATCCAACATTTGGAGTTAATCCAACTAGAAGCCAAATGAATCCCTATGTGTGGACATTATTTCCACCTATTTCTAGTCTTGTATTATGATTTTCCCAACATTTAAGGGGAAGGGGTGGAGTATACCCTTCATCTTATCTTTACAAGTCCTATCAATGCCATGGATGAGCTAAGAAGCAATTTCCTACTTTGAAATATTATTTGGAACATATACTAGTAGCTTATAAGGTTGGGACATGATTCCTTCTATCTTGATGACTATACAATCAGGGTAACACCATATGCCCCCCATCATTTCAACATACCTCTTGATGAGAGGGTGGATCCTAGGCATGAGAACACCTATGATGGCCTCCATTATAGATGCATAAATGCAGTCACAAATAAACTACATGTGATTCCTATACTTAAGGATGTGCAATTTGGAATAGTAATGTGAAATGATTATCTTGTCCTCTGGGGACCAATTCCTAATCCCAGGGAAGGTGATTGAGGAAAGAAGAGCATCAAGTAGGTATGAAATCACAAAGAATTATTTTTAGGTCTTTCTTTTGATGGCATTGAATTGTTTGGCTAGGAAAACATTGATTAAGTTTCCAATTGGAGGGGTAAGTTTCTCCTCCACCATGAAGTGCACATATGGGACCTAGATCTTGTTAACATAAGTATTTGAAGGGCAACCAAAGGCTTAGTTTAATAGGGTCATTATTACCTTAATGCCCTCTCTGAATTGGATGATAGGGATCTTGCCCTCAAGGTTTCTAAAGATATGAGGTCCTTGGTGTAGTTAGGGTCTGAGGACAGAGTCTAGGTTAGGGTTATTGGTCCACTCTTTGATTTTGGAAAGGTCCACATGGGGGAGAGGGAGATTTTAGTATTTATCAAAAGAAATAAGGGAAATGTAGGCTACCCCTTTTGAGTTCCCCTACCTAATGATCCATTCATTATCTACTCTATAATTAATAAATATGGGGGAAAGGATATCAATACAATGTAATACCTCTAGTTTTGCCATGGCATGATGAAGGCTAATTATCTAGACTACAACTAGGTCATAGTGTCACCTACTCATGGTGGCATTCCTCTATTCCTCCTATGAAATGGGTTATAATTATTCTATCATGAAAAAGATCTTAGACCAATTCCTAATGCCCTAGATACAATGCTACGAGGTCCAATTTGGTATCCTTGAAGATCTAGCCCTCATTATTTATTGTCAAATAGAGCTTAGTCTCTTCCTTTAATTAATGCCTAATAGCTACCATGTTATCTATCTTTTCTAATTATTCACACCAGATTATAGATGATCTTTACAAAATATCTCTTCTACCTAAAAAAAATTAAGTTCTCTTTTGATCAAGTTATAACAAATTGAGTCCATTCAGGTCACTTTTATGTAGGGTTTAGGGTTTTAGAGCTTTAATGGTAGAATATATATATGATTTAGCTTATACATGCCTTGAATTTGATTTAGACCTTTACCTTTATACTGTTGTGTTTTTAATCCCCTAAGATCTCAAATTTTGTCATTTTTTACTTATGTGGTGCCTATGTGGCATTAGTCTGGACCTTTTAATGGAAATTTTCATAAATGCCTTTCAAATACTAGCCATTGGCCTTTAAAAAATGCCTCTTTTACCTCAATCCATTTGATTACGTTCCATGATAAAGTGATAATTGCTAATTGTAATCTGGGCCTTTGCCTTTTAATTAGTTGCTTGGTCTTAAGCCTTGCAGTCATAACACTTGGAATGTTCATGTATCTTCTTCATGATATATATCTTTGGTCAGTCAGTCACTAAATGAGAATTGGATACATGCTAAGCTCGTGGGCCTTTAAAAATTCATTGGTGCCTTTGCACTATTGGATAAAATATAACAAGGGGCATGAACCATTGATCTATAAAAATGCCTAAATGTTAAGTCAGTATGTTATTAAAGTCATGATTTAGGCTTAAGTTCCTTAGGATAAGGTTTATTTCATGTTTATTAAGCATGAAATAAACCTTAAGCTAAGGAATTTATGCCTAAGATTCCTAATTTATAATGAAGGGGTGAGGGTCTAAATAGTCTAGGCCACCACATATGAAAACCTTTGGTTAGCTTATACTCCACGTGACAAGGACCTCCCTTTTAAAATAAGACTTAACATAAGCTCATAGATTAAGGTTCATGATTTTTTTAAACAAAATTCCATGGGGACCTTTTCATATAAATTTAGAATAAGAATTTAGATCATAATACCATTTTTATATTGTTTAGGTTGAAGACTCCCAATTTTGAGCATCTTTTGAGAATTTCCTTTAGATTGTGAAGCCATTTTTGAGTTATTCAAATAGGATTTTGGAATGCCATTTGACCTTGAGTAAGATATTTCATAGGATTAAAATTGTCATTCTCATAGATTTCAAATACACCCTCATGGGCATCATTTGATGATCACATGGATGTTGAGTTTAAGCCAGTGAAACTTTCATTCTAATGGTCTTAAAGTTGATGGTCATGTAGGCATCAAATTCATCTTTTTGGATGTTTTAATGATGGTCACATGAACATCAATTTTAAGTTCATTAAAATATTCAAGAGCAAATGTGAGGACAACACTTAGAATTTTTATGGGGATTCTCAGGGTCTTATTGTTAATTTGTTCTGTTGGATCAAATTTTGTGATAAAGCACGGGCCATTGGATCTTGATCTGGGGGCTTGATTTTGATTAGCTGTCATGTCACATGGGCCCCTTTTGATTTTAATCCTCAAATGTAATGACACCACATGTCCATATTTTGGGCCTCTTGTATCCTTTTAACTATACTTCACTCCATCTAATTGGGTCTTAGAGAGTAAGTGTGGACCATCAGATCACTAAAGATGTATGTTATTTAAGTTGAATTTCAGCTTATCCTCACTCTATTAGATCAAATACCATGATAAAGTGTGTATTTTTTGATCCTAAAAGATGAAATGAAGTTAAATTATGATCATGATGACATAAAAGATGTAGGATTAAGGCGTTATGACTAAGGTTGTGATTATATTAATGAATACGTCAGGGCCTTAGTATTAAAACCTTAGGATAAGTTGGGAAATATTAAAAGGACCCTACAAAATGAATATTAGTTAGACATATGGGGTGACCTTTAAATGGATAAAATATCAAAGGGGATCAAGCCTTTGGGCTAAGTCGTGTAAAAAAAAATGACTAAGCCTTAAAACATGAGTTTTATACTAGGTCCTGAAATGAATTGTAAAATGATTTTCACCAATTTGGTTCCTACCATTATTGAAATTTGAATTGAGGGTTTGATAGGGTTTTGGAATACATAATTCTTAGGAACACATGCCAAGGAACCTAAAACTAAAAGCTAAATGAATCTCATCAACACTTTTAGTCCAAATTAAAGTAAAACAAAACCATATAAGCCTACCTTTTAATAAAGTGAATGACCTTCAAATTCTATAAAATACCTAGACATGTTGAAATTTCCATGTTTATTCTTAGGGTTTCTCAAGGGTCTCAATTCAAAAAATGGGGGGTATGCTGGTCTCAACAACCCCTCATTTTGTGAAGACCTTGGTTAAGTAATGTATCAACATTTATTGATTTTAGATCAGGGGATATGACTATTTCAAATGGTCTAAAATAAAAATGAATATATTTATATCCTCTTGTAATACCTTCATTGGATTACAATGAAACACTTTGGGTATATGAACTAGAACAAAATAAGAATAGTCTTTCATATTTGGCCATGATAACTATACAAGGACATATGCAAGAATTAAATGATGAGTTATTATAGGATCTAGAAGAAACTATAGACCTCATAAGCCTAACTTCAGACTTTGTTAGTCTCCTTGATTTAGACTCTTCTAGTTTATCCACTTTGGACTCTACCAATTTATCTACTTTGGACTCTACTAGTTTGTCTGATATAGACTCTATCTGATTATTGATAAAGGACTCTACTAGTGTTTCAACTATAGACTATACCATACTTATTACTATAGATTCAATCTTTGAACATTCAACATAAAACTACATACCATTGAAATAAAGTATTTATAATTGGATAGAAAATACACCAACTAATTTTTTAACTACATTACATTTTCCATTAGCCAAAATTATTCCTCTTGGAGATAGATTTGTAAAAAACGTAACTACATTTCATCTGATATTACCAAATCCATGTCCTCTTAATTATTTGATGAGTGAATTTAAACAAGTATAACCTATCTATATTGATACTAAATAAGTGATGGTATTACTAGGTAAAACATTACAAAACAATAGCTGGTTAACCCATGATTAAGAAATCAAAGTTTTTGATGTCCTAGAAAAACATATCAAAGTATTTGCTTGGGATTATACAAATATGAGAGGAATTTAATTGAGCGTGTGTACCCATCATGTTAAACACAAGTAAGGACAAACCAGTTAGATAACTAAAAAGGTGAATAAATCCAACATTAAGGGATATAGTAAAACCTAAATTTGAAAAATTGTTGGACATAGGATTCATTTACCCTATTTTAGATAGCCAATGGGTTTCTCCACTAGTAATTATACCAATGAAAAATGGGAAATGGAGAGTGTGTGTGGATTACTAAGAACTAAACAAAGCCACTATGAGGGATTATTTTCTTCTACCTTTTATTGATCAAGTGCTTGATAATTTGGTAGGAAAGAAGTAATTTTCCTTCTTGGATGGATTTAGTGGGTACAATTAGATAATTATGATAGCTAAGGATCAATAAAAAACTAATTTCACCTATTTATGGGGTATATTTAATTATAGAGTCTTACCATATGGTCTTTGTAATACCCCAACTAATTTCCAATGAGTAGTTCTAAATATATTCTCTGATTTGAATAATGATTGTGTGAAAGTATATATGGATGACTTCACCACTCATGGAGATACATTTGATGAAGCCCTGCATAATCTTGATAAGATCTTAACCATACGTGAAGAATACCAACTATCATTAAGCCATGAGAAATGCTTGATGATGATGGATCAAGGCATAGTATTATGACACCACATCTTTGCCA
The DNA here is from genome assembly GCA_037957365.1 of Torreya grandis. NCBI lineage: Eukaryota > Viridiplantae > Streptophyta > Pinopsida > Cupressales > Taxaceae > Torreya > Torreya grandis. The sequence continues at coordinate 972,304 of JARHVA010002287.1, read as the reverse complement.
AAAAAATTCAAATGGAACCTAATAAAATTGAAATAATTCCAACATGCCTTTCACATAGAATCAAATTGATATCAATAGATTTTTGGGTCATGTTGGTTTTTACAGACATTTTATAGAAGACTTTTGTAAAATTGTTGATCCTATGTTTACTTTGTTTGCAAAGGAAAGTGAATTTATATGGAGTGAGGATTGTAAATTTTTTTTTGAATCCATCAAATAAAAATTAAGCTCTGTAGTAGTACTGAGATGACCTAAATAGAAAAATGACCTAATTGGAAAAAAACCCTTTCACATTTACACTGATACTTCTAATTATGCAATGGGGGTAATTTTAGGATAAAAAATGAGAATGATCATATGTATGTCATTTATTATATTAGTAAGAATCCCACATCAATTAAAAGAAATTATACAACCACATAAAAATAATTATTGTAGTTTATGTCATCAACAAATTTAGATACTATATTATAGGTTAGAAGGTCTTCATATAAACAAATCATTCAACCATAAGGTATATTATGCATAAATTTATAGTATGAGGAAGAATCATAAGATGGTTGTTACTTTTGTAGGAATTTGATATAACCATCATTGATAAATTATAAAAATTCAATGTGCATGCAAACTTTTTGTCTAGAATACATAATGTAGGTAATGAAGAACTAATTGAGTATAACTTTCTAGATAAATAACTGTTAGCTATTTCAATAGAATCTCCATGCTTTGATGATGTAGCCAACTATTTAGTCATAGAGAATTTTCTTTCTCATTTTACTTAGAAAGAAAAAAAAACATTTAATTAAAGAAAGTTCTTATTTCAAATGGATTAATGGCATGGTAAATTAGTATGGACTTAGTCATGCATTTTGCAGGTGTGTAGAAGATAATGAAACATATGATATCATTAGAGATTTCCATGATTAAATAGGAAGAGGGAATTATTCAAAAAAAAAAACATGCACAAGATCTTAGGAGGAGGATATTACTGGCCTTCCCTTCATAGGCAAGTAAATAAGTATATTAGACAATCTAATCCATACCAAAGAATGGGACAACCTAAATTATCAATAGAGATGACTCTTCATCCACAAATAGTATTAGAACCATTTAAAAAATGGGGAATAGTTTTTTTTGGTCCTATACATCCTTCATCTCAATGAAAATAATATATTTTAGTATGTATAGATTATGTCACTGAATCAGCTGAATTTCAAGTCTTAACCTTTGTTAGAGAAGTAGTGGAAGATTTTTTGTATTTTAATATCATGCAATGGTTTGGTGCACTTAGAGAGATAGTCTCAGATTAAGGACTGAAATTCATGTATAATATGATTAAACATTTTATGGAGGTCTACCAAATTAATCATGGGAAATCCTCTCTTTACCATCCACATTTCAATGGGGAAGTATAAGTTACTAATAGAGAGCTGGAGAATATTTTGACCAAGATAGTTAGTAGAAGTAGAAAATATTGGGTAAATAAAATACTAGAAGTAGTGTGGGCTTAAAATGCTACTTGTAAGACAACCACTAAGTTCTCATCCTATGATTTAGTAAATGGTAAGAAACTTTTACTTTCCATTGAATTTGAATTACAAAATTTGAAAATAGCAATAGAAGTAGGCATTGATTTGGATAAGGCACTACAAGATATAATTCTTCAATTAAATGAAATTGATGAGATGGGGATAAAATATTTTCAACAAACAAAAATGATGCAACATCAAGGGAAAATATGGCATGATTACCACGTCAAAGCAAGAAGATTTTAAAAAAGAGATTGGGCACTTTTGTTTGATTCCAAGTTTTGTCAATTCAAAGGCAAGTTGAGGTCAAGATGGTTAGGTACATATCAAATAGAAAATATATTTGAGAATGGATCACTAAAATTGTTGCTGATAGATGGGAACCAAAAAACTTTACTGGTTAATGAATATAGACTCAAATTATATCAAAAACCTGTTGATTAAGAGGAATTTATTCAAAATATTAGACATGAAGTGGTTTTCATGGAAGGACCTATTTCTTCCATGTCAAAAACTCCATGATGGTATATTATATAAAATAGAAGAAGGATTTCACTTTTTGTTCTTCCTTATTTTGGAAAAAAACATAGAAAAACAAAATTCAATAGTGAAAATCTTTTTAGGATGCTATTGACAATGCTGATCAGAAAAATAACTCGTTAGCTAGTCATGTATTGAATAATGAGCCTTGGATTGAAAAATATAAATGGATGGTCAAGGGAAAAATAATAAAGTAAAAAAAACATAAGAAAAAATTAAAATTTGATTAGTTGTTCCAGACAAGTAAACCACTACAACATTTGTTTGTATAAATTCCTATAAAGACTAATTCATGCATTTGCATTGTGTTTAGAATGAGGTGGGAAAAAAGGAATAAAGGTTAAGATTATGATTTGGTAACTAAATCATTTTATTTATCTCCATTAGGTTAATTTAATTCTTTTAATTCCTATATGTTCATGTTTAAGAGAAGATTTGGAAAAAAGACATCTTACAGGCTGTTAAAAGTAAATATCAAATAAAACCATTTGCTAACATCAAAAGGTCATAAGTAATAAGACACATAAGAAAAATAAATGATATTTGATGACATGGAAAAATCATAAGTGAACTGACATGCAAGGAAATGGAATGTTATATCACCTTTATGGGTGCGATCGTCTATTGACTCACTCTGAAGTACCTTGAATAAGCCATCAAAATTGATAACACATAAGTATTAGAGCTATGGAAGTACACTAAATATTTTTTAAAGATTGTTTTATTTAAATTCCATGTTGTATGATGATTAATTTATATTATGTCAACAACCATAAAGCCAAATACCCATTTAAATCACTTCTTTCTATTTTCATTTGCACATCATTTTTTTCATTGGCACTGATTATTACACCTCGTAAACCCCCAAATTTTAGAGTTACCATGGGAGACAAGAAGCATTCTAAACCTGAGAATACATTTGGATTGATGGTAGATGATATCTTGATGGTAGTTTTTGAAGAGGTTGGTTGGTTATCATTTTAACAAAAATTTGAAGGTTATAATGAATCTTTGGTAAAGGACTTCATTACCAATCTAAAAGAACACTCCACTACAATGAGAGGTATCAACATTCCTATTGATATTTTTGTGCCAAAAATATCAAAACATATTATACCCTAAGGGATATCCATAATTTTTTAAAAAAAAATCTTTAAAAGTGATCTAAATACCTTTTTCTAGGAGCCTACCAAAAATCAAAGATTTGAGTGTAGTTTACAACTCTACAAAGTTGTAAAGTTCACCCAAACATCAGATTTACCACTTATCCATGGCCTATCAGAAAATAGATATTTAGGTGTTATTTTCAACTTTTAAAAGTTGTAAAGTGCACCCAAACCTCCACTTTCTCGCTTATCCAATGCCTAACAAAAACTAGAATTTGGGTGTAGTTTATAACTTTGCAAGTTATAAAATGCAATTGGGGCTTTTCATTCTGATCTTACTTGATATCACTAGAAATAAAAACTCTTATTACACTTTACAACTTTAAAAAGTTATGAATTATAACATAAACTCTACTTTCTACCATTCACCACCACCGTACAAGAATCAGAACTCCTGCTACACTTTGTAACTTTGTAAAGTTACAAAGTGTAACTGAGATCCCACTACCCACCTCTAATGGACCCACTCAATGCAAAGTTAAGATTAAAAAGTAAATCATAATTTTATAGTTTATAAAACTATAAAATAACTTTGATGACCCACTTTTTCACCTTTCCCACCATCTACCACCATGATTATAATTAATTACATAGTTTGGGTATATAATTAGGTTTTTTTGCCATCATTATCATTATTAAAAACTAATATTTAAGCTTCATCACAAAGAAAACCTATGATACAGACCTCCAAGATATGAAATGAAAGCACCAATATTCATTTCTAAGAAATTCCAGTGCCATGCACTAGAGTTTTTGTTACTAACCCCTACAAACACTATCATAGTATTTTTCTAGGTGACCCACATTTCCTTCAATCACTACCATTTTTCTTTCAAGTGAAGCTTAGGTTTTCCATGCTAGATTTTAGGGTTATTATCAAAATTGTTAAGGCATCATCATTTCTCATAATTTTTGATTTCACATTCATGTATTGAAATATTCTTGTTAAAATATGTAATAATGATGTGATTTAATTAGATTTATCTAAGACATATATGGTTTGCAATAAACACTATTAACCTAGAATATTACCATAAGATCCCCTACATAAATCTTGATGAAAATATCTCCTACCATTGAAAGATCAAACCCCATGAATATTTCAATTAAAGAAACATATAAAAAACTAGATTCCCCTTATTTTAATAACTTTGAGTTTTCATTAGAAGTCTGACTTGCCTCTGTAAACCATTTTCTTGCCAAACATTTTATCAGAATTTACAAGTATAATTTCAAGTTAGAACCCTACCATACATATTATTTAGACTATATAATTGTAATTTCAAAGTATACCTCCATAAAATTTTTAACTACAAAAGCATAACAAGATCCCACCAAGTTTATAGTGGAGAAACACCCTATAATTCTAAGTCTAAATCCTAGCCAACTCTATAGTTAGTTTTCCACACTCAGTTACCTAGTATACATGTCTATAAAGGAGATGGAGTTAAAGTCAAAAGGACATGATGTCCCATCAATTTTGGATTCAAACACCAACAAGATCACTAACATAGATCTAGGTCACACAAACCTAACAGACTTATATAATAGAGTAAATACATAGTTCAAAAATGTTTGGATTCAAAACATCTAGGACATTGGTTTTCCCTAGGCTGTAGCTTTCCCATTCTTAGTACAAAGTCATGTACTTGTGCTCACCATAGCTAAAAACCATGATGCTAAGAAGAGAGAAGTAGTGAATGATAAAGGAAAGAAGATTTTGAATCTTGATCCTAATTTCATTGATACCATGTACCTAATCCCAAAATATGAAATCTACATAGATATAAACCCTAAATCTTCCAAAAATTTCTATCAGGATAATAATGTAGCTTGTCTATGAGTTTAAAAAAAATAGTGGTTAAAAACCCCTAGACCTATAACCAAAAGAATGCCTAAGACCTTTGTTAGGATAAACTTCAAAAATACAGTAGGAGACATAATTATACTCTTACATAGAGTTACAAGGAACCCAAATGCAAAGAATTATCAGGATTGGATGTACTAAAATATTTACATAATCCATCAGAATAAATAGTACATTCATCAAACCTAATTTATTAGTGATTCCATTCAAAAATAGTTGATAAAGGTCCAAACTAGAGGCAAAATCTACATGAATTCCTACCTTATCTATATCTTAGTAAAAGGAAGGGCATTCCTGGGATTAAACATAGTGTTTGATCAACTTAACAAAGTTTTTAACTATTATCCTGATCTCACCTTAGAGGTGAGAAAAAAGAGTTCAGAAGGGTTGATGATGTTTTTGTCTACTACATCATAATCATGTTTGAAAAATATCTATGAAGGAGAAGAATTTTTGATGCTACAGTATCAAAAATTGCAAAATGGGGTCATATTTCATCTAGTTCCCAACATATTCATATATCAAAGTGGGTGGTTTCATTGGTTGTCCTTACACCCTACCTAGATATGTAAGTGAAAAATGGGCCTTAATGGAAATTATGAGGCAACTTGTGGAAATTCACAAGTTATTATCAAGCAGGCATAAGACATGGATCCACTTCCCTATTAGTATAGGGAGATACATCTGCCCTTCCCTATCAAAGGCCAAATGTGCAGATGTAGATATGGCTCAAATGACCTTGAGATATCTTTATGTTAGGCCCTTCTATGATGTTATTGGCTATGTTACCCATATATCGGGTGCCACATATTATCACATTCTTTTTTATGAAGATTAATAAGAAGATATGTAGGATGGAGAAGAGGTTAGATTAAGATATTATTCTAGAATGACCTTGGAATAAATCAAGGCTTATAATATAGGACTAGTTATAAAATATTTGAAAGAGAAGAATAACCAATAAACAAGGTATATTATGACAATTAAATTTATCTCCAACCTCTTCCTCTAGTCAAGTGGTCTACACCTAACTATTTATCCTTATCAGAGAGGACCACCTAGGCTATAAACATAACACTAAAATGGTTAAGGAGCAAGGGGCTCAAATAACCAATGAGACCCTAAATATCATAGATAGATTGAGAGAAGTACAATATAAGTGTGTGGAAGTAGTAGTAGTAGTAGAATGTTCAAACAATGAAACTCAAACAAATTAGGCCCTTCTATAATGTTACTAGCTATGTTACTAGTATAATGGGTGCCACATATTCCCACATTCCTTTTTATGAATATTAATGGGAATATATGTAGGATGAAGAAGAGATTAGATTAAGATATTATTGTAGAATGACCCTGGAACAAGTCAAGACTTATACTATGGCACTAGTTATAGAAGATTTGAAAGATGAGGAATAACCAATAGATAGGGTATATTATGACAATCAAATCTATCTCCAACCTCTTCCTTTAGTTAGGTGGTCTACACCTAAATATTTCTCCTTGTTAGATATGACCACCTAGGTTATAAATAGAACACTAAATTGGTTAAGGAGTAAGGGGGTCAAAATAACCAAAGAGACCCTAAATATAATAGATAGATTGAGAGAAGTAAAATATAAGGGCATGAAAGCAACATCATCAATAATAAAAGTTTCTAGTAGTGGAACTCAAATAGATCAGGTAGTGGGGCCAATTATTTTTCACAAGAAAAAATGAAAGTAGAAGGCAAGAAGGGATTGTTCTAGCATCCAAGAGCCAGTAACCCATCCAATGGATCAACCAATATCACTTCCCATGGAGGACATAACTACTATCCAATCAACACAAGTAGTCCCTCCTCCTATCTCTACTATTCAACCAACTATAGTAACCCCTCCTCCTATCTCCACTATTTAGTCAGCATAAGAAATTACCCTTCCTATTTCTACCAACCCACCAATGTAAGTAATTTCCCCTTTATCTGACTCCATAGTGTGACTCCTTTGGCATCAAGTCAATTAGTGTAGTTGGTTATTCCAACTCCACCTTTACCTCCCTCTTTTGTAGTCACTTCTACCTCATCCCCAATATCCACTACCACACCATTAATCACCAACACCACAAAATAATATAGAGATGTTGAATCAGTCATTCTGACTATAATCCCTCTATCTATCACAACCATTGGGTTGGATACACACCCACCTCCATATTTCATCACATTGCCCATTTTATCCACTCTAAGTATTCCTACTATGTTGATTGATTCATTTGCTACCTTAAATTCCATCCTTCCATAGGTTCCCCTTTTTCAACCACATGTACTTGTGTCACTTCCTAATTTTGCACACCTGGTAAACAAATCTAAATCCACTTCACCCATTAAAGTACCCATTGTTCCACTTTGACATTAACCCAAGATCCCACAAAGGAAATGGAAATATAGATACCTACTGATACAATGGTGTCTACTCAACCCATCAATGGGGAAGAGATAGCCAAATCATCACCCAAGGATTTAGTTGAAATATTAGTGACAGATATGACACTTGTCATGGTAACCACTAGTGTAGTAGCTTTATCTATAGAATCATAGATAATAGTGCTCATTGGAACAACATAAGATTCATAGATAGCCACTCCAAGTTGGTTGACACAATCAGTGTCAAAGAAAAGGAAATAGAAGATATCTCCTAACACTCTCGATTTTAGTCTATTAGAGGTATTAAAATAACCAAATATCGGTCCCAAGACCATCTCTAAAATCTCATATGATTAATTATGGGAAAAATATGTGGAGATAATAGTTCCCTCACTAGACAAATAAAATGAATATTTAGTGGTGGGGGATTATCATATATCTAAAGTGCATCTGAGTCATCCAACAAGAGAAGGGATTAAACATGATGTCCAATCAAGTGTAAGATCTCTTTTTGAGAAAATGGAAAATGACAAGGTCACTAAAGATGAACTAAAGAAAAAAGTTGAGCAGTTGATAGCTGCCTTAAGAAAGTTCATAAATCCAACTAATCCACTTGAGTCTACCCAACCAAATGGATCTCTCTCTTAGTTTATTGACATAGAAACATTTGAGGCAATGATAGAGATTGGTACCATGGGAAGGGATATAAAATACTAGGTTGAGGAAGTAATCACAAAGGGGAATAGAGTGATATAACTGGCCATGGACTACTACAATATCTTAAAGGATGATCGTACATCTCTAAAGGCAAAGTTAAGTAATTATGAATAAAATATTGAAAGTTGAACCTATACTTTCCAAAATTATAGGTGATTGACTTGACTGAGACTGACACTCTCATGTTAGAAAAGATATTAAATAATTTTGTAGAGCATGACGATATAGATAGGACAACTAAATTTAGAATTAAAAAACTCATTGAGAGTATTGAGAAGGAAAAGATTACATGTGATAAGAGCACATATATAATTTATGATATTGAAGATTCATTTGGTAAATTATCATGTGATGTAATAGATCATCAAGATGAACCTCTTCCTATTCAAGAGGTCTAAGATAAATTAAAAGGAGTAGTTAAGAAAGAATCAACTCATGATACATCTTTCAACTTGAAATCCATCCATCGATTCATCAAGTATCATAACACATAGGATCAAATGGGAAAAAATACTCAAGTTTATAGAGCTATGTCTAGAGAACTATTTGAAGTAATATCAAAAAGTGAGATCAAAAACCTTTACACGCTTGGTCCTAATGAAGAGCTCCTTCAAGAGATATTCAAAAGATTCAATGCTTATATTGAAAAGATACAAGCAAAAAAGGACAAGAAATATTTAAAAGTCATGGTTATGGATTGATTTTCAACTAGTTATAAAATATATTCTATAAAATACATTTTTTTCAAGATACATTGTACAGTTTCAAGTTTTAAATTGCAATTATCATTTTGATAGCTCTTACCTTTAAGTCGAGAAAGAGATACATGTAATTTTTAATTATCTTTTTTTTAAGATCTAATTTTAAAAAGTGCAACTTATATTTTGCATTTTTCCTTTTGACAAGTTTGAATAGATTTAGTTGTAAACACTCATGTAATTTGCACTTTCCTTTTTATCAAGTTGAATTACTTAAAAGTTGTAAAAGCCTTCACTATAATTGTAAGTTAGGTTTTGAAAGTTATAACTTAAAATATCTAAAAAACATTCAATTTTGACCAAGTCATAGTTTATTTTGGTGCCCCATATTTTAAAAAGACTCCCTCAACTAAACTCAAGAAGAAATGGTTTAACTAGAATACTCCAAAAAATTTCTCTCCTCTTTCAACACCTAGTGAAGCACCTAATAGTTGTAGAGTTCATCTCCTCCTTATACTCCAATAAAGGCATCATTTAAAGCTATAAAGGATGACATTTGCATGACGTTCCTTAGATTTATTGCTTTAGAATTGAGCATAAGGTTTTGTTAACTTCCTGTCTCTCAAGGGAGTGATTTTGTATAAATATGGGTTTATTACATAGGCTATATATCTTTTTTCTATTAGATAAATTATTATGCCTTTGAAGAATTGATCTACATGTTGTAACCTAGAAAATGTTAATAGACTAAATTTTTGCCTTCCTTGTATTGTGTTATCTTTGTATATGTGTGGTTATCTATTAAATTTGTGAATGATCTAAGTATTGTTTCAATCATATAGATTTATTTATGGTATTGATTCTACCCTTTTGAAAACTTATTAATAGAAAATAAAGAAATCTGTTCCTTATTTGATAAATGCCCAATATTATTGTATACACTTAAATTTACCCACCTCACTTAATATCACTAATAATTATATTAGTCAAAACTAATTATGTTAATCCCATTTTATTTTAATTCATTCTACTAATATATTCCCCCTTCCTAGCCATTTATCTAATACCCCCTTATATTATCTTACATTCACTAACCTTATTCATCCCATTCCTTCATTAATTATATCATAATCCCTATTATCCTAATCTAATCCTAGTTATATATTATATGGGAATTTTAAATTACCATAACCCCACCTACCCACCTACTAACTTACAACCTGGCCTTCCCTACATCCCTATGTCCCTAATCCTCACCTAATCCATATCTAACCCCACCTAACCCTCCATTACCCCTAAGGCTAATGGAGAAGTTTCTATAATTGAAGAAGCTCCTCCAAGTCTCTAGAAGTCTCTAAACTAGATACTTATAAGGAATTTAATATTCATTGAATAATCCATGACCATTAATCTCATCCCTCTAACTTCAAATTTCAACCCTTGATCTTCCATCTCAAATATATATAACCAACCTCCACCCTCCATTGGATATATCTAAGGAGTTCATAACATCTTCATGCCAAAATCAAACTAGAAATCTTGTAGGGAATCCATGCCAAATTAGTCCTTGAATCAATCCTTCATCCATCATAAAAATATTTTTATCATGCCATCACTATGTCAAAAATTTAAGTCTACATGCAATCACAAATCCATTATAATATCTTAGAAGGAGGTGATATGAAGCATGTAAATTTTTTTATATCTAAGGATTTGAAGAGGACCCTTCATTGACAAAAGATGAAATCCTAGTTCCTTGGGATAACATCTTCCCCTAAACCATGATGTATCACAAGGTGTTTAGTATGAATTGAACTCAAGACATAGGCAATTGAAGTCGTTGATCCTATCCACTCAAACTAACCCTTAGGGCTATGAAGTAAGGAATTTGGTAAGGTATATATCATTATGATTTGTTTCATGAATAATTTTTAATAGGTAGTTTGAATTTTGAGTTTTAATTAGCTTGTTTAATTTCATAGTGAGCTCAAAATCCCACTACAATAACCTTTGATAGCATTTTTTTGTATAAGATTGTGCTTCAATAAATTTTAGGGTATTAAATATTTAACTATGGTCAAACAAATCAATCATTAATTTCTAATATAAACATTTGGTGAAATCACCATTTTAAAATTTTAAAACTCATTCTAAAACTCTTTTCCTCACAATTCAAAACCTTAGTTAGAAGTAAGATCACTAAGAAGTAGTAATTTGACATGAACTAGTCATATACTAGTTGTACTAAGCTTAGTGAATGGAAGCTGACCTTATCTAGAGGTTCACCTTAATATGCCAAGGTTAAACATATTGGAGGTGATCCTATTATGTCATTAGATTTCCCACTTATTGCAACTCATGCTACTCATAATACTATAAATATAAACATGTGCAAAATCTAATTGATAAAAATTCTAGTTTCCAACTCAGTCATTAGTGAAATTTATATAATTACTAAAGAGGGTAAGATAATACTTGGAAGAACTCCTTTTTTTGAGTTAATTGCAAAATTCAATGGAAATGAATAGTTGTCTATTGCATGTGTTCAAAACCATCAAGGAAAGGCAAAAGGGATTAGCAAAGAAACCTTACCTAAAACTAGAAATCTGTTTATTTCTAGATAATGAAATATTTCACGTATGAAGGGAAGTACAAGATTTTGGGGTGTGAAGTAATGCATATCATTATTCACCTCAAATATGGCAAAAAAAAAACATAGGGTTAACATTATCTTATTCATGTATGGATCCATTCAGATTCTAGGCACGAATAGATCAGTTCCTCTCCATCATCATGGTCTTATCCATTTAATTATTCAACACCATTTTTTTTAGAAAAGTAGATAAAAATCAAATACACATTGGAAAAAAAGGTTTAGTTCATCTTCAACATCTATTTCAAAGTCCTCTAAAAAACCACAAATGACCAAGATAAAAAAAGTGGCTTCTTACTCTAGAGTTAAGGTTTTGTCTATTGAAAGATGCTAAAATAGATCACAAACCATACATGTGGTTACATAGAATTCTCAACAAGCTACCAAAAAATGAAAACTAAGACCAAGGATTTAAAAGTCTTATGTAAATATTGAATCTAAGGGTCTCTCTTCACAAGATGTTGAGGATATTTTTATAGGGGAACCTAGTTCTCTTGTAAAAACAAAAATAAGACGTCGAAGATTAATTTTGGCACAAGCTGATGAGTAAACTAGAGTAGATGCTACTATTGGTAGCCTTAGACATTCACCAATGTTATCTTCTCTAGCAGTAGTAGAAATAATAATAACAACTCTTGATGAAGAAGATATCATAATAGAGATTCTTAAGTTATAAATAGTAGATCTTGATGAAGAAGATATCATAATAGAGATTCTTAAGTTAGAAATAGTAGATCTTGATGAAGAAGATATCATAATAGAGATTCTTAAGTTAGAAATAGTAGATCTTGATGAAGAAGCTATTATAATAGAAATACGTAAGTCAGTAGTAGTACCTTTTGAAGAAGAAGTTTTCATAACAAATATTATTGAGTTATCAGTAGCAATGCTTGATAAAGAATCTATTCCATTAGAGATTCCTATTGAAGTAGTTGTTTAGAGAGAAAATATACTCATAATAAATTGTAGTACATGAAGTAGAATTTTTTCCATCTTATTTAAATCCTGAAGAAAGACCAATATTAGATAAAGGGAAAGGCATAATGATCTCTAAAGAAGAAAAATCATCCATCTCAACTGAAGACCTAGAGTTGTAGCTCATCCTTGTACTATCAAAGGCTAAGGTCATCATCAAATAACAAGTGACATATATTTTTGATCTTCTAGCTCAACTATAATGTAAGAATTTTCTCAACTTTTCTTTGACTCAAGGATTAGATAGTTTTAAAGACAAAAAATTAGATCACATGACTAGGAACAAAAAGATTGATAAATAAATAACTTATTTTGATGAATAAATGGTAAACTTTTGGATATACATCACTGAGTTAGAAGAAGAAAATCTATTGTTAAAACAAGTCCAAAATTCTCAAGAACAATAACTTATTATGCAAACTTCATCTTCTTCTAGACCTTCATTAGATCAAGCCTATCAAACTCTTATTTTTAATGTGGACTACATAAATAAATGGAATCAATTATGTTTTGAGTTTAGAGAACTCAAAGAACAAAATAAAGTTTTTGAAAAGGAAAAACATACCTTGAAAGAAAATTTGGAGAAACAAAAATAGTAGACTAAAAAGCTTGAATCAAACCTATAGAATGCATGTTAGATAGGAAAAAATCTCATACCTTTCAGATCTCCCTCTCCTTATTATAGCCTACATTCACATAAAAATTTTTATAGATGGAAGTTATTGATAATTTCATGTGATTTACCTCACAACATTGAAGATCCTCCCATGTTTTGAAACATCTTTCAGGACTCCACTCCAGAACAACAAGATTTGTTATGTGAGTTTTATTTATGTCATTTGATTTTAGAAGATCATGATAAATTCATGGTCAATCTATATGTAGGGGAAGTTCAACTGAGATCTCTTCTTTATACTTTTAAAAATATGACAACCTAGAAAGCTAGACATGAGGAATATATGGAAAAATCCACAAATACAGGGATGCGCATTAGAATTAATTTTGTTATTGCCAAAAATTTATTGATTAACTTAAAAACTACCTATTTGATGAATCCTAACATTAAGTATTATTAATTACAAGATTTATATAATAGTAGTGTCTCCTTTGATCTGTATAGAAGATAACATTTTGATGATATCTTTACAACCAGTATCAGACATTGGGATACATTGATAGTTTCATTAAAAAGAAGAGAGGTGATGTCTCCAAATAATCTAAGATGGAGCTTAAGAAGGGAAAAAACTATTAATGACATAATGGGGGATGTCATTAATTCAAGAGGAGAACTAATTTGGGTTGGCATGAGATTCAGGGCACCACTTCTTTTGACTCCCATTCCACCATGGCATAGAGGGAGTCCTTAAATAGAGGAACAATTTAAAAATTGATGATATATGATGCAAACATATCAAGGTTTCACTAGTCCCTTAGACAATCACTGGACTAATGAATTTGATATATATGATATCAACCAACATTTACAAGCCATAATTCATAATTATGAGGGAATAAACAACAATTAATTTTACAAAAGGGACTTGTAAAAGGTAAAGCATGGGGGAAATGATGAGCCCAAAATATGGCTCATTATTACTATCAGTTATCCTTATTTTTCTTCCATTACCTCTCCTCTAGACTAAATAATGCAAGGATCTTAGGCTTATATCTAATATTAGTGTAGTAAATAGAATGTTTTATCTTACTTAATGTAACTAAAGCCTAAATGACCAACTCTACTATTTAATTATAACTCTTTGTATGTTTAGTCTCTCTATTTTGTGTATATACAGATGTAGAACTATTTATAAAGAATAAATACCTTTGTGTTGATATTCTAAAGAGAACTATAGAAAATATTATGACTTTTTAGTGACCTATAGTCTTCTCCAGATCAAGTTTATAACTTATTCAAAAGCTATGGACTCTCACTTTTCATTGCTTCAGACTCATCCAATAACTATAGACTCACCTAGTCTATAGCTACATACTCATTCAAAGATATGATTTCATTCACCAAAGCATTTCACCTACCTTAGTAATTCCATTATGGACTTCTTCAAGCATTCAAGTTTCTTGGAACAAGATGATAAGGAGTTGTTTCAAAGTCTGTCAGAGTTGTTTTAGAGTTGCTTTAGACTCTAGTAGACTGCTATGGAGCTACTTCAAACTTCACCATAATTTATTTAATCTCTACCAGAATCACTCTAGACTCTTCCAGTCCAACTTTTGAGCATGAAAAACTAAAAGATATATATTTGGATATTGTTTGAGTCCCTTACTATTTATATAACTACAATAAATATTAAATCTATAAATAGAATTTATATATATATATATATATATATATATAAGTTTATGTAAATATGTCCATAGTCTTGAATAAGCAAATCGGTTTAGTAGATCTAAGTAGCCATTCTTAGTAGATATATAATGGATTTTGTAATCAATCGATCTTTATATTCTAAGACATTAAATGTCTATTTTAAAGACCCATTGAAATTAATATATTTATTTTGATAAGAGGAGACTGACTACTAAGAACTAGGGATCTTTTGTTACAACATTATAAAAGTATATCTTCATGTTTTGATGAAGAGAGATAGAGAGAAATTGAGAAATAGATAATATATTTGTTTAGTTAATATTCTAGTGAAGTTACTATTGCATTTATGTAATCTAATTTAACTAATGAAAAAAATTCAATTTCCAAGAACTGAGTTTTCTTTCATTGATGTTCTTAAGGCGAGCAAGGGAACACTTGCCTTAGGAACCAGAAATGTATTTCTATTTTATATATTTATAATTTTTAGTAATTATAAATTCATTTCATGTTTACCATGGTAATTATAAATAGAATTAAAAACTTATAAGAAGTTATCTTCTAAGAGTTAATTCAATATTTCAAAATCAGTGTGTTTATTTTTAGTAGATTATTTATTTTTAGCAATTGTGTTTATTTTTAAAAGATTATTTATTTTTAGTATGTTTATTCTATAAAGTGTATTTATTTCAACAAGTTAGATTATAGAGTATCTTAATTTTCCAAGTGTGTTTATTTATTGCATAAGCAAACACATTGTAGGATAAATTAGATTAGACATTTAGGACATTTAGAAAGACAACAATCCCCCCAATCATATCTGTAAGACCTATAACCATAAGCATTGATACAAATAGCTTTTGACACAGACCCTAGTTTGAATGACATCAATAGATCAAGTTGATTAAATAAAGGGGTTAATAACACTCATCAATACACACCCTTGTACACACACACACACACACACACACACACACACACACACACACACACACACACACACACACACACACACACACACACACACACACACACACACACACACACATTTTTATATAAATGAATTCTGATTAAACCTAAATTTCCTTTTATTCTTTAAGCAATTTTAATACATATTTAAACCCTATACCTAGATTTAAATTGATTATATATTCTCATAGATAATTCACATAATACCTAGATCATAACCATATGATTATTATTACTAGATAATAGTATAATAAAAAAATTCCCATATCCTTAATGGAATAAGATATAGGATATCATAGTCAGAGTCATATACGTACTCTATTAGTAAGAAATATTAACCTCTTTAACTTTATCTAGGGTTTTCATCACTTCTAACAAACACAGAGTTATCTTATATATATCTAATCCAAGTTTCATTACATTTTTACATAATAGAGAAAAATATTCATCCTTTATAGGGTTTAATTGAAAACTTAATGTGCATAACATGGGTTTAAAACTATGGCCATCTATCCATGGTTTAGGGTTATATGATGGGTTATGTGGATGGATGAGCCATTCACAAGGCCCATCATTTAACACAATTTAATTTTTCATTTTGAAATATTAAAATAACTTAAATCCTTTATTTAAATTCATTACCATAATTCATTATGATAGATATACAAATCTTAAAACAAATCTGACTTGGTAACGAAATATTCAATACCAATTTTAATGACTTGAAATTCTGCCTTCCCTACAAGCTTGAATCCTCTCTCAAATATTTTATCTCTAACCATATCCTCCACAACCTCCCTTATTTCATTTTATCCAACTACATGTTATTTTCATGCCACATAATTCTCCCATCATTCTATCATGATTAACCAACTCATAGTGCACCAACCATTTCACCATGGAAAAACTAGACATACTCTTCTTTTCTTGACTGGTATGATAATCACCAAGTCAATACCTAGTTAAATATGATTATCTTGAGAGTTACATCATTAACCAAATAAAAAAACTTTATATTATCACATTCAAGATATAAATTTTTACATTGAATCCTCAAAAAATCATCAAGCTATGTATGTATCAATGTCTTTGCTCCATGAATTGACTTAACATAAAGTCATGAAATTGAATTTATAATAAGTCTTCAAACATTATAATTTCCAAGCAATGCCAACTAGTGAAAAGTCCACTAAACATAATAACCAATGTCAATGCATTCAAACTTCAAGCTACAAGTTAGCTCCCTAGGTTGACTTTAGCAAATATTCATCAAACATAATGATGATTTCCTTTTATCATTAAGCATTAAGACTATCTTTATTGTCTTGGTATAAAATCATGTTTATTTCCTGAGTAAAAGGCTCTATATCAGTCTTTATTTAATAACATTAATTTCATTGTACCATCTTGATTAATGTCATTCATTAATGCTATCAAAGAACTTATGATTTACTAAAGACTTGATATAGGATTACTCAACTATTATAAATGGTAATAGTAGCCTAATAAACATCATTAATCACTCAATAAATTTATCTAGCAAAGTAATTAGATCCATCTATTACTATAATAATGAATCCAAATAAAACACTATTTATTAAATACTCAATCATAACCAATATAATGGTAAGTTATAACAAGATAGGTACAAATTCATTGAAATAACTAAGTAATAATATCAATAACTATAATGCAAATACACAAAAAGACTAGTGAAATCAAACAATCAAAACAACATGATCAAAAAGATCACAACAAACATATATAATAGAAATCAAAACACATTATAACTATCTAACTCAAGCAATGAACATAAAACATGATAATCTACTATGGTCTGTGCGTGAGTTTCAGGTTTTACTCTCTATCATCCTCCAATGCCTCCATATATACCACCCTCTCTAATGATGCCCTCCCTCTATCACACTCTAAGGGATGGATCTATCCTACATCCACCTCATAATAATGAAGGTATTTAGCTTGAAACATAATTATACCCATAAAATTCTACTATATAAACTAACAAACATGATCATCAAGTGAAGAACATGAAAGTACAACTATCTCATAACAAATCAGTCATGTAAATTAACATATAACTATCCCATAATCAACATGACATAAAGCTTAATCAAGTAGTAGTTAATCAACTGACAACCATAATAATCCATGGATAAAAAAGGTTATCAACTTAGAGAGAAATAGGGATTTAGCATCCTTCCCCTTCAAGATGGTCATCATCTCGATGACACTTATTCAAACACACGTTATAAATTAAAAAAAACATTATTCATTAGAAAATAATATAATATGCAATAGTAAATCAAGTAAATAAATATGGAAACAACTTGAAAAACTCATCATAGTCCTCCTAAGCGGTAGTATATTTAGAATATTGGTCCCACTGGACCTTACACTTTGACAAATTTTTATTACATAAATTGAGTTTATGAGTGTCAAATATTCTGATTGGTTCTACCATGACCACCTTGAGATTTAGAACCTCCAAATCATTCCAATCCAACACATGTGAAAGATCAACATCATACTTTTTAAGATAATACACATGGAAGACATTATGTAAAAGAGCTAGATCTGGTGGAAATGTAAGCCTATATGCTATAGGATCAACCACTTTGAAAACCTCAAAGGGTCACACATAACTTAATGAAAGTTTTTTTGACTTCTCAAACTTAATCAACTTTTCTAAGGTTTAACCCATAAAAACATTTTATCACATAAAAAAATTATCTTGTTGCTCTATTCCATTTCTAAAAACATCCCAGGTCCAAAGACTACTTTATCCTCTAACCTATCCTAACTAATTGGTGTTCTATACCTCTTTCCATATATTATCTCAAATAGAGCCATCTTCAACACATAATGGTATGATTTATTATAATCAAACTCAACTAATGTAAGGTAATCTTACCACTTATATTACTAATCCATGCAACACATAAGAAGGAGATCTTATAATACCTAATTAACTCACTCTATTTGTCCATCAATTTCTAGGTGATAAGCAATACTAAAATTCAACTACATCCCTAGAGTTTAATTTATAGTAAACGGATCTTGATCCTAAATGATCTTATCTAGAAATCCATGCAATCTATACACCTCTTTTACGAATCTTTTTGTAAGCATAGATGCATCAATTATCAAGTTACCTGATATGAAGTGGGCTACCTTGGTTAGTTTGTCAAATATAACCAAGATCATATCATGTCAGTTATGTGATAATGACATCCCTTGGATAAAGTCCATACTAATCACTTGCAACTTATATTATGGTATATCATGTGGATATAACAATCTAGCTGAATGCACATATTCAACTTTCACATGTTGACACTTTAAAAATGAGACATAATTTTTTTGTATCTTTCTTGATCCCTTTCTAGAAATAAAGTAATCTTAGCTCAGCCATAAGCTTGGTTAAACTTGGATGTCCTGAATATGGGGCATTATGTAGTTCTTTTAGCACTATGCTCTTTAGATTATCTTTATTAGGCACATACATCCTACCATTATACCTCAAAAGACCATCACTCTCTATCTTGAATATTTTATGCCTAGGATTCTAAGCATTCTCTAATAATGCTTTATTAACCTAATCATAGAATTCATCTTCTATTAGTAATTTGATTAACTAATTTCATAAATTACTCTTGATAGTATCCATGACTACTATGTACTGTTTCAAACTTAAAGCATTAGCAACTCTATTCTCATTTCCTTTGATATAATTAATATCAAAATCATAATCAAATAAGAACTCTAACCATCATCTTTGATGAACATTTAGGTTCAATTAGATGATGATGTACTTGAGTCCCAAGTTATTAATCTTGAGCTCAAATAGTTTTCCCAATAGATAATGCTTCTAAACTTACAAGGAATGAATAATTACTAAATGTTCTATGTCATGAGGGGCATACTTAACCTCATATGGCTTTGGGTTTTTAGACTTGTAAGCTATAACTAAGCCATCCTACATAATAAATTCTTCAAGTCCATCCCCAAATGAATCCATGATAATTGCCAATTAAACATTAGGATCGATAAATCTTAGCACTAGTGTTGAAGTAAGCCTCCTTTTTAGTTCCTAAAATTCTAACTCACACTTGTCTAATAAAAAAAAACTTTGATTCTTCCACTAAAGAGAGGTAATTGGATTATCTATCTTAGAGAAATTCATAATGAATTTCCTATAATAGCTCACTAATCCCATGAAACCCCTTACCTCGTGCACATTATTTGACATTGGCCACTCCATTATGACTCTTATCTTCATTGGATCCACTAAAATAACATCCATAGAGATAACATGTCCCAAATAATTAACTTTATTTTGGAAAAATGTACATTTGGAAAACTTACCATACAACCTATGCTTTTGTAAATGCTAAAAAACTAGTTCTATATGTTGTATATGCTCTTCCTCATCCTTGGAATGAATGAGGATGTCATCTAGAAAAACCAAACAAAAATGATATAGATAATCTCTAGACACACTATTCATAATATTCATAAATGCTACAAGAGCATTTTTTAACCTAAATGGTAACACTATGGTCTCATAATTCCCATATCGCATTCTGAACACTTTTTTTAGAATATCCTCATCAATGATTTTTATCTGATGATACCCTTCTCTAAGATCAATCTTTGAAAATATTATTACCCCTTGCATCTAATCATAGAAATAATTAGTGCATGACAAAATATATTTGTTCTTTATCATTTCCTTATTCAACATCTTGTAATCTATACATAGGTGAAGATTAACATCCTCATTCTTGATGAAGAAAATTGGTGCACCCCATAGTGACACACTTGGTCGAATCAGTAATTTCGATAACAAATCTTGAAGTTGAGCCTTTAACTCAACCAATTATATGGTTATCATTCTATATGGTGCCTTAGACTGTGATTCTGATCTAGGTATGATATCATTTGAGAATTCAAACTCGTACCTAGGTGGAAATCTAGGTAATTCCTCTAGAAACACATTCTAAAAGTTATTTAGAAAAGAATAATTACTAATGGATGGATTCTTAAATTCCTTCATCTAATTTATCTTATTAATAAATGTCTAACATTCCTTTTTTTTATATTTCTTGAGTTGAATTACAAAAATCTATCTTACCTTCAATTCCCTCTTCTCACCTTGAAGTTATGTATGATTTCCAAAATCATCTTGACACTCAACCTTCTTTAGATAATAATTAACCCTAGATTTATGCTTCACAAGATAATTAAATCCTAGGATCACATCATATGACGCTAACTGTGTAGCATAAAAATCCACTACTATAGTGAATTCATTTAACCTAATCTCATTTTTGATTAAACACTTGTTAACTTTGACTTTTTACTCATTTTCATATTGTACCAAACATGCATTTTCCATAACTCTAACTTTTATAGATATTTTACTAAGTATTATAGGAGCAATGAAATATTATGTATCTTCCATGTAAATTAAAATAGAAATGGGATGATCCAAAAGAATACCTGATAGTTCTATGATTGAAGCTTGATACTCAACTTGATGATTATCATTAGTTGCATAAATTTGCTAGTAAAAAATACCTTACTGAGGAGCGGAACCCTTAATCTTTTACTTGTCCTAAGGACATTCTAGACCATAATGGTTGCCTCCATAAATCAAGAAACCTCTAGCTGGTCCTTTCTTATTAGGATAATGGTTTCCCTTGTAACCTCCCTTGAAACCATTACTAGGTTTCCTATTCCTTGAATCACTACTGAACTTGGTGTTTTGATTCTTGAATTGACTCTTGGAGTCTCCACTCCTACTTATAGTTCTTATTTTTTAAAGTTAGTTTATAACTTCAAAACTTATTTTTAAATTTCTCTCTAACTTGGGCAAGATATTTTAGTTTCTATTCTTACTTAACTACCTTGTCAAAAACTTGATCCATTGTAGATGGCCCATGCAACTCTACTTCACCACCAATTTGGGGTTTTAATCTCATAATGAATTTATTGATCTTGAACCTATAATTTGCCTAATACTAAGGTACATAATTAAGGAGCTTAGTGAATTGATCCCAATATTCATTTACCAATAGGTCTTCTTACTAAAGATTTTTAAAATTTATAATATTCTAATAGAAATGTAGTTGTGGAAGGCATCATGATCTGAATAGTGTCACAAAATGTTCCCAAGAAGTGGTGTTAGAGTCAAGGCTCATCTTGAGCTTATTGTTTTCCCACAATGTTGATGCTTCACAAACAAGCTAATATAATACACCAAATACTTTCATGACTTCAAAGTAATTAAAAATATCAAAATACTTCTCCATCTCTATTAACCATGCTTCAGCTCCATATCCAAATATAATTCCATTGAACTTGGGTCGATTTACATTTTTATATCTTATGCCAACTCTATAGGTACTTAATCTCTCACATCTTGTGGCACTTTCTCATGCCTCTAATCTCAAGGATTTTCCTACTCCACATGATGATCTTCAAGTTCTTACTAAGCATTCATCTCTTTATGGCCATGCACTTCCTATTTTAGGGCTATGATTTAGTACCTAGTCTATTGCATGGTTGGGAGGATCTAATCCAAATTCATAGCTTGCTCAGTGATGAACTGATTTGGATCAACAGGGGGAATGGTATTCAAAGTACCCTCATTTCCTAGTCTAGTGTATACCATTGTTCTTCGTAGTTAATAAGAGAATAATTTTGTGTTATTAGACACATTAATTCATAGAGTTTTGGCCTCAACTTATATACCACAATGTAACAAACCCATTGAGTTTTACTAGATTAGAATATATATATTTTAAAATTAATTACACATATTCATCTAATAAATTTCATCATGATAAATTTAAGTGATATTTAATTAAGTGTATTATTTTAGTTAACCCATAACATTTATAGCTAATATATTTAGCTAATGATCACTATGAAAATTATATAATAATTCATGAACAATGTTGAATAAATAATAAAGTCTGCATTTATTTCATTAAAGTAAAAAATTCAATTTCAACCATGAATAATGCTACGGCCCTAACCTATCACATGTATGAGGATAGGAATAGCCAACTTGTGGCTTAATTATCCCTATTTTATGATACTTAAAATTTATCTATGCATTCATTTGGTTATTAGGTCGGCCTATGGAGTAACCATGGCCTAGATAGACTATATATAGGAGGTAGTGGGTAATTGTTTAACATCATATTGTGAATTCTGCTCTAATTGAAGCTTGTGGAGGTTGCCCCCTCAAAGTGGCTTATATATTATCATATATTTGGATATATTTCAGTCATATTTGGATATACTTCTTCTATTCTACTTTATTTTTGAAGTAATTTCATTACAAGTGGTATCAGAGCTGCGATTTGGGCAATCTTATGGGTGAAACTCTATTTTTTTAAATTTTGATATATATAAAAAATGGTTGCAAATTTATCTTAAATTTTTTCACTTGAGGTGAAAAATAATTAATTTAAGCTTCCATTAAAATTTCAGCTCATTTAGATCTGTTTTACAAAAGTTATCTCCATTTTAGGTTTTTTCATAAAATTACTCTATAATGCACAATTCAAAGAATTTTTCTGAGTTATTTACATTTTTGGAAAGATAATAAAAATTTGGATATGGTATGTTCTTTGTATGTTTTTATTTGAGGCTGACATAATTCCAAAATTGCTTGATCAAAGTGGGGTCAAAAGTACCAATCAAGGTTGACATCATAAAGCCCTTTTATGGCAGGTCCACAAACTCAAGGCCAAGGAAAGGGTGCTAAAACTCTAGGTAAAAATCCTAAAAAGGAAGATATGGAGTTATAAGGGGGTTTTAATTGACCCTTTGTACCAAGGTTCTCTAACATAAATCATAAAGTGAGCCAGCTTGACTATAGTGTGTAAGGCATTCAGAGTGAGGTGCAAGGCATACAATCTAATATGAAATCCATACAAGATAGTTTGGTATATATCATAATGGCTTTGAAAAATAATTAGTGAAATCATCTAGCTAACACTATTGCACAACTCCACCAGGGTGGTTCTCTTAACCAATCTACTTCAAATCTAACTATAATGCCACAGAGGAACCTGTTACCAAAGGTGGATATGCACAAATTTGATGGAAAATATCTACTCAATTAGATCAACCAAATGGAGAATTTTTTTGATCTACATCAGATCCCAGGTGGACAAAAGGTTATCATGGCATCCTTGTATCAAAAGGTGGACAAATGTATTTGGTATCAATGGTTGCGTGCTCAAAAGAAAAAGATGACTCTCAATGTCACTTGGTCAATTTTTATATAGGAGCTATAATTACACTATGGCAATAGTGTGATAGAGAATTACTTCAGCTAATAGGCAAAATTGTGATAGACTAGCTCTTTAAGGATTATATTCATCATTTTTAGAACATATCCTTATGTGTGGAGATAATTTCTAAGGAGAACTTGAATGACCTATTTTTGGGTGGACTCAAGGACCACATTTCACATGAGGTACACATGTTTAATCCACTTAATATTTTTGATTATATTATCATGGCACATAGAGCTAAGGAAAAAATCATAGCCAACAAGAAGCAACCATTCACTCACTTCAAATATCATAGCATGTTGACACCAACATTTCCTCCACCTACCAGATTGAACCCACAACAAATTAAAGAGAATCATGCAAAAGGATTATGTTTCGATTGTGATAGCAAGTGTAGAAAAGGACATATATGTGCTAATAAGAAGTTATTCTACATTGAGGGATCTAATGAAGATGAAGAAGAAGATGATGCCTCCAATGATGATGAGAAAGAGATAGAGGAGGTACCTAAAAATTCCTAACCTACAATCTCTTGTCATGCACTTGTAGGTATTAGCACTTCACAAACTCTTAAGGTGGTGGGTTTCCTCAAGAAATAGAAGGTGATAGTGTTGATTGATTTAGGGAGCACACATAAGTTCATCAACCATAAGTTGGCCACTTGATTGAATTGTTTCATCTACCCAGCACCAAATTTCAAGTCATGATTGTATATGGTGGCATAATTAATTATTCAAGCAAATGCCATAGTTTTAAGCTTGCTATGGGTGAGTACAATCTTGATTCTCCTATGTTTTCTATTCCCATGGGTAACATATACATTATTTTGGGAGTCTAAATAACCTTGGGTACCATTGAGATGAACTTCTAGGAACTATTCATGCACTTTCATTCTGAAGGTAGGAAAATTGAACTACATGGATTACAGGCAAAATCTCCATAATTGGTTAGTTCACATCAAATGACCAAGATACTAAAAAATGGGATAGAGGGAATTATTTCATGATTATGTTCCATAGAATTTCAACCCACAAAAACATCTACACATCCTAATCTACAGATGATTCTTGATGACCACCCACCTATTTTTGGGGCCATGCCAAAAGGACTACAACCAAAAAGAGAACATGATCATGCCATTCAACTAATTTCGTGGAGTCAACCACCAAATATCAGACCATATAGATATTTATATGCATAAAAGAGTGAAATCAAATTTTTTTTCCATGAGATGCTGGAGGCAGGGATCATCAGGCATAGCCAAAGTGCATATTCATCACTAGTGGTCATGGTGCGAAAGAAGGATGACACATGGAAGATGTGCCCAAATTATAGGGAACTCAACAAGTACACCATTAAAGATAAGTTTCCTATTCCTATAATTGATGATTTACTTGATGAGTTTCATGGTGCTAATTATTTCACAAAATTAGACCTTCGCTCAGGGTACCATCAAATTAGAATGAAGGATGAAGATGTTCATAAAACTACTTTTAGAACACATGAGGGCCATTATGATTTTTTGGTAATGCCCTTTGGTATTAAAAATGCACCATCTACTTTTTAGAGCTTGGTGATCACCATTTTTAGGCCTTTTTTAAGGAAGTTTGTGTTGGTTTTCTTTGATGACATATTGATTTATAGTCAGACATGGGAAACACATTTGCAACATGTGAAATAGGTGTTGATAGTTTTGGAGAAGTGTCAACTTTATGCAAATCCATCTAAATGTACTTTTGGATTACAAGAGGTAGAGTACCTAGGTCACATTATTTCCCATGAAGGTGTCAAAGTTGATCCCCAGAAGATCAAAGCTATGATGGAATATCCCATGCCAAAAAATCTCAAAAACCTTAGAGTGTTCTTAGGACTAACAGGTTACTACCAAAGATTTGTGAAAGGTTATGGTAGCATAGCATCTCCTCTCACTGCATTGATAAAGAAGGATGCCTTCCATTGAAATGATTCTGCCACCAAAGCATTTGAGAAACTAAAAGTAGCCATGTGCACCACTCCAATTTTGGCTACTCCAGACTTCTCAAAGATATTCACTATTGAATGTGATGCTTTTAGATCTAGGTTGGGAGTGGTACTAATGTAGGAAGGAAGACCCATTGCATTTGAGAGTCATCAATTTAAAGGTAAGAATCTACAAAAACCTATTTATGAGAAATAAATGATGTCTATTCTTCATGCAGTTAAATAATGGAGGCCTTATCTAATGGGTAGACACATTAAGGTGAAAATAGATCATGATAGTCTCAAATAGTTTTTGGAGCAAAGATTATCATCTGAGGAACAACAAAAGTGGGTAACCAAAATGTTGGGTTGTGATTTTGAAATCATCTGTAATAAGGGTAAAGATAATGTAGTAGTAGATGCACTATCTAGATGAGATACATCCATATAAGCATTACTTTGTGCAATATCCATATTGCAAGCAAATTAGGTGGATGAAGCTAGATTAGAATGGGAGCAAGACAAGGATACATAGGTTCTAATTCAAAATCTCTAGCAAGGTACTTTAGCCTTTGAAAAATTTGAATGGAAAGGTAATGTCTTATGGCATAAGGGTAGGTTATAATTGTGTAAAAATTTAGAGCTTAAGCATAAGATTCTTGTGGAGTTGCATGCATCTCTAATTCGGGGACACTTAGGGTTCTTGAAAACATATCATAGAATTAAGAAAGAATTATTTTGGGAAGGACTCAAGGGAGATGTACAAAAGTTTATGGTAGAATGCTTGATATTCCAATAGAATAAAGGTGAGACAGTTAAGACCCCAGGTCTATTACAACCATTATCAATTCAGAGTCAAAGGTGGGAGGAGGTTTCCATGGATTTCATCATAGGGTTGCCTTGTTCTGAAGGTAAGAATGTTATCTTGGTCATTGTGGATAGGCTTACAAATTATGCCCATTTTTGTGCTCTCTCACACCCATTTTTAGCAAGTAAAGTAACAACTATTTTTTTGGATGCAGTTCTAAAATTACATGGAACCCAAAAAATAATTGTAAGTGATCGTGATCCTATTTTCACTAGTAATTTTTGGACTAAACTATTTTCCTATTTGGGTACTTAGCTAGCTCATAGCTCATCTTACCACCCCCAATCTGATGGATAAATAGAAGTGGTTAACAAATGTTAAGAGGGGTATCTCCATTATTTTTTATCAAATAAACATGAACATTGGGTTAAATGGCTACCACTTGTAGAATGGTGGTATAACACATCTTTCCATACCTCTTCTAAAATGTCTCCATTTCTAGTACTATATGGTTACCATCCACCTTCCATCACTTCTTCATTAAAGGTGCAAACCAAGGTTCAAAATGTGGAGGAGCACATTCAACATCAAAAAGAGGTTTTGGCTAGTTTGAGAGAGAATTTGGCCTTGACACAAAATAGGATGAAGTAGCAAGTAGATCAACACCGTAGTGAGTGAAATTTTGAGGTGGGTGACTGGGTATTTGTACATTTGTAGCCTTATAAGCAGATGTCCTTAAAGTAATAGAAAAAGGACAACAAACTTGATCTTAAGTATTATGGCCCTTATTAGGTTCTATATAAAAATGGAAGTGTGGCTTATAAGTTTGAGTTACCTCATTCATTTTGCATACACCCAGTATTTCATGTTTCATGTTTGAACAAGGTCATTGGATATAAAGTTTCAGCCTAGATAGAACTCCTAAAACTAGATGAAGAAGGATGAGTCATTTTGGAACTAGAGAAGATCCTCCAAACACGTACTAAGAGGTTGAGAACTAAAGAGATTAGGGAATATTTGATCAAGTGGAAGAACCTGAGTAGTGAAGATGGAACTTGGGAAGGTGAATATTTTATGCAACAACATCCAGAGTTATTCAGCGTTAAGGATGACATTGGTTTTAAGGGGAAGGGCATGCTATGGCCCTAACCTATTACATGTATGAGGATAGGAATAGCTGACTTATGGCTTACTTATCCCTCTTTGATGCTATTTCACATTTCTCTATGCATTCATTTGGTTAGTAGGTCAGCCTTTGGAGTAACCATGGCCTAGATAGACTATATATAGGAGGTAGTGGGTAATTATTTAACATCATATTGTGAATTCTACTCTTATTAAAGCTTGTGGAGGTCACCCCCTCGAAGTGGCTTATCTATTATCATATATTTGGATATATTTTAGTCATATTTGGATCTACTTCTGCTATTCTACTTTATTGTTGAAGTAATTTCATTACAGATAATACAATATTACAACCACTATTGTAGAATTATAATGAATAAATAGTATAGTTTCAAAAATAATAAAGTCTCAATAAATAATAATACAATGATATAAAGCTACATAGAGCATGAGTTCTTGATGAACTCAAGTATCTTCTTGTAATCTCAAGTGTAGTCTCTAGTGTAGTTCTAGTGTAGGGATGGAGAGTATCATTCAAGTGATTTTTCAAACCAACCATGGACCATGGATCCCCCACACTATCTTCCAATAAGGGAATGACCCTCCCTTCATGGATGGGTAGATAATGATGATGCAAGAATCTACAGTGATAAACTACAACCCACATGCTATAAGATAACCAATACATCATGTGCAACATAAATAAATCTAATCTAATATAATATTGCATAAACATACAAACTATATCAAACATATAAAATAATAATGTTTAACTATAAATATTACTTTGGCTAAAGTTTTCAAAGAGTTAATAATATCTAGAATCAATCAATTTCATACACACCAGCCAATTATATTACCCTTCATATTGTATTGATGGTACTAATTAAACTAGTGGAATCCATTCACTACTATCATAAATGCAATATTTCATTCATTATATAATAATATAAAAACTAATAGATTCATTCAGAATATTTTCTATTAGCAGATATAAAATATGCTAAGTATGAAAATATCAAATATATACAATTAATCCATCAAATATGATGTAATGAATCTAATAATCATCTTATTTATTACCAAATAATAAATAGGATCATAAACAGTCCTCAATATAAACATACCATTTGGGTAAGAATTATATCTAGACTACAAATTACCAAATATTAAAATATAACTTAAAATGCTATTTTATCGATGAAACATAACATTACTCATAACTTATTTCTTTTTTCATTTTCCAAAAATATAGAAAAATACACTCATATAACAACATAATAAGATCTGTATTTAAATAATTAAATACCTAATTTTAATGCTTCATCTAACCATTAAACAAATAACAAAGCACCCATATTACCTTACTATGTAATTTTTGGTCACATATATTGAATAGGGTATATGCATCTTTATATGAAATATAATTTTAGATTTACTATATGATAGATAAATCACATATATATTTCATCCATTTATGCATAATTTAGAAACACACAATTTTATGATTAATAACCTATTCAATAGACATTCAAAGTATGCATATGGTATACTATCCATATTTTTTAGATCATCATATAGCCTAACAATACACATTCAACTAAACTATCTGATGTCAAATCTTCGTAAAATTAATCAATTCCCTAATTTAGTGGCTTGACTAAATAAGCATAGAATCAATTCAAACACAACCAACAAAGCTTTAGTAATGTAATTGATTCAAAATACATAATCAATGATTTATAAATCTATGTGATGTTCTTACACTCACATTCACAAACTAGTTTGAGTTTATTCATGCTAAGATACACAAATCCCATAATATTGGCAACAAATTTATCTAGTCAATTATTGTACTTAGGTCACCTGGTTTATACGTTTTATTTGAATTGATCATTGATTTTTGTTTCTATTTCACACACACATACACGCAGATATAAACTAGTTGACTTCATATATCATACACAACCTTAAGTCAACTCATAGTATCATGGATGCCATTGCATGATCATATATATATATATATGTATATATATATATATATATATGTATGTATGTATGTATGCCCCAGGCCATTAAAGTCCTATAGGGTGTATTTACACACACACACACACACACACAAACACACACACACACACACACACACACACACACACACACACACACACACACACACACACACACACACACACACACACACACACACACACACACACACACACACACACACACACACACACACACACCCACCCACACACACATTTATTTTGAGATAAATAAATTACTATTAAACCCAAATTTACTTCTATTATTTAATTAATTTAAATACACAATTGAACCCTATACATGGGTTTAAATTCATTTTTTAATCTCATAATAATATCAAAAATACCCACATCTTTGATGTAATAAGCTAAAGGATATCATAGTCAGAGTCATATATGTACTCTATTAATAAAAAATATTAACCCCTTTAAATTTATCTAGGGTTTCTATCACTCCTAAAATACACAAAATTATCTTGTAGATTTACTCCAAGTTGCATTACATTTGAAAATTATAGAGAATAATATTAATCCTTTATAGGGTTTACTTGAAAACCTGATGTGCATAACATGGGTTTAAAACTTTAGCCATCTATCTAGGGTTTAAGGTTATATGATGGGTTATGTAGATGAATGAGCCATACATATGGCCCATCATTTATCCCAATTAATTTTTCATTTCAAAATGCTAAAATAAATTAAACTCTTTCTTTATATTCATTAGCAAAATTGATCATAACAAATATATAACTATTAAAATAAAACTGACTTGGTAATGAAATCTTCAATGCCAATTCCAATGACTCAAAATTATGCCATCCCTACAAATTCAAATCCTCTCTCAAATTTTCTATATCTAATCATGTCTTCCATAACCTCACTTAGTTCATTTATTCAACTACATTTTATTTGCATGCCACAAAATTATCCCATCATTCTACCATGATTAACCAACTCACAATGCACTAGTCATTTCACCATGCAAAAACCAAATAGACTCTTTTTTCTTGGTTGGTATGATTATCACTAAGTCAATGCTCAATTAACCCTAATTATATTTAGAATTAAATCATTAAAAAATAAAACAAATTTATATTATCACCTTCAAGATATACATGTTAATATTGACTCCCCAAAAAGTCATGGATCTATGCATGTATCAATGTCTTTGTTCCATGCATCAACTTAACATAAAGTCTTAGAATTGACTTTATAAAAAATATTCAAACATTAAAATTTCTTAGAAATTTCAACTAAAAATAAGTCCACTAAACATAATAACCAATGTTAATGCATTGGGCCTTCAAACTAGAAGTTAGCTTCTTAGGTTAAACAAATAACTATTGACTTTAACAAAGATTCATCAAACACAATGATGCCTTCCTTTTATCATTAAGCAATAATTTTTCCTTTATTATCTTGGTATAAAATCATGTTTATTTCATAGGTATAAGAATTAGCAATAGTATTTATTTAATAATATTAATTTCATTGTACCATCCCAACTAATGTCATTCATTACTGCTATCAAAGAACTTATGATTTACCAAAGACTTGATATATGCTTACTCAAATATTCTAAATGATAATAATAACCTAATATTCATCATTAATACTTGAAAATATTATAAGGATAAGTAATCAGATCCATATATTACTATAATAATGAATCCAAACAAAACATTATTTATAAAACACTCAGTCATAACCAATATAATGGTAAGTCATAACAAGATAGGTATAGATTCATTCAAAAAATTAAGCAATAATATCAATAGATATAATGCCCAAATACAACTAGATTAGTGAAATTAAACAATCAAAACATTATGATCAACAAAATCATAATAAAGATATATAAAATAAATCAGAACATGCTACAACTATCTAACTCAAGCAATGAACATAAAACATGCTAATCTACTATGGTGTGTGTGTGGGTTTTTAGCTTTCCTCTTTGTCATCCCCCAATGCCTCCATGCACACCAATCTCTATGATGATGCCATCCCTCTTTCAAACTATGAGATATCTCAAAAAAATGAAATTAGTTAGCCTAAAACATAAATATATCCATAAAATACTGATGTATAAACGAACAAACATGATCATCAAGTACAAAATATAAAAGTATAACTATCTAATATCAAATCAATCATGTAAATTAAGAAATATATAACTATCCCATAATTATCATATGACATAAATCTTAAATAATTAGTATTTAATCAAATAACAATTATAATAATCCATGGATAAAAAGACTATTTAGCTTAAAGAGAAATCAAGATATGAGACCCACTCGATTCACAACAATAATAAATGTAACAATATATTTTATTATTTATTAATGTAAGTTCAATCTATGTAATTTAAATATTAAAATATATTGTTTATTATTTACTAATTTTATTAATGTATTAGTGACATTTATCATTAACATTAATTGTTTTAATAGTCTATATTGAAACAAAGAGGCACTACACAAACACATATGAAAAAAGTAGATACTATCGTCTAGAAAAAATGCCCATAGATTGATGGATTCATATTGTCAGTTTGAAACATCCAATACCTGATCTAAACATCTCATAATTTACTTCTAGCCTTTATATCACTTACATTCTATTTCAAACTTAATAAAACAATAAACTCATGAAGTGTCTTAATGGCTTATGTCAAATCTATTTCTAACAATTGAAATTATTCAAATTGTATTCTCTCCTTTTCCATTTAAATTTGTGTATTAAATCAATATTTCATACAATATAAATCAATCCTTGGTTTTATCTTGATAAGGTTCACATAATCAAAATAAGGTAAAACATATTAGTGAATTTATATTTTGTTTAAAACATAACCAAAACAGAGGTTTTCCCTTAGAGTTTTATCATCATTTTTAGGATTTCAATTCTTGTATTTAAATATGATTTTTAGACTTGATTTATAACATTCCTTATTTTAAAAAATTACTCATGGATATAATAGTTGTGTCTACTTTATATTTTTTAACTCAAGATACAATAGTTGTGTATAGTGTATAGTTGGCTATAAATATATTCTATGAACTACATTTTCTGCAAGATACATTACAAAGTTGCAACTTGAAAATTGAAACTATCATTTTGAAAGATCTTATCTTTAATTTGAGAAAGAGATTCTTTTAATTTTCAATTATCTTTTTGTCGGGATCTAAGTTTAAAAAGTGCAATTATATTTCACACTTTTCCTTTTGACAAGTTTAATTGCTTTAGTTGTAAAATATCATGTTGTAATTTGCACTTTATTTTTTGTCAAGTTGAATGACTTAAAATTTTTAAATACCTTCACTACAAGTTAAAAGTTAGGTTTTGAAAATTATATCTTAAAATATCCAAAAATCATTTAATTTTGACCAAGTCATGGTTTATTTTGGGGGGCCATCATTTGGAAAGACTCCCTCAACTAACCTCAAGAAGAAATGGTTTAACTAGAAGACTCCAACAAATTTCTCCTCTTTCAACATGTGGTGAAGCAACCAACAGTTATAGATTTCTCTTCCTCATTCTACTCCACTAAAGGTATCATTTAAATCTAGAAAGGATGGCATTTGCATGAAGTTTCATATATTTCTTACTCCAGAATTGAGCACAAGGTTTTGTTGATGTAACATGAAATTTAAACTCAATAGATTAAATTATGTAGTTCAACCAAATCAAATATCAAACTATATAATAGGAAGGATTTAGAAAAAAAATCAGAATGGTATGAAACTCACCAAATTCCTTACTTCTTATAAGCTCCTTATAGGAATTAGAAATGGACTTGTGATTGCATATTAGACTCAGATTTTTAGCATAGTGATGGTATGACAAAAGGATTTTGATGATGGATGAAGGATTGATTCAAGGACAAATTTGGTATAGATTGCCTACAAGCTTGGTGGATGTCTCTAAAGGAAGAGTGGTCTTACTTATATATATTTGGGAGGGAAGATCAATGGCTGAAATTTGAAGTTAAAGAGATGAGATCAATGGCCATGTATTATTCAAAGAATATTAAATTCCTTAGAAGTATCTAGTTTAAATACTTTTAGAGACTTGGAGGAGCTTCTCAAATTATATAGACTTATCCATTAGTTTAGGGATAATGGAGGATTAGGTGGGAGTTAGATGGTGATTAGGATAGGATTAAGGGATGTAGGGATGTAGGAAAGGCTAGAGTGTAGGTTAGTAGGTGGGTAGGTGGGGTTATGGGAATTTTAAATTTCCATATAATGGATAATTAGGATTAGATAGGGATTATGATAGAATTAATAAAGAAGGTAAGATGAATAAGTTTGGTGAATGTAAGATAATAGAAGGGGGATATTAATTAATTGGCTAGAAATAGGATAAATTAGAAGAATTAAATAGGTTAAGTAGAATTCGTGTTGACTAATAGGAATAATAGTAAAAAATAATGAAGCAAATGATTTTAGGTGCATACATTTTTCCCCTCTTTGAAAGGCCATTGCAAGTGGAGATAAGTAGGAGTAATGGTATTTCAAAGAAAAACCATGTCATGGATGAATGCTAGTAGATGATGATGTTAGTGGATATGATGCCCCCTCAAGGGGATATGTGGGAAAGAATGAGTTGGATGGCCA
The DNA here is from genome assembly GCA_037957365.1 of Torreya grandis. NCBI lineage: Eukaryota > Viridiplantae > Streptophyta > Pinopsida > Cupressales > Taxaceae > Torreya > Torreya grandis. Next base: position 937,568 of record JARHVA010002287.1, on the reverse strand, counting down.
CTCAAAAGAAGAAATGATGGGTGGGATGTAATGGATAGATAAGGGGCTGGGATGATATATATGAGATAGAAGATGAATTCAACTTAAGCAATGAGCTAAAAATTGATAATATCCCTAACAAAGACACATGCATAGGGAGTAGAGGTTATGGGTGTCACAATTATTGACACATCTCAAGGGGGAACCAACCTTAACAAGATGATGATAGGATTCAAAAGTGATAAGCTTTGGATGTATCCAAAGAAAGGACACATGTAAGAGAGAGATAGGCTAGGATAAGACAATGATATGATAAGATTAAGGATGGTTGTATTTAAAAGCTAAATCGATCAAGATGATGTAGGTGATGATAGAGAAGAATTGATATGATTGATTGACAAAATGATTTGATTAATATAGGACTGGGAAATGATGATGGATGATAGAGATAATGGCTAAGATATCCTTAGGCATTGAAACATGATCAAGTGCTACCTACATAGTTTGAAAAGACCTTAGGCTGATGTAGTTTTGATTAGGAGATGATGATTAGTGACTAGAAAGTGGTGATGATGAGGATGATTAAAAGTGTTAGTGATTGAAGGATATAATTTAGATGATGAAATGAAGATGACAAGGATGAAATATGTGATGTTAGTCGGATGGGTTGTGATGGGGAAATTGATGATGATATAAATGATGAGATCAAGCCATCACAAATGTCATAAGGCTCATCATTATTTAATTAATCTAAAATTATAGAACTTGACAAGATGCCCCTTGATATAAGCATGACCAAGAGGAAATTATGCCAAAGTGCATGGGAAAATAGAAAAAATTGGATCCTGGAGGGAACTTTTGGTGTCCTCATACCATCCTCATTAATTTCCCAATAGACAAAAAGAGACACAATGCAAACAAAACAAAAGACAAACAAGATATATAAAAGACATGCAAATAAGACAAACAAAATAAAGAAGTAACACAAATTGAGTATCTACATGTAGTATCCCAATGTCTTGTCTAATGATGAGATGAGTGAGTAGGTGATGGTGGACTAAGATGATTAGGATGTGATTAGGGATGTAGGATAGACTTGGATTTAGATAGGAGAAATGATGAGGATTAGGATTAAGATGAGGTGTTTCCCCTAGTTTAGGATGGATGGCATGATGGGGTGTGATAAGGTCTTTAAATATTGATTTAATGTCAAAATTGAATCAAAAAGTGGTCAAGGAAGGTGATTAGACAAGTGATGACGAAGGATTACTAATAGATAAGGACCTATAAGGATCAAATTTATCAAGGAGACTAGGAGATGATGGGATCAATTACATTTCACACTATCAAAGAGTAATTAGATGGGTGCTAGATATGAAGAGGAAATGATAGGATAGTGATGGGATCAAGTACCTTTCATATTGTTAAAGGGTAATTGGATGGGTGTCAGGTATGAAAAGGCCCAGATAGGAAGTGATGGGTACTAGATTAAAGCCTTTGACAAGGTGATGTGTGTCAATAATACCTAGGCTAAGGATGATGAAACATAGGATGGGATGGGTGACCAATTAGGATTGGATTCAAAGATGGAATGTGGTATCCAAAGATGGGAAAAACTTGAGATGGATGGAAAGGGATGAAACTAGGGGATCAAACATAATACAAGGCATAATGGAATATTTATGGCTTTTTTATATTTTATGATTTCTAAGGTTTTCAAAAATTTTCAATATTTTGGGTATTTTTGGGATATGTATATATAATATACAAATGGAATTACTAGAAAATGGAATACCAAACCTAGAAACCAAGATAAGGATGGATGAGTGACAAGAGGATGAAGGTGATGTGGAAATAGGGATGAGGATTAAGGAAGAATGGACCAGGGAGGACCAATGAATTTATTGCAAAGAAACCAAATTTTTAGTTTCTTAAATCTCCATTAGAGGAAATGCCAAGATGGTGTAGGAATAGTTCTCAAGACACCTTGCACTTTCTTACAAAGGTCAATAAGAATGAAGGAGGGACATAATAGGATGAATGATAATGGTGAGTAATGGATAGAGGGATATGATATGGATGGGATTGATAAGGGATAGGTAGATGAGGGATGTGATAAGGAAGGTAGATTGTGCCCCCAAATTTTTAGGTATAATGTGGATAATAGATTATTTTACCATGACACTGGGGACCGGTTTTCATCATGGTACTTGCCCAAGGTGATAGAAGACTAGTTTTCACCATGGGTTGGATTTTTTTTAAAAACTTTTATGGGCATCTCAATTTATTGGATATAGGTAACAGATGTAGGAATGCTAATACTAACTAGATGGAGATGTTATTTGACACTTATTATATGGATGTGTGATGCTAGGATCACGTGATTGATAAATGTATTGGGTTTTGTGTGGCCTAGTGTGATTCTTGATTGTGATCCCTCTAGATATCTAGACTAGGTATCATTATTGCCCTTAGGAGAGATGATACTACCCTAGGAGGTGATGGGAGGTATGGATTCAATTAGATAATTATGGGGAGGTATGAAACTTAAAAGTATGAGGGGAATAGATTAGATTATGGGTTCATGATAGGATGGTATGATGGATGATGGAGGATTGGGATCAAGATAGGATAATGTGATGGGTGATGGAGGATTATGAATAACAGTCACATACATCATTAGGGGTGTTAGAAATTATTCATTTGATTGGTGCCATGAAATAAAAGACTGTCAGAGATCTAAGACACTTGGACTTTGTGGCTTATCTTTGGTCTAATTATTTAACATATGATTAGACATATGATTTGGATTATTTGATGGAATTTGATTTGGACTGGTCCCTGGTGATTGATTTTGGGCTTCAATAAGGAACATTGATTTTTAACTTGAAAGATTATTTTGATTTTGATATACCCCTAGTGCCTAATTGTAGGCTTCAGTAGGGAGAGATGATTTTTAATTAAGCTAATGATTTGATTCCTCTTGACTTTGAATGATAGGATCAAAGATGAGTTGATTATGATGGACTTCTTTAATATATTCATGGACCTTCATACTAGTGACACACATTACATCACTCAAGGAAGGGTCTAAAAATGCATGTTTCTACTCATCCTTATGGAGGGAGGTGATTAAATGATCATTGATGGGGAGAAAAGGTCCCATGATGAATGAATATGGTGGTGAGGGAATGATGAGGTTAATTAGTGGTGATGGGGTAACATTGTCTTCATAGGGGTTCCTAGGAGGCCCAATTTCAACATCAAATAAAATCTCCTCAAGATCAACAAAAGGATCACTAGGACTAGCTGTAGTAGACACATCTGAAGGAGGATCATAATAATTTTTACTATCTTCCATAGATAAATATTGTAAGAACTCATTTATGATGTCATCATCCTAATCAGGATTCAAAGATATGCCTAGTGATGGATTGGAGGTATCTATATTAGAGGTACACTAAAAAAGGTAGACATTATTAACATTGATGAGGGATGACATTTCTAATAAGGAATCTGATTCAGATCTTGGCATTGAAAATGATCTAACTAAAGATAATATTTTTGATGTTGACTTTAATGTAAACTCTGGTATATAAGATGCAATGATGCCAATAGGAGATTCATTATCCATACTTGACCTCTCAACATGGGGTATTTGATGTGATGGATGAGAGGGTTCAAGAGAGATGGGAGGACTAGGCTCATGGGGAATAAACTCAATTATGATGGAGGCTTTTCTGAAGATGGGGGGATTATGAAAGAGAAATAAGATGTCTCAAACTTGGATTGTTAAGGGAAGGGATTGATCATGATTGGGAAGGGAATCTTGGCATTCCTCTTTTTGTTTACCCAAGGATGCCGATGCATCTAATTCATCCTCAATTATCATGTCACCATGGTCAATGAGTTCTTGGAAATAATATTGGAAAGGTCAACATTGATTAATAGTATGCCCCCAAGTGTGGTGATATGAACACTATTGGTCATCTTTATACCAAGAAGGCATAGGCTTAGTGGGATCAAGATGTTAGATAGGTGGATAGACCACCATGTTGGTAGCGACTAGTTATTTGAAAAGAGTTTTTAAGGACATGAAAATTGGGGTATAAGGAACTAATTCACTTTGTGATTTAGATGTGGAAGCATTAGTCTTATGATTAGATGGTGTTTGATGGTTAGGTGGATGGACTATTAGTGGCCAAGATGGAATTCCCTTTCCTAGTGTGGGAATGGGTATATGATGGTTTATGATGAGTGGATGGAGGGTTGGTATAGGATTCACATGAGGGACTTGGATGGGAGATGCAATGAATTGAAGGGGATCAACACCTTTAGAAAGTGGTACACCCATCATAATGAGTCATAAAAGGATCTCATCCTTGTTGGCATGTATGTATTGGTCAATAAAAGTGGGGTCTAACTCTATGGTGATTGTTGATAAGTGATGGATGATGGAGATATGCTAAGGATTAGGGATGAGTTATTGAACACAATAGATCAAAAGGACTATATTAGGATGATAGGTTATTATGTGGATGAGATAGACTAATGGATTAAAGACTATGATCAAATTATAGACTGATAGTGCAATAAGTGCGAATAACGTATTAGCAATGACTAGTTGTCAACCTAAAAAAAGGATTGAGAGATTTTGATGGGTGCCTAAATTCAAAATATCAAGAGGAAGATATGACGGGTAATAGTTAGGAGTAGGCAAGTATGATTAAATAGATTGATGATGATGGGTTTTCTATATTGAAGTTGACAAAGTGATAAGATGCTAGCAGGATATTAACTAAGGTATAAGATTAGATCAAATGATAATGTGATGTGGATTAGGATGATATAATGATGTTTATATTAAGATGATAGGATTATAAAAGGATATGATGATAGTATTAGCTCAAGACATTAGACTAATTTTACTCAAGATGGGATGGGATAGGTGATTAAGTGATGAATATGATAGGACAATGGGATAAAGACAAATATAGATAGGTGATGATGATAAAGGGGCAATGAAAGGTGGATGGTTTAGACCCGTATGTGACTTAAAGAGCCAATTAGGATAAGATAAGATGTGGTTAGTGTTGACCAAATTTGAACCTAGTCAAATTTAGTTAACCCATACTATTTTGAACATTTGAAGAAAGTTCCCATGTGTCTCATAGGGTGTCATATTGGTCTATTGTCAAACTTATCCCTAGCCTACCCTTGGTTCAAGTCTATTCCCCTTGTACTAGTCAAGTCAATGAAAGTCAACCCTAGTCAAATAAGGTCAAACCTAGTCAAAGGAATAAACTATTTTGGATTGGTCCTAATATGGTTTTGAATATGATTTAATATCTCTCTAAGCCATTTAATTATTCTTACTATGTTCAATATGTCAAAAATGCCTTGTGGGGCCACCTTTTAGCTAAGAAAGAGGACTTGTATGGATGGGATAAAGAGATAAAATTGTCATTAGGCCATGAATTTAATATAACATAGGACATAGAATGTTATAATCATTTATATGACATCCAAGTAATATTTATGTTCAGTAAATGGTAGTTTTTTCCTCAAAAATAGGAGTTTTGGGGCACTTATATGGACTTATCAAGTTCACCATCAGTTGAAAACATATTGGATTAACTATAAACCTACCAATAGGTAATTTAATTTTTTTTTTTAGGGATAATGAAATAAGGTCTATCTATAACTTCTTTTCCTTCATTTTCCATTGGCAAGCCAAGGAAGGTAAATTCAATCACTTGCTATGCGCTGTGTAGGTGGAATTGGGAGGAGTGATTTTAGGAGTGGATTTTACTCTAAGAAAAATTAATTTTAATAAAAATAACTTGAAATTTGGTGCCTAATCCTTTATGAACAATGGATAACACTCCAGGTAACTTTTTATGGGCTTGCAACCATGAGCGGGTCACTGTTTGAGCTTGTCTCAATTTTTATTGATTTGGTATGATGGGTTGGTTTGTTTTAGTTGTTTATCCATGATTAAAAAAATATTCTCATGGTTATATTGGTTTTTAGGAGCTCAAATTCCTAAGGAATCCTCTTTTAGGCTTGTGTATGCTTGTAATTGCTCTTTTCCACACTTGCAGCTATCTTAGGCACCATGAAGGAGATTTTACACATTGGATGGAGGCATCAAATGTCACTTAAAGAGTTTTAATTAATTAATATTAATTTTAGGTTGTTTAAATAAGTTTTCAGCTCATATAATGTCAAAATAAGGCTCAAATGCATAGTCTTTCCATGACAGTCAACCCTCATAGAGATATCTTCATCTACAAGTGCCTTTGAAGGTGTTGTGAAATGGATTTATAGGTGTTATTGATTGGAGTTATTAATTTAAATAATTAAAATTTAAAATTGAAGTGTATGGAGAGTTTTAACCTTGTATTTTCACACTCTTTCATGTTTTTATTGCATATCATAATCACATGCACATCTACAGGGACCTTTTCCCTAAATAGACAAAATAGAGAGCTTGAATCTTTTATGTCTTTGGTTTGAGAATCCAAAATTATGTTTGGGGAAGATGAAATGTAGTTTTAAAGACTCTCACCATGAGGCTAGCCATTGGTAAGAGAAAGATAATGAAACACTTGAGAAGTATAGTGTTTGAAAAACTCAAAACCATTCCCAAACATACTAAAATAACTCAGTAAGTTCTACAAGTCTAAAATCAAAAGTAGTTTCTTTCAACTAAATTTGCAATCTAGGTCTATTTTCCATAAGGGAGTGATTCCAACTCTTGTTATGGTGAAGCCCTACCAAAATTTTACCTTGATTTTCACTTAAGCTAATGATAAGTAAGCTAGTTACACTCTAGATCCATATGCACTATGTGTTGAAGTGATCCATCTTGGATGTCAAATATAGATTGAGTTCATCTTGTTTTCATGAAATCATTGAATGTGTTGCTAAAAATGAATTCTCTCCTAACAAGTTTCATGAAGTGTATGCTATTTTAATAGACTCTTGAAGTGTGTATGAGTTTGGTAGTGTCATATTTAACCTTCCCTTCACTTACCTTCATTTTTTGAGTTGTTATGTGCTTTCATGAGAAACACTAATGCTAAGGAGCTCCATTAATGGTGTTGAGGCTAGTTTGGTTGTCTTATTTCATTATGTAAGTTCTAAGTGTATGAAAAAAAGTAACTCTTGGTGTATCACCTTCTAGTTTAGGTTTTATTTATGTATCTTTATCTCCCTTTTCACCCATAATAGGAAATTTTAGTAGCATAAGCACATCAAGTCATATCTAGGTGGCTATCACTTAAAATATAGAGGTTTACTTACAATATAGGTGCCCCACACACATATAAGTATTACCATGTTGGCCAAATATTGAAGAGGCTTGAACAACCTCTTCTAGGGTGTAAGATTTGGAGATAATAGTTCTGGCATGCCTGGTGGGACATCTGGTCCAAATTGCTTCCATGTCAAGGTGAATGCTAGTCTTGACAAGACCAAGGTTGTAGAAGTGTTTCTAATCTAGCATTTAGTGACTCCAAAAGGTGAGAATTTCTAGTTTTAGATCAATTTTTACACATTATATTTCATGGTCAAGAGGAAGATGAAGAGATGGCTAGGTAACATGTTTTCCCAACCTTCAACACCCAAAATCTAATCAATCTTCCTGCATATGATCCTATCCCTCCCAATGCCACCAAAAGTCTACCTAACTTCAATGGAGAAGGTCCTATTACCCCATCTAAAGACATTAGGGACATCTCAATTTTTTTCAATTTCCACAATATCACTCAAGTCAACATAGTTATTAAGCTACTTGCCATGTCTCTAAAGGGTAAAACACTTGATTGGTACATGACATTGGGAGGTGGTTGCATTACTAATTAGGATGGTTTTGGAGAGTTGTTAGTAAATAGTTTTGAGAATAAGAGTGATCACATTTCAATAATCTATCATCTGAATGTGATAAGGAGAGGTTCTAATGAATCCATGGGAGATTTCAATGAAATATTTCAAAGAACATGACATAGTTTACCACCTATCATGAGACCCCCTCCAAGATTTGTTTTCCCCACTTATCTCAAGGCCATTGGCACTGATGTGGCATTAATGTTTCAATCAATGGGAGGATTTACTCTACTTGATACATATGAGATAACTATTGAAGTTGAGAATAGTTTGATACTAGCTGGTAAATTGTCTCTAAGAGTTGTTATGCCTTCGTTATCTTATAGTTCATTTGAAACCCCAAGTGTAGATAAAGTTCCCAATGCAAATTCCAAGTCTATAAACACTCCCAAAAGGGTGGATAATGCTATAAACAAAGATAAAATGATCTGATCATTACAAGCTTAGCTCAAACAAGCTTAATTTTAGGTAAGTACTCCACCCAATGCCCAATACAATTACCAAGAAAGAGGACAAAGTCATCAAGGTTTCAATAGGTAGCCCAATCTTAATTATATTCCATCCACAAAGGCTATTATCCCAGTCCATACTAACCTAGTTCAAGGAGAGAGACATATCATTGACAATATCAAGGTTAGTTTGTGAATGATGGTGGAGGAGGTTTTTAAGCCTTAGTGGCACAAGACAGTGTTATTCCTTGCCTCACATTAGAAGAACAAAATATCATGCAAAGGAATACTCATAGAGAGATTGGCAGCCAAGGTATCATTCTTGTGAACTTTCAAATGGAAGAAAACTATGTGAACAAGGTTGACAAATCACCTAAATAATTTCCATTCAGTACCTCTTATCTATTGCCTTCACAAACTAAAGATCAACTAATTGTTCCTAAGACTCTCCAAGAGTTGGAAGATGATGCTACCATAGATGAGTCCCTTAAACATATTGAAGATGATTCATAAAGCATCTATGATGAAGAGATTTTCATTGGTACACTTCTTCATGTTAATGGATTAGTCTTTGAGATTTAGGAAGGAGTTGATGATATGGAGAATGATGATGATCAACCTGTGACACAAGATGAAAAAGAGGCATTCATTAGCCAACATGATGTTCCATAAGATATGGTAATAATTTTGATTAACTTTGAGTCCTTTATATTGACCATGAAGAGTTGGAATTTTGGGATAATCTTGAATTTGTTTTATTGAGCTTGGATGATGCATCTCCACTTCATGAAGAGCTTGAGAAGAGTTTTGAAGGAGATGTTGTAGCTAAACCTATTAAAGATCATGAAACACCTCCACAAGAAGATCAAGGTAAGCATGATTCATCTCAAGAAGATAAAATTCATAATATGGATGGAGAATATAAGGTGCCAAGAGAGGTAGTAACTTTTGAAGAACCTCTCCCATACATTCATCTGCTATAAACACCAAGGTTTGATGGAGAACTTCCTTTTCAAAATGAATATAACCTTGATGATGAAAATACACTTGAGATTGAGATTGAATGTGAAGATCAAAATGAGTTTATAATCAATGGAAAACCACTTTAACCAAGGACTATGGTTACCATTCAAATTAATCAAGAGGAGTATGTTTCAATTAAACACATGTTCTTGGCTATGAAACTAGATGAAGTTAATGCAAGCACCATGAGAAGTAAGTAAGGTGTTGAATAAACAAGGACAAGACCTAAGTGGTAACTTGGACACTCTTCTAGTCCACTTTAAGGAGATGGTATGAAAAGCTTTCTTTTTGATCTAGGAGGATCAATTCTATGTATCTAGTTTTTACACTTTAAAGTGTGTTTGTTTCAATTTTTTTTGTGTTTCCTAAGTGCTTCATTGCATAAGTGTGTTTCCTTTCCTTTATTTGGTGTGTGTCTTTTTTTTTTTTTTTGTGTGTGTGTGTGTGTGTGTGTGTGTGTGTGTGTGAACCAACTTTTTTACCTTGAGATAAAGGTCTGTTCAAGTTAATTATAGTGCTTATATGCATGACTCCATGCCCAATGGAAGGATTAGGAAACTGGTCTTAGGCATAGCAGGCATGCCACCCCTAGGAATAACTAAGAATATTTACCAATAGGGTTTCATGTTGGTCTATTGTCAAACTTATCCCTAGCCTACCCTTGGTTCAAGTCTAGCCCCTTTGTACTAGTCAAGTCAATGAAAGTCAGCCCTAGTCAAATAGGGTCAAACCTAGTTAAAGGCATAAATTATGTTGGATTGGTCCTAATATGGTTTTTAATATGATTTAATATCTCTATAATCTATTTAATTATTTTTACCATGTTCAATATGTCAAAAATGCCTTATGGGGCCACTTTTTAACTAAGAAAGAGGACTTATACAGATCGGATAAAGAGATAAACTTGTCATAATGCCATTATTTTACTGTAAAAGAGGTAAAAAAATGTCATAATCAGTTATATGATATCTAAGAAGCATTTATGTTCAGTAAATGGTAGTTTTTTCCTCAAAAATAGTAGTTTTTGGGCACTTGTATGGACTTCTCAAGTTCACCATTAGTTGAAAACATGGTAGAGTGACTATTCACCTACCCATAGGTCATTTAAATTTTTTCTTGGTAGGGATAATGAAATAAGGTCTATCTATAACTTCTTTTCCTTCATTTTTCATTGGTAAGCCAATGAAAGGCAAATTCAATCACTTGCTATGGGTCATACAGGTGAAATTGGGAGGAGTGATTCTATGGGTGGATTTTACTTTGATAACACTTCATTTTCATAACAATAACTTAAATTTTTTTCCTCATACTTTATGAATAATGGCTAACACTCTAAGTAGCTTTTTATGGGCTTGTAACCATGAGGGGGTCACTATTTGACCTTGTCTCAATTTTTATTGATTTGGTCTAATGGGTTGGTTTGATCTAGGTGTTTATCCATGATTTCTAAGACATTTTAATGGTTATATTTATTTTGAAGAGCTAAAATTCCTAAGGAAGCCTCTTCTAGGCTTGTGTATGTTTACAAGTACTCTTTTCCACACTTGCAACTATCTCAAGCACTATGAAGGAGATTTTCCATGTTGGATGGAGGCATGGGATGTTTAATTAAGAGTTTTAATACATGAATATGCATTTTAGGGTGTTGGAATAATGTTTAAACTCATATAATGTTAAAATAAGGCTCAAATGCATAGTCCTTCCATGGCTATCAACACTCATAGAGATATCTTCATCTATAGGTGCCTTTGAAGGTGTTATGAAATGTATTTATAGGTGTTATTGATTGGAGTTATTAATTTTAAGAATTTAAATTTGTAATTGAAGTGGATGGAGAGTCTTAACCTTGCATTTTCACACTCTTTCATGTTTTGCTTGCATATCACAGTCACATGCACATCTATACGGACCTTTTCCCTAAATAGACAAAATTGAGAGATTGCATATTTTGTGTCTTTGGTTTGAGAATCTAAGATTGTGTTTTGGGAAGATGAATTGTGAGTTTTGGAGAGTCTCACCATGAGGCTAGCCATTGATAAGAGAAAGATAATGAAACACTTGATAATTATGGTGTTTGAACAACTCAAAACCATGCCCAAACATACTAAAAGACCTCAATAAGTTCTATAGGTCTAAAATTAAAAGTAGCTTCTTTTAATTAAAGTTGCAAGCTAGGTCTATTTTCTATAAGGGAATGATTCTAACTCTTAGTATGGTGAATCCCTACCAAAATTATACCTTGATTTTCACTTAGGCTAATGAGAAGTAAGTTGGTTAAACTCCAAGTCCATTTGCACTACGTGTTGAAGTGATCCATCTTGAATGTCAAGTATAGATTGAGTTTATATTGTTTGCAATCCTTGAATGTGTTGCTATAAATGAATTCTCTGCTAATGGTTTTCATGAAGTGTATGCTGTTGCAATAGACTCTTGAAGTGTGTATGAGTTTGGTAGTATCATATTTGATCTTCCCTTCACTTGCCTTCATTTGTTGAATTGTTATGTGCCTTCATTAGAAACAATAATGCTAGGGAGCTCCATTAATAGTGTTGAGGCTATTTTGGTTATCTTAGTTCATTATGCAAATTCCAAGTGTATGAATGGAATCAATAGGTGGTGTATCACCTCCTAGTTTAGGTTTTCTTTATGTATCTTTCTCTCCCTTTTCACCCATAATAGGTAGTTTTAGTGGGATAATCACATCAAGTTATATCTAGGGAGATATCCCTTAAAATATAGAGGTTAAATTCCATTATAGGTGCCCCACACACCTGGAAGTACTCCCATGTTGGCCAAATATTGAAGAAGCTTGAACTACCTCTTTAAGGGTACAAGATTTAGCGATAACATTTAGACTAGATGGGTGATGAAGACATGGTAAAGATAAATGATGAGGGATAGAGTGGACCTAGGATGGGATATGGATGATGAGATAAAATGTGATTAGGGTAGGTGATGGGGTATGTTTAGATAGGATATGAATATTAGGATATATAAGAGAATAAATTATGTACAAGGGTATGATATAAGGATTTACAATATGATGATTGATGAAGGGATGACTATTAATGACTGGGCCTATGTACAAGAGAATAGTGATAAGTAGATAATGATGCACACTTGGGTAAGGATGTAAGATGGATTGGGGTATATAGGTGATACGGGTATGACTAAAGATGGGATGAAGATAAGGTGATAATGGAGGATATGATATGACAATAAATGGATACACAATCATATGATGTCAAATATGTACTAGGTGATAGGTACAAAGAATGATTTGGATAAGGATCTATAAGATAATATATAGGTGATGGAAAGGGATGTGACTAATGATGAGTGGCTTAGATAAGATGGGAGATAGGAAATAAATAGTAGGTATAAGGATGATAATTAGGATAGGTAAGTGGATAGGGTGATAACTAATGATGAGTGAATATGGTTAGAATAAGATGAAGATAGCATGGGGAATGGGATAAGGGTACAAGAGGATGGTATGTAAAGTTATAATGAGATGAGATGAGGTGTGGGTGATATATGATTAAGATATGTGATGGGGTATGACTAATGATGAGTGAGACTAAGATAGGATATGCCTAGAAACATGTAAAAGAGAACAAATATATATGAAAGAGGGTGAGATAAGAATATATAAGATGTTAGTTAGGTTCTAGGAGTGATGGAATGATGGTGAGTGGATATGATTAGACTAATATAGGATTAAGATAGAGTAAAAGAAGCTAATGTTAAGGATGTGAAATATATGTGATGTGGGTATGACAAATAATGAGTGGATTATATAAGATGGGAGATGAAAAAGAGATATAAAAATAATAGGTACTAAGGGATGATGACAAGGATGTGTAAAAAAGGGAGGATGGGATAGAGATGTACAAGGTGATAGAATAATGAGGATGGAATATACAAGGTGATATGTGTAAAGGACCTAGATAGATATGAATAAGTGAAGGTTGACTTAGCTCATAAATAGTACAAGTTTAACACAACACACACCCAACCAACCAATCCACAACCTATTATTAGTAAACTCAAGAGTGTGTAACCCAATGTCCACACCATCTAACGAATTCATAGGTGAGGTTGTAGGTTAGTGACCTATTATGGTATTGATTGAACCCTCTCAACCATTCTTACACATGATGGCTACTTTAGAGCTAATATTGACTCTTGTAGTGGTACACCTATTACAACTATAAGGTCTTATACTAGGCTAAATTGACTCTATAGGGGCATCCCTGATATACACAAAGGTACAATGGGGCCTAAGTCTATATAGGGTGTTGTATAATTATTGGTTTAGAGAGTTAACTCTTCCCATTCATAGATGATCTATATGGGGCCAATTGCTTAGCCTAATGATAGTTTTCCCTAATTTTTATACTCCATTAGAACATAGAGTTTTGTTAGTGCATGATGATGAAATCTATGACACTAACCCTTATTTACTAAACTCATGCATGGGTTTCAATTCCACATCACATGCTATCCTAGAGGGGAAAGCATTAACAAATAGGTAAAACACATGATATAATTAATTAACCAATTTAATTACCTATGTGAGGGGCATGATACAATGATTATTTACAAGTTAATATGCACACACACATACAAGTGATTATATACAAAGAGTGATTTTTCACAAAAAAGATATATACACATAATAAGATGATTAAAAATGATATGTATAAGATGAAAAACAATTTATAAGTGCCACAAAGAGTCTTTGATAGGTGGCTTGAAAACACACAGGTTAATAATTTTATTATGGCACTCAAGAGAGGTAACCTATAAAATCAAATATTAGACCAAAAATATAACATACAAAAAGATGATGAAAGTCAAATAAAATATTAACTAGATTTACCCTTACAAGAAAAAAGATAGTCTAATATGCCTTAATAAAGCACCCTAAAAACTTATGATTTGGATCTATAATTCCTTTAGGGTGAGCGAGACATGATGCATGGGTCTAGGGGTGGTAGCCCCCAATAGGGTCAAGGGGAAGCACCCCTTGTGGGGTTAAGGGGAAATTCCCTTTGTAGGGTCAAGGGGTAGAGCCCCTTAAGAGGTCTAGGGGCAGTGCCCTGGCATGATTTCTATTGTGGTACAAGGTGAGGTTGAGGGGTAGAGCCCATCACCACCAAAGGCAAATTTTGATTTTCATGAGGCCTAGAATGACTCAAAAATCACAAAAAAATGAATTTAAAATTATACTTAAAAAAGACCACATCAAAGGTAAAAATAGCTACAAAATTGAAACTACACAGTGCAAAACCATGACTTGCAAGATAAAACCATGCTTCATGAGTTATGATATTGTCATAATTAGCTTAACTATAATAATTAACTGTAAAACCATTATTGTTTAGATAATATCTCAATTGAAATCAACATAATCATGATTAGATATAAATCAATAGTTGTGGTTTTGTTCTAAACCACAAAACTGTGACTTAGGACAACAAACTCACTACTACAAATATATTGTGAGTTACAATATTATTATAGATGACTAAATTTCTATATATATATATAGTGACAAAAAATATGTTTGATAGGTTAATAATTTTAACTTAGATGATTAAAGATGTTTATTTACAATAGATTATGATTGATTAAAAATTGATGTTTATGATGTGTTTCAAAATTTATAAATAAAGATGTTTATCCAAAATATGTAGAATATTGGACTATAAAAAGAGTTATTTTAGTTAGATTAGGTCCTTAAATTTTCTCTAAAAGATATCAATGAACAAATAGAATTGGTTGAAAATGACAAAATTAACAGAACTAAATTAAAAGCACAAAATCACAATTGATCTTACAATTTCATGATTACACAGAATAATATCATAATTATGAAAATTTAATGACTTGAAATTTTGTCAAGAATGGAAACTATTAAGGATAGTGTTTTTTTTTTTTTAGATGATGCTCTTTGCTTGAGCCTCCTGTTTAACCTACACATCACACAAACCATAAAAAACAAGATAAAGATAAAATCTTGATAGAAAAATTGGGGTCAGTTTAATAGATATGCATTTAATATGAAAATCCTCAAAAATATTAAATGGAGGACTATATTGATGTCAAAATCCTCTGTAAGAACAAAAAATGCCAAAATAGACCCTATGGATTAATAGATAGAGTTTAGACATTAATGTTTTTAAAAAACACTATAATATCATGATTTTTATGGCAATGTCACAAATAGAGAATCATAAGATTGTCAAAAATAGACCTACAACATAAACTATTAGTGGTTTATAAAATTGTGACTAGGTTAAGCAAAATCATGAGTCACCTAACAATATTGTTAATTGTGAGTCATAGGATTATCAAAGGGTAAAAAACCTATGCAGTCAGATAAAATAGTTAAAAGTTAAGGGGATGATTAATAAAATATCACTATTTATGGTGATAATATCGCTACTAACCCAAACAATATCATGACTACCAGTGCAATATCATGACTGTAACCTATACATGCAAGATTTCAATTTTTTTGATATTTTCTTGATCTAGTTGACCCTATAGGCTAGTAAAACCACATCTAATAAGAAAAATGGATTAATTAGGAGAAATATTTGGTCCAACCATGGTCACCAATTATAACATGAAATTTGATCTCAATAGATTAAGGGACATAGGGATGTAGGAAAGGCTAGAGTATAGGTTAGTAGGTGGGGTTATGGGAATTTTAAATTCCCATATAATGGATAACTAGGATTAGATAGGGATTAGAATATAATTAATGAAGTAGGATGAATAAGGTTAGTAAATATAGGATAATAGAAGGTGGATATTAAATAAATGCCTAGAAATAGGATAAATTAGTAGAATAAAATAGGTTAAGTAGAATTAGTGTTGAATAATAGGAATATTAGTCAATATAATGAAGTGAGTGATTTTAGGTGCATGCAATTAACTTCTTCTCTTCCAAGGGAGTGATTTTGTATAAATATGAGTTTCTTACACATCCCATATATCTTTTTATTGTTAAAAAAATTATTTTGCCTTTGAAGAATTTATCTACATGTTGTAACTTGGAGAATGATAATAGACTAAAGTTTTGCCTTCCTTGTATTGTGTTATCTTTCTATATGTGTGGCTATCTATTAAATTTATTAATGATTTAAGTCTTTTTTCAATCATGTAGATTCATTTGTGGTATTGATTTTTCCCTTTTAAAAGCTTATTGAGAAAAAATAAAGAACTCCGTTCCTTATCTAATAAATGCCCAATATTACCTTTGATCTCATTTTTTTGTATAAGATTGCACTTCAATAAATTTTAGTGTATCAAATATTCAACTGTGTTCAAACAAAGCAAGCGTTAATTTCCACTATAACTATTTGGTGTAATCACCATTTTCAAGTTTTAAAAATCATTCTAAAACTCTTTTCCTCAAAAATCAAAACCCTAGTTAGGAGAAAAATAACTAAAAATTAGTAGTTTGACATGAACTGGTCATATACTAATACTAAATTTAGTGAAAGGAAGTTGGCCTTATCTGGATGTTCACCTAAATTTGACAAGGTTTCATAGCTTAGAGGTTATCCCATTGTGTCATTAGATTTCCCACTTATTGAAACTCATACTACTCATAATACTACAAATACAAATGGGTACAAAATCTAATTGATAACAATTCCATTTTCCATCTCAGTCATTAGTGAAATTTATAAAATTGCTAAATAAGGTAAGAGAATATTTTGAAGAACTTCTTTTTTTGAGTTAATTGCATAATTCAAAGATAATGAATAGTTGTCTATTGCATGTGCTCAAAACCATCAAGGAAAGGCAAAAGGGATTCATAGAGAAACCCTACCTAAAAATAGAAATCTCTTTCTTTATAGATAATGAAATATTTCATGTTTGAAGGGAAATATAACATTTTTGGGTGTGAATCAATGCATATCATTCTTCACCTCAAATATGGCCAACAATAAAATCAACATAGGGTTAACCTTTCCTTATTCATATATGGAGCCATTCAGATTCTGGCACTAATAGATCAACTCATCTCCATCATCATGGTCTAATCCATTTAGTTATTTAACATCGTTTTATTTAATAAATAAAATCAACATGGAATACTTTCTCAAAAAATAGGCCCAGTCTATCTTTAACTTATGTTTCAAAGTCCTCTAGAAAACCACCAATCCCCAAGATAAAAGAAGTGGATTCTTCCTCTAGAGTTAATGTTTTGTCTATTGAAAGATGCCAAAATAGATCATAAAACATACATCTAGTTACATATACTTCTTAGTAGGCTACCACAAAATGAAAACTAAGACCAAGGGTTTGACAGTCTTATGTAAATCTTGAATTGAAGGGTCTCTCTTTATAAGCTATCAAGGATGTTTCTTTTAAGGGAACCTAGTTCTCCTGTATAAACAAAAATAAGATAGAAGATTCATTTTGGAATAAGATGATGAGGAAATAGAAGAAGCTGCTTCTCTTGGTAGACTCATAAATTCACCAATGTTCTCTCCTCCAACACTAGTAGAAATAATAGTATGATATCACAACAAAGATTCATGAGTCAGCAATAATATCTCTTGATGAAGAAGATATTATAATATAAATCTATGAGTTAGTTGTAGTATCTTCTAAAGAAGAAGCTATCATAATAAATAATATTGAGTAATTAGTAGCAATCCCTGATGAACAATCTATTCCATTAGATATTTCTACTGAAGTAGATGTTTAGAGAGAAAATAAACTCAAAATAAAATGCAATATAGGAGGTATAATCTTTTCCATATTCTTTAAATCCTAAATCAAGACTAATAATAGATAAAGGGAAAGATACAATAGTCTTTGAAGAATAAAAGCCATCCATCTCGACTGAAGACCTAGAGTTGTAGCTCATACTTACAATGTCAAAGGCTGAGGTCATCATCAAATAACAAGTGATAGATATTGCTGATCTTCTAGCTCAACTATAATGTAAGAATTTACTCAAATTTTCTTTGACTCAAGGATTATATGGTTTTAAAGATAAAATATTGGATCACATGACTAGGAATAAAAAGATTGAGAAATAAATAACTTATTTTGATGAAGAAATGGTAAACTCTTGGATATACATCACTGAGTTAGAAGAAGAAAATATATTGTTGAAACAACTCCAAAATTCTCAACAACAAATTATTATGCAAACTTCATCTTCTTCCAAACCTTCAGTAGGTCAAGCCTATCAAACTATTATTTTTCATGTGGACTACCTAAATAAATGGAATCAGGTATGTTGTGAGTTTAGAGAACTCAAAGAAAAAAATAAAGTTTTAGAAAAGGAAAAACATACCTTGAAAGAAAATTTAGAGAAACAAAAATATCAGACTAAAAATCTTAAAGCAAACCTATAAAATGCATGTCAGATAGGCAAAAATCTTCTAAATTTTAGATCTCCTTCTTGTTATAGATTGTATTTGCATGAAATTGTTTATATATGGTAGCTATTGATAATTTAATGTGATTTACCTCACAAAATTGAATATCCTCCCATGTTTCTAAACATCTTTCAGAACTCCACTACAAAAAAATAAGATTTGTTATGTGAGTTTTATTTATGTAATCTGATTTTAGGAGATAATAATAAATTCATGGTCAACCTATATGTAGGGAAAGTTTAGCTAAGAGATGTTCTTTCTACTTTTAAAAATCAAATAGCCTAGAAAGCTAGACATGAGGAATATATGGAAAAATCCACAACAAAAGGGTTATGCATTAGAAACACTTTTATTAGTGCCAAAAATTTATTGATTAACTTAAAAACTACCTATTTGATGTATCCAAACATTAAGGATTATTAATTATAGGATTTGTATAATAGTAGTGTCTCCTTTGATCTGTATACAAGACACCATTTTGATGATCTATTTACAACCAATAGTAGATGTTGGGACACATTAACAGTTTCATTGAAAAGAAGAGAGGTGATGTTTCCAACTAATCTAAGATGGAGTATAAGAAGGGCATAAGCTATTCTGGTAGATGTCATTAATTTAAGAGGAGAAATAATTTAGTTTGGTATGAGATTTAGACAACCACTTATTTTGACTCCCATTCCACCATGGCATAGATAGAGTCCTCAAATAGAGGAACAATTTCAAAATTGGTGACATATGGTGTGAACATATCAAGGCTTTACTAGTCCCCTAGACAATCATTGGGATGATAAATTTGACATATATGATCTCAACCAACATTTACAAGCCATAATTTATAATTATGAGGGAAAAAATAACAATTGATTTTGAAAAAGGGATCTGCAAAAGGTAAAGCATGGGGGAAATGATAAGTCTAAAATACGTCTCATTATTACTATTAGTTATCCTTGTTTTTATTCCATTAGCTCTCTTCTAGACTAAATAATGCAAAGATCTTATGCTAGTATCTAATAATAATATAGTAAATAGGATATTTTATTTTACTTAATGCAACTAAAGCCTAAATGACTAACTCTACTATTTAATTATAACTCTTTGCATGTTTAGTCTCTCTATTTTGTGTATATATAGATGTACAACTATATATAAAGAATAAATACCTTTGTGTTGATCTTCCAAAGTGACCTATAAAAAAAATTCTAAAATTTTAGTGACCTATAGTCTTATCTAGACCAATATTTATACTTGTTTAGAATCTATGAACTCTCATAATTCACTACTTCAGACTCATCCAGTAACTATGGACTCACCTAGTCTATGGCTACAGACTCATTCAAAGATCTGATTTCATTCACCAAAGCATTTCACCTACCTTAGCAACTCCATTATGGACTTCTTAAAGAATTAAATTTTATTAGAACAATTTTCTATGGAGTTACTTTAGAATCTATTAGAGTTTTTATAGATTTGATTTGGACTCCACCAAACTGCTATAAAGTTACTTCAGACTTTACGAAAATTTCTTCAAACTCTACCACAATCACTCTGGACTCTTCCAGTCTAACTTTTGAGCATGAAAAAATAAAATATATGTTTTTGTCCCTTATTATTTATAAAATTACTACAAATTGTAAATCTATAAATAAAATTTCTATATATATATATATATCAGTCTATGTAAATATGTCCATAGTCTTGAATAAGCAAATTGATTTAGTGAATATAAGTAGCCATTCTTAGTAGATATGTAGTTGGTTTTGTAACTAATAGATATTACTATTATAAGATGTCAAATTTCTATTTTGAAGACCCACTAAAATTATGATAATTATCATTATAAGAGGAGATTGACTACTAAGAACTAGGGATCTTTTGTTACAACATTATAAAAGTATATATTCATGTTTTGATGAAGAGAGATAGAGATAAATTGGTAAATAGATAATATATTTGTTTAGTTAATATTATAGTGTATTTAATATTGCATTTATGTATTCTTCTTTGATTAATGAAAAAAAATCAATTTCCAAGTACTGATTCTTCTTTCATTCTTGTTCCCAAGGTGAGCAAGGGCTCACTCTCCTCAAGAACTAGGAATGTACTTCTATTTTATATATTTAGAATTTTTAGTAATTATAAATAAATTTCATGTTTAAAATAATAATTATAAATATACTTTAAAGCCTACAAGAATTTATCTTCTAAGAGTTAATTCAATGTTTTAAAATCAGTGTGTTTATTTTTAGCAGATTATTTATTTCTAGTAATTATGTTTATTTCTAAGAGATTGTTTATTTTCAGTAAGTGTGTTTGTTTTAGCTAGTGTATTTATTTTGACAAGTTATATTATAGAGTGTCTTAATTTTTCAAGTGTGTTTATTTATTTCATAAGAAAACACTTTTTAGGATAAATTATATTACACATTTAAGACATTTATAAAGACAACAATCCCCCCAATCATATCTGTAAGATGTACAACCATAAGTCTTATTGTAAATAGCTTTGGACATTGACCTTGGTTTGAATGACATCAAAAGATCAAGTTGATTAAATAAAGGGATTAATGACACCTAACAATACACACCCATACACACACATATATTTTGAGATAAATGAATTATGATTAAACCCAAATTTCTTTTTATTCTTTAAATAATTTTAATACATAGTTGAACCCTATACCTAGATTTTAATTGACTATATATTCTCATCGATAAGTCACATAATATCCAAATCACAAACATATGATTATTATTACTAGATAATGGTATAATTAAAAAAACCCCATATCCTTAATGTAATAAGCTAAATGATATCACAATCATGCTCATATATGTACTCTGTTAATAAGAAATATTAACCTCTTTACCTTTATCTAGGGTTTCCATCACTTATGAAATACATAGAGTTATCTTATACATTAACTCCAAGTTTCATTAAATTTTCACATGATAGATATTAGTATGCATCCTTTATAGGGTTTACTTGAAAACCTAATGTGCATAACATGGGTTTAAAACTATGGCCATCTATCTAGGGTTTAGGGTTATGTGGATGGTTGAGCCATCCACAAGGTCCATCATTTGGCCTAATTTAATTTTTAGTTTTAAAATACTAAAATAAATTAAAATTTTTATTTAAATTCATTACCAAAATTCATCATAAAAAATATATAAATCTTAAAACAAATCTGACCTGACAATAAAATTTTCAATGCCAATTCCAATGATTCAAAATTTTGCCTTCCCTACAAGCTTGAATCCTTTCTCAAATATTTTGTATCTAACCATGTCCTCCATAAATTCTCTTATTTCATTTTATACAACTACATGTTACTTTTATGCAATGGATTTCTCCCATCATTCTACCATGATTAACTAACTTGTAGTGCACTAGTCATTTTACCATGAAAAAACCAAACAAACTCTTCTTTTCTTGACTGGTATGATAATCACTAAGTTAATGCCTAATTAAATCTAATTATCTTAAGAGTTACATCATTAAAAAAATAAAACACCATTATATTTTCACCCTCAAGATATAAATGTTAATATTGACTCCACAAAAAGTCATCGAGCTATGCATGTATCAATGTCTTTTCTCCATGCGTCAACTTAACATAAAGTCATGAAATTGAATTTTTAAAAAGTATCAAAACATTATAATTTATAATCAATGTTGACTAACAACAATTCCAATAAACATAATAAACAATGTCAATGCATTCAACCTTCAAACTATAAGTTAGCTTCCTAGGTTAAAGAAATAACTATTGACTTTAACAAAGATTCATCAAACACAATGATGCTTTCCTTTTATCATTAAGCAAAAAAACTATCTTTATTGGTATTAAATCATGTTTATTTCCTAGGTACAAGGCTTTATAAAAGTATTTTTTTAATAACATTAATTTCATTGTACCATCCTAATTAATGTCATTCATTAATGCTATCAAATAAATTATGATTTACTAAAGACTTGATATAGGATTAATCAGCTATTCTAAATGTTAATGTATCCTAGTAAGCATCATTAATTACTTGAAAATTTGATAAAGCTAACTAATTAGATCCATCTATTACTATAATAATGAATCCAAAAAAAATACTATTTATACAACACTTAGTCATAACCAATACAATAGTAAGTCATAAAAAGATAGGTACAGATTCATTCAAATAATTAAGCAATAATATCAATATCTATAATGATGTAACACAAATAGATTAGTGAAATCAAAAAATCAAAACAACATGATCAATAATATTACAACAAACATATATAACAAAAATCAAAACATACTGTAACTATCTAACTCAAGCAATGAACATAAAACATGCTTATCTACTATGGTGTGTACATGGGTTTCTAGTTTTCATCTTTATCATCCCCCAACACCTCCATCTATACCACCCTCTTCAATGATTCTTTCCCTTTTTCATACTCTGAGGGATGGATCTATCTTGCATCCACCTCATAATAGTGAAGGTAGTTAGCCTAAAACATAAATATATCCATAAAATACTATTGTATATACTAACAAACATGATCATCAAGTGCAAAATATGAAAGTACAACTATCTCATAAAAAATTAATCATGTAAATTAAGTAACATATAATTATCCCATAATTAGAATGACATAAATATTAATCAATCCTTTGTTGATCAACTAACAACCATGATAATCCATGGATAAAATGTTATCAACTTAGAGAGAAATAGGGATGTGACATCCTTCCCCCCTAAAGCTGGTCATCATCTCGATGACACTTATTCAAACACAAGTTCTAATTAAAAAAATAATATTAAATAGAAAAGAATATAATATGCAATAGAAAATCAAGCAAATAATTATGAAAACAACTTGAAAAACTCATTATAATCATCCCAAGTGGTAATATCTTTAGAATATTGGTCCCATTGGATCTTGCACTTTGATAATTCTTTATTAAGAAAATTGAGTTTATAAGTGTCAATTATTTTGATTGGTTCTACCATGACCACTTCAAGATCTAGAACCTATAAAGAATTCTAATCCAACACATATGAAGGATCAAAATCATACTTTTTAAGATAATACACATGGAAGACATTATGCAAAAGAGCTAGATCTGGTGGTAATGTAATCCTACATGCTATAAGATCAACCACTTCCAAAACCTTAAAGGGTCACACATATCTCAGTGAAAGTTTTGATGACTTCTCAAACTTAATCAATTTTTTTGAGGTTTAACCCATAAAAACACTTTATCACCTACAAAAAATTGTCTTACTACTCTCTTCCATTTCTAAAAGCATCTCAGGTCCAAAGGCTACTCTATCCTCTAACCTGTCCCAACTAATTGGTGTTATATACCTCCTTCCATATAATATCTCAAATAGAACCATCTTCAACACAAACTAGTATGATTTATTATAATAAAACTCAACTAATGTAAGGTAATATTACCACTTATATTGTTGATCTATGTAATACATATGAAGGAGATCTTCTAATACCTAATTAACATGCTCTTTTTGTTTATCAGTTTCTAAGTGATAAGCGATGCTAAAATTCAACTGCATCCTTAGAATTTAATTTATAGTCAAACAAAATATAGAATTCATCCTTAGATCTCGATCCTAAATGATCTTATCCAGAAATTCATGCAATTGATACACCTTTTTTATGAATCTTTTCATAAGCATATATGCATGAAGTGGGCTACCTTGGTTAGTTTGTCAATTACAATGAAGATCATATCATATTGATTCTATGATAATGATAACCCTTGGATAAAGTCCATACTAATCACTTGTCACTTATATTATAGTATATCATGTGAATATAATAATCTATTCAGATGCACATGTTTAACTTTCACATGATGACACTCCAAAAATGAGACACAAAATCTATTGTATCTTTCTTCATCCCTTTCCAAAAATAAAGTGGTCTTAGCTCATCCATAATATTGGTTACACCTAGATGTCCTGAATATGGGGCATTATGTAGTTACTTTATCACCATGTGATTTAGATTCTCTTTATTAAGCACATACATCCTACCCGTATACCTCAAACAACCATCACTCTCTATCTTAAATCATTTATGCCTAGGATTCTAAGCATTATCTAATAATGCATTCTTAATCTAATCATAAAATTCATCTCCTAGAAAAAATTTGATTACCTAATCTCATAAATTACTCCTGATAATCTTATGTACCTTTTACAACTTAGATAATTAACAATTCTATTATCCTTTCCTTTGATATAATTAATATCAAAATCATAATCAGATAAGAACTCTAATCATCATCTTTGGTGAACATTTAGGTTCAATTGGGTGATCATGTACTTGAGTCCCAAGTTATTAGTCTTGAGCTCAGATAGTTTCCCCAATAGGTAATCACTCTAAACTTGCAAGGCACGAATACTTACTACAAGTTCTATGTCATGAGGGGCATACTTCACCTCATATGGATGTAGTTTTCTAAACTCATAAGCTACAACTAAACCACCCTACATAATAACTTCTCCAAGTCCATCCCCAAACAAATCCATGATCATTGATAATTAACCATTAGGATCAATAACTCTTAATACTGGTGTTGAAGTAAGCCTCATTTTTAGTTGATAAAATTCTATCTCACACTTGTCTGATAAAAAACTATGATTCTTCCACTAAAAGATATGTAATTGGATTATCTATTTTAGAGAAATTCATAATGAGTTTCCTATTATAGCTCACTAATCCCATGAAATGCCTTACCTCATGCCCATTATTTGGCATTAGCCACTCCATTATGACTCTTATCTTTGTTAGATCTACTAAAATAGCATTTATAGAGATAACATGTCCCAAAAAATGCACTTTATTTTGGAAAAATGAACATTTGGACAACTTGCCATACAACCTATGCTTTTGTAAATGCTAAAAAACTAGTTCGATATGATGCAAATGCTCTTCCTCATCCTTGGAATGAATGAGGATGTAATCTAGATAAAGCAAAACAAAATGATTCAGATAATCTCTAGACACACTGTTCATAATATTCATAAATCCTATAAGAGAATTTGTTAACCCAAATGGTAACATTGTAAACTTGTAATGCCCATATCAATTTTTGAACACTTTTTTAGATTATCCTCATTAAGGAGTCTTATCTGATGATATCCTTCTCTAAGATCAATATTTGAAAATATTTTTGCCCTTGCATCTGATCATAGAGATCATTAATTTATGACAACATATATTTGTTTTTGATCATTTCCTTATTCAACATCTTGTAATCTATACATAGGCAAAGAGTACCATCCTTTATTCTTGATAAAGAAAATTGTTGCACCCCATAGTGACACACTTGGTCAAATCAATAATTTTGATAACAAATTTTGAATTTGAGCCTTTAACTCATCTAATTCTATGGTTGTCATTATATATGGTGCCTTAGACTATGATTCTGATCTAGGTATGATATCAATAGAGAACTCAAACTCACACTTAGGTGGAAATCTAGGTAATTCCTCTGGAAAAACATCTTAAAAGTTCTTTAGAAAAAAATAATTATTGATGGATGGCTTCTTAAATTCCTCTATCTAATTTATCTTAACAAAAAATTCTTGACATTCCTTCTTTCCAACTTTATTGAGTTGAATTGTAAATATGTATCTTAGCTTGAACTCCCTCTTTTCACCCTAAAGTTACGTATGATTTCCAAAATTATCTTGACACTCAACCTTATTCAAATAATAATCAACCCTAGATTTATGCTTCACAAGCAAATTGAATCCTAAGATCATATAATATGACCCTAACCATGTAGAAAAAAGATCCATTACTATAGTGAATTCATTCAACCTAATCTCAAGTTCAATTAAACACTTGTTAACTTTAACTTTTAACTCATTTCCATATTGTACTAACCATGTATTTTCCATAACTCCACCTTTTATAGATAATTTACTAAGTATTATAGGATCAATGAAATATTATGTATATTTTATTTCAATCAAAATAGAAATTAGATGATCCAACAAAATAGCTAACAATTTTATGATTGAAGCTTCATACTCGACTTGATGATTATTAATAGTTGCATAAATATGTTACTAAAAAATAACTTGTTGAGGAGTAGAACCCTTATTATTTTACTTGTCCTAAGGACATTCTAGATCATAATGGTTACCTCCATAAATGAAGCAACCTCTATCTGGTCCTTTCTTATCAGGCTACTGGTTTCCCTTAAAACCTCCCTTAAAACCATTACCAGGTTTCTTATTCCTTGAATTACTGTTGAACTTGACATTTTGATTCTTGAATTTACTCTTGGAGTCTCCACTCCTCTACTTCTAGTTCTTCTTTTTTAAAGTTAGTTTAGAACTTCCAAAATTCTTTTTAAATTTATCTCTAACTTGGGCAAGAGATTTTAGTTTATATTCCTACTTGACTACCTTATCTAAAAATTGATCCATGATAGATGGCCCATGTAACTCTGCTTCACCATCAATTTGGGGTTTTAATCCTATAATGAATTTATTAATCCTAAACCTCTCATCTACCTAATACTGAGGTACATACTTAAGGAGATTGGTGAATTTCTCCCAATATTCATTTATCGATAGGTCTCCTTGATTAAGATTTTGAAAATTTATAAGCTTCCAATAGAAATATAGTTATGGAAGCCATAATGATTTGAACAGTGTCACAAAATATTCCCAAGAGGCGGTGTTAGAGTTGGGTTCATCTTGAGTTTATTATTTTCCCTCAAAATTACTACATCACTAACAAGCTGATATAATCCATAGACTATTTTTGTGACTTCAAAGTAATTAAAAATACCAAAATACTTCTCCATCTTTATTAACCATGCTTCAACTCCATATCCCAATATAGTTCCATTGAACTTGGGTGTATTTACATTTTTTATATCTTATGCCAACTCTATAACTACTCGATCTCTCACATCTTATGTCACTTGCTTATGTCTCTGATCTTGAGGATGTTCCTACTCCACATGATGATCTTTGGAATCCTACTAATAATTCATCTATTTATGTCCATATACTTCCTATTCTAGGGTTGTGATTCAATCCCTAGTCTTTTACATGATTGTGAGGATCTGATCTAAATTCATAGCTTACTTAGTCATGAACTAATTTTGATCAATAGGGGGATTGGTATTCAAAGTAATGTCATTTCCTAGCCTAGTGTGCTCCATTGTTCTTGTTGATTAATAGGAGAATAAGTTTGCATTAACAAACACATTAATTCATAGAGTTTGAGCTTCATCTCAAATACCACAATGTAACAATCCCACTGAGTTTTACTATATTAGAATATTTAAAAAAAATTAATTACACATATTTATCTAATAGATTTCACCATGATAAATTTAAGTGATCTTTAACTAAGTGTATTATTTTAGTTAACCCATAACATTTATAACTAATCCATTTATCTAATGATCAATATGAAAATGATATAATAAGTCATGAATAATGTTGAATACATAATAAAGTCTGCATTTATTTCATTAAAATAAAAATTCAATTTCAACCATGATTAATACAACATTACAACCACTACTCTAAAAGTATAATGAATAAATAGTATAGTTTTAGCAATAATAAATTCTCAATAAATAATAATACAATGATACAAAGCTCCATAGAGAATGAATTCTCCATGAACTCAAGTATCTTCTTGCAATCTCAAGTGTAGTCTCTAGTGTAGTATTAGTTCATGGATGAAGAGTATCAATCAAGTGTTTTTCCACATAAAATATAGACCATGGATCCCCTACACTATTTACTAATAAGGGAATGATCCTCCCTTCATGGATGGGTAGATAATGATGATGTAGGATTCTAGAGTGACAAACTAGAACCCACGTGGTATAAGATAACTAATACATCATGTGCACCATAAATAAAATAAATCTAATATAATATTGCACAAACATGTAAACTATGTCAAACACATGAAATGATAATGTTTAAATATAAATATGACTTTGACCAAAGTTTTCAAATAGTTAATTATCTCTAGAATCAATCAATTTCATACACAACACCCAATCAGATTACATTGCATCTTGTATTGATGGTACTAAATAAACTAGTGGAATCCATTCACTACTTATTTAGTGTCATAAATGTAAGTTTTTATTAACTATATAAAAACTAATAGATTCATTCAGAATATTTCCTTTTAGCAGATATAAAATATGCTAAGTAAAAAAATATCAAATACGTACATTTAATCCATCAAATATAATGCAATGAATCTAATAATAATCTTATTTATTACCAACTAATAAATAGAATCACAAATAGTCCTCAATATAAACATACCATTCAGGTAAGAATTATATCTAGACTACAAGTTACCCAATATCAATATGTAACTCAAAATGTTATTTCATCCATGCAACATAACATTACTCATAGCTTATTTCTTTGTTAATTTTCCAAAAATATAACAAAATCCACTCATATAAAAACCTAATAAATTCCATATTTAAACAATTAAACACCTTATTTTAATGCTTCATCTAACCATTAAACAAATAAAAAATCACCCATATTACCTTAATATGTAATTTATGGTCACATATATTTAACCGGGTACATGCATCTTTATATGGAATATAATTTTATATTTACTATATGATAGATAAATCACATGTATATTCCATACATTCATGCATACTTTAGAAACACACAGTTTTACAATTAATAACCTATTCAAAAAAAATTCAAAGTATGTATATGGTATACTATCCATATTATTTAGATCATCATATAGCTTAACAATACACATTCAACTGAACTATCTCATGTCAAGTCTTCATAAAATTAATCAATTTCCCAATTTAGTGGCTCGACTAAATAAGCATAGAATCAAATTGAACACAACCAACAAAGCTTTACCAATGTAATTAATTCAAAAGACATAATCAATGATTTATAAATATATGTGATGTCCTTAAACTCACATTCACAAACTAATATGAGTGTATTCATGCAAAGATACACAAATACCATAATATTGGCAACAACTTTTGCTAGTCGACTATTATACTCAGATCTCCTAGTTTATACATTTTTATTTGAATTGATCATAGATTTTTGTTTCTATTTCACATATTTTTTTATGAAATTATCCTAAGTCTTTAATTTTGACCAATACTTAAGAAAACCTAATATAAAATTTTATATTAAATTCAAATACACAACCAAATATAAATATTTGCTTTTAAGTATATATACAATATTCAAGGAACAAAGTTTATACATTATATATAAAATAACTAAACTTTGATTTCATGAACACCATTTATCCCAAATTCAAATCTTGGTTATAATACAACCCGATTTCAACATATATTTTTGAGTTTTACCTATATAGACACTGTGTGAGTATATTACACTCATACATAACCAAAATTCAATACACATAAAAACCAGTCAACTTTTTATATCATACACAACCTGAAGTAGACTCACAGTATCATGGATTCCATTTCATGATCATATATATATATATATGAATTATGATTAAACCTAAATTTACTCATATTCTTTAACTAATTTCAATACACAATTGAACCCTATACATGGGTTTAAATTGATTGTATAGTCTAGTAGGTAATTCACTAATAGCCAACTTACAATCATATGATTATTATTACCAAGTAATGGTATAATAACAAAAATACCCACATCCTTAACATAATAAACTAAAGGATATCATAATCAGAGTCATATATGTACTCTATTAATAAAAAATATTAACCCCTTTAACTTTATCTAGGGTTTTTATCACTCCTAAAATACACAGAGTTATCTTATACATTTACTCCAAGTTTCATTACATTTGGACATAATATAGAATAGTATTCATCCTTTACAGGGTTTACTTGAAAACCTAATGTGCATAACGTGGGTTTAAAACTATGGCCATCTATCTAGGGTTTAAGGTTATATGATGGGTTATGTGGATGGTTGAGCCATCCATAGGGCCCATCATTTATCCCAATTTAATTTTTCATTTCAAAATACTAAAATAAATTAAACCATTCATTTAAATTCATAAGTAAAATTAATCATAAAAAATATATAAATATTAAAATAAAACTAACCTGGTAATGAAATCTTCAATACTAATTCCAATAAATAAAAAATCTGCCTTCCTTACAAGCTTGAATTTTATCTTAAATATTATATCTCCAATAATGTATTCCAAAACCTCACTTATTTCATTTTATCTAACTTCATGCTATTTACATGCCACAAAATTCTCCCATCATTCTGCCATGATTATCCAAGTCAAATTGCACTAGTCATTTCACCATGCAAAAACCAAACAAAATCTTTTTTCTTGGTTGGTATGATTATCACTAAGTCAACACATAGTTAACCCTAATTATATCAAGAGTTCCATAATTAACCAAATAAAAAAACTTTATATTATCACCTTTAAGACATACATGCTAATATTGACTCCCCAAAAAGCCATGGAGGTTTGCATGTATCAATATCTTTGTTCCATGCATCGACTTAACATAAAGTCATGAAATTGACTTATAAAAAGTCTTCAAACATAAAAATATCCAAGAAATGTCAACTAAAAACAAGTCCACTAAGCATAATAAAAAATGTCAATGCATTTAACCTTCAAAATAGAAGTTAGCTTCCTAGGTTAAACAAATAAGTATTGACTTTAACAAAGATTCATCAAACACAATGATGCCTTCCTTTTATCATTAAGCAATAAAACTATCTTTATAGTCTTGGTATAAAATCATGTTTATTTCCTAGGTACAAGGCTTTATAATAGTATTTATTTAATAATATTAATTTCATTATACCATCCCAACTAATGTCATTCATTAATGTTATCAAAGAACTTATGATTGACTAAAGACTTGATACAAGATTACTCAACTATTCTAAATGATAATAGTATCCTTATAAGCATCATTAATCACTCAACAAACTAATCAAGCTAAGTAATTAGATCCATTTATTAATATAATAATGAATCCAAACAAAACATTATTTATAAAACATTCAGTCATAACCAATACAATGGTAAGTCATAAAAAGATAGGTACATATTCATTCAAATAATTAAGCAATAATATCAATAGTTATAATGCATTAACACAACTAGATTAGTGAAATCAAACAATCAAAACAACATCATCAAAAAGATCACAATAAACATATATAACATAAATCAAAATGTACTATAACTATCTAACTCAAGCAATGAACATAAAACATGCCAATCTACTATGGTGTGTGCATGGGTTTCTAGTTTTCCTCTCTATCATCCCTTAATGCCTCCATATACTCCACCCTCTCTGATGATGCCATCCCTCTTTCACACTTTGATGGATGGATTTGTCCTACATTCACCTCATAAAAATGAAGGTGTTTAGCATGAAACATAAATATATCCTTAAAATACTACTGTATAAACTAATAAACATGATCATCAAGTAAAAAATATGAAAGTACAACTATCTCATATCAAATCAATCATGTAAATTAAACAATATATAACTATTCCATAATTAACATATGACATAAAGCTTAATCAAGTAGTACTTAATCAAATAAAAACCATAATAATCCATGGATACAAAAGTTATTTAGCTTAGAGAGAAATCAAGATGTGACACCCACTCAATTCACAACAATAATAAATGTAACAATATATTTTATTATTTATTAATGTAAGTTTAATTTATGTAATTTAAATATGAAAATATATTGTTTTTTATTTACCAACATTATTAATGCATTAGTGACATTTATCATTATCATTAATTATTTAAATAGTCTGTATTGAAACAAAGAGGCACTACACAAACACATATGAAAAAAGTTGATATTATCATCTAGCAAAAATACCCACAGACTGATGGATTCATCTTGACAATTTGAAACATCCAATACCTGATCTATTCATCTCATAATTTACTTCTAGCCTTTATATCACTTACATTCTATTTCAGACCTATAAAAACAATAAACTCACAAAGTGTCTTAATGGCTTATGTCAAATCTATTTATAACAATTGAAATTATTCAAATTGTATTCTCCCCTTTTGCATTTAAATTTGTGTTTTAACTCCATATTTCATACAATATAAATCAATCCCTAGTTTTATCTTGATTCAGTTCACATAATCAAAATAAGGTAAAACATATTAGTGAATTTGTATTTTGTTTAAAACATAACCAAAATAGAGGTTTTCCATTAGAGTTTTATCATTATTTTTAGGATTTCAATTTTTTGTATTTAAATATGATTTTTAGACTTGATTTATAACATTCCTTCTTTTCAAAATTACTCATGGATATAATAGTTGTGTATAGTTTATATTTTTTAACTCAAGATATAATAGTTGTGTATAGTGTATAGTTGGCTATAAATATATTCTATAAACTATATTTTTTACAAGATACATTATAAAGTTGCAAGTTGAAAATTGAAACTATCATTTTGATTGCTCTTATCTTTAATTTGAGAAACAGATACTTGTAATTTTCAATTATCTTTTTATCAGGATCTAAGTTGAAAAAGTACAACTTATATTTCACACTTTTCCTTTTGACAAGTTTGAATTGCTTTAGTTATAAAATATCATGTTGTAATTTGCACTTTCCTTTTTATCAAGTTGAATGAATTAAAAGTTTTAAAAACCTTCACTACAAGTTACAATTTAGGTTTTGAAAATTATATCTTAAAATATCCAAAACTCATTCAATTTTGACCAACTCATGGTTTATTTTGGGGACCTATCTTTTGGAAAGACTCCCTCAACTAAAATAAAGAATAAATAATTTAACTAAAAGAATATAACAAATTTATCTTCTCTTTCAACATGTGGTGAAGCACCCAATAGTTACAAAGTTCTCTTCCTACTTCTACTCCACTAAAGGCATCATTTAAAGCTAGAAAGGATGGCATTTGCATGAAGTTTCCTAGATTTCTTACTCCAGAATTAAGCATAAGGTTTTGTTAATGTAACCTGAAATTTAAACACAATAGATTAAATTATGTAGTTCAACCAACTCAAATATCAATCTATATAATAGGAAGGATTTATAAAACAAATCAGAATGGTATGAAACTTACCAAATTCCTTACTTCTTATAACCTCCTTCTAGGAATTGGAAATGGACTTGTGATTTCATATTAGACTCAAATTTTTGGAATAGTGATGGTATGATAAAAGGATTTTGATGATGGATGAAGGATTGATTCAAGGATAAATTTGGCATAGATTCCCTACAAGCTTGGTAGATGTCTCCAATGGAGGAGTGGTCTTACTTATATAAATTTTAGAGGGAAGATCAAGGGTTGAAATTTGAAGTTAAAGAGATGAGATCAATGGCCATGTATTATTCAAAGAATATTAAATTCCTTAGAAGTATCTAGTTTAAAGACTTATAGAGACTTGTAGGAGCTTCTCCAATTCTATAGAATTCTCCATTAGTTTAGGGATAATGGAGGATTAGGTGGGAGTTAGATGGGGATTATGATAGGATTAAGGGATGTAGGGATGTAGGAAAGGCTAGATTGTAGGTTAGTAGGTGGGTAGGTAGGGTTATGGGAATTTTAAATTTCCATATAATGGATAATTATGATTAGATAGGGATTATGATAGAATTAATAAATAAGGTAGGATGAATAAGTTTATTGAATTTAAGATAATAGAAGGGGGATATTAATTAAATGGATAGAAATAGGATAAATTAGTAGGATAAAATAGGTTAAGTAGAATTAGTGTTGACTAATAGGAATATTAGTCAAAAATAATGAATTGAATGATTTTAGGTGCATACATTTTCCCCCTCTTTGAAAGGGCATTGCAATGTGGAGATAAGTAGGAGTAATGGTCTTTCAAAGAAAAACCATGTCATGGATGAATGTCAGTAGATGATGATGTTGGTGGATATGATGCCCCCTCAGAAAGACATGTGGGGAAGAATGAGATGGATGACCACTCAAAATAAGAAGAAATGGGTAGGATGTAATGGATAGATAAAGGGTTGGGATGATATATATGAGATAGAGGATGAGAAAGATGAATTAGACTTGATAAATGAACTATAAATTGATAATGTCTCTGAAAAAGACACATGCATAAGAAGTAGAGGTGATGGGTGTCACAGTTGTTAACATATCCCAAAGGGGAACCAATTTTAATAAGACAATGATGAGATTAAAAGGTCATAAGATTTTGACATATATTAAAGGAAGGATGCATGTTAGGGAGAGATTTAGGCTAGGATAAGATAATGATTTTATAAGATTAAGGATGGGTGTAGCTCAAAGCTAAATCAATCAAGATGATGTAGGTGATGATAGAGATGAATTGATATGATTTATTGATGAAATAATTTGATTGATGTAGGACTGGGGGATGATGATGGATGATAGAGATAATGGCTAAGTTATCCTTGGGCATTGAAACATGACCAAGTGATGCCTACATAGTCTAAAAATATCTCAGGCTAATGTGGTTCTAATTAAGAGATGATGATTAGTGATTAAAAAGTGATGATGATGAGGATGATTAGACTTGTTAGTGATTGAAGGATATAATTTAGATGATGAGATAAATATGATAAGGATAAGGTATGGGATGTTAGTTAGATGGGTTGTGATGGGAAGAAGGATGATGAGATAAATGATGAGATCAAGCCATCACAAATGTCATAAGGCTCATAATTGTCTTAGTAATCCAAAAATATAGAACTTGACAAGATGCCCCATGGTATAAGCATGACTAAGAGGACATTGTGCCAAAGTGAGTGGGAAAATAGAAAAATCTACATCCTTGATGTCACTTTTTATGTCCTCATAACATCCTCATTTATTGACTAATAAACACAAAGAGACATGATGTAAACAAAATATAAAACAAATAAGATATATAAAAGACATGTAAATAAGACAAACAAAACAAACACGTAACACATATCGAGTATCTACATACAATATCCTAGTGTTTTGTCTAATGATGAGATGAGTGAGTGGGTGATGGTGGACTAGGATGATCAGGATGTGATTAGGGACTTAGGATAGACTTGGATTTAGATAGGACAAATGATGGGATTTAGGATTAAGATGAGGTGTTTCCCCTAATTTATGATGGAAGGATAGATGATATGATGGGGTATGATAAGGTATCTGAATATTTATTTAATGTCAAAATCAAATCAAAAAATGGTTAAGGTGATTAGACAAGTGATGACCAAATATTACCAATAGACAAGGCCCTACAAGGATCCAATATATCAAGGAGACTTGGAGATGATGGGATCAAATACAATTCACACTAGTAAAGAGTAATTGGATGGGTGATAGGTATGAAGAGGTAATGATAGGATAGTGATGGGATCAAGTACCTTTCATATTGGTAAAGGGTAATTGGATGGGTGTCAGGTATGAAAAGGCCCTGATAGGAAGTGATGGGTACCAAATTAAAGCCTTTGACAAGGTGATGTGTGCCAATAATACCTAGGTCAAGGATGATGAAAAATAAGATGGGATGGGTGAGCACTTAGGATTGGATTCTAAGATGAAATGTGGTATATAAATATGGGAAAAATATGAGATGGATGGAGAGGGATGCAACTAGGGGATCAAGCATAAGATAAGACACAATGGACTATTTGTGGCTTTTTTAGATTTTATGATTTTTTAAGGTTTTTAACATTTTTAAATATTTTAGGGATTTTAGGGATATGTATATACACTATATAAATTGAATTAATAGAAAAAGGAATACCAAGCCTATAAAATAGGATAAGGATAGATGTATCCCATCAACAAGATGATGATAGGATTAAAAATTGGTAAGCTTTGGATGTATCCCAAGTAAGGACACATGTAAGGGAGAGATTTAGGATAGGATAAGATAATGATTTGATAAGATTAAAGATGGTTTTAGATCAAATCTAAATCAATCAAGGTGATGTAGGTGATGATATAGAAGAATTGATATGATCAATTGACTAAATGATTTGATTGATGCAAAACTAGGAGATGATGATGGATGATAAAGATAATGGTCAAGTTATCCTTGGGCATTGAAACATGATAAATTTATACCTACATAGTCTAAAAATACCTTAGGCTGATGTAGTTTTGATCAGGAGATGATGATTAGTGATTAGAAAGTGATGATGATGAGGATGATTAAAATTGTTAGTGATTGAAGGATATAATTTAGATGATGAGATGAAGATGACAAGGATAAAATATGGGATGTTAGTCAGATGGGTTGTGATGGGGAAAAGGATGATGATAAAAATGATGAGATTAATCCATTACAAATGTCATAAGGCTCATCATTGTTTAAGTGATCCAGAAATATAGAACTTGTCAAGATGCCCCATGATATAAGCATGACCAAGAGGACATTATGCCAAAGTGCATGGGTAAATAGAAAACTCTACATCATCAAGGGAACTTTTGGTGTCCTCATACCATCCTCATTAATTTTCCAATAGACAAAAAGAGACATGATGAAAACAAAACAAAATATAAAAAAGATATATAAAAGACATGCAAATAAGACAAATAGAACAAATAAGTAACACACATCAAGTATCTACATGTAGTATCCAATATCTTGTCTAATGATGAGATGAGTGAGTTAGTGATGGTGGAATAAGATGATTAGGATGTGATTAAGGATGTAGGATAGACTTGGATTTAGATAGGACAAATGATGAGGATTAGGATTAAGATGAGGTGTTGCCCCTAGTTTAAGATGGAAGGATGGATGACATGATGGGGTGTGATAAGGTCTTTGAATATTGATTTAATCTCAAAATCAAATCAAAATGTGGTCAAAGAAGGTGATTAGACAAGTTATGACCAAGGATTACCAATAGACAAGGCCCTATCATGATCTAATCTATCAAGGAGACTAGGAGATAATGGGATCAAATACATTTCACACTAGCAAAGAGTAATTGGATGGGTGATAGGTATGAAGAGGTAATGATAGGATAGTGATGGGATCAAGTACCTTTCATATTGGTAAAAGGGTAATTAAATGGGTGTCAGGTATGAAAAGGCCCTGATAGGAAGTGATGAGTACCAGATTAAAGCCTTTGACAAGGTGATGTGTGCCAATAATACCTAGGCCAAGGATGATGAAAAATAGGATGGGATGGGTGACCACTTAGGATAGGATTAAAAGATGAAATTTGGTATCCAAAGATGGGGAAAATATGAAATAGATGGAGAGGGATGCAACTAGGGGATCATGCATAAGAAAAGACACAAAGGACTATTTTTGGCTTTTTTAGATTTTATGATTTTTTAGGGTTTTTGACATTTTTTAATATTTTAGGTATTTTTGGGATATGTATATACACTATATAAATTAAATTAATATAAAAGGGAATACCAAGCCTATCAACTAGGATAAGGATGGATGTAATGATGGATGAGTGACAAGAGGATGAAAGTGATGTGGAAAAGGGGATGGGGATTAAGGAAGAATAGACTAGGGAGAACTAATGACCTGATTGCAAAGGAACCAATTGTTTAGTTTCTTGAATGTCCATTAGAGGTTATGATAAGATGGTGTAGGAATAGTTCTCAAAACATGTTATACTTCCTTATAAAGGTCTAAAAAATAAGGAGGGACATAATAGGATGCATGATGATGGTAAGTAATGTACAGAGGGATATGATGTGGATGGGATTGATAAGGGATAGGTGGATGAGGGATATGATAAGGAAGGTGGATGATTTCCCCAAGTGTTGAAGTATGATGTGGATAATATATTATTTTATTATGACACCAGGGACTAGTTTTCATCATGGTTCTTGCCCAAGGTGGCAAGAAACTAGTTTTCACCATGGGATGGATTTTTTTACTTTTATGGGCATATCAATTTATTGGATATAGGTATCAGATTTAGGAATGATAATACTGGCTAGTTGGAGATGTTAGATGACACCTATTATAGGAATGTGTGATGTTAGGATCATGTTTTTTTTAGATATATTAGGGTTCATGAGACCTAGTATGATTCTTGATTGTGACCCCTCTAGATATCTAGACCAACTATCATCATTACCCCTAAGAGAGATGATGCTACCCAAGGTGGTGATGGGAGGTATGGATTCAATTAGATCATGATGGTGAGGTATGGGAATAGAATGGATGATAGGAATTAATTAGATTATGGGTTTATGATAGGATGGTATGATGGATGATGAAGGATTGGGATTGGGATATGATAGTGCAATGGGTGATGGAAGATTAGGAATAGCAGTCACATACATCATTAGGGGTGCTAAAATTTCTTCTTTTGATTGATGCCATGTGAAAAAATACTATAGGAGATCTAAGATAGTTTGAATTTATGGCTCATCTTTGATCTAATTATTTGATAGATGATTAGCCATATGATTTGGATTATTTGATGGAATTTGATTTAGACTGGCCACTAGTGCCTAATTTTGGGCTTCACTAAGGGAAATTGATTTTTGGATTGAAAGATTATTATCATTTTGATATACCCCTAGTCCCTAATTTTGGGATTCACTAGGGAGAGATGATTTTGGATTAGGCTAATGATCTGATTCTTCTTGACTTTAACTGATAAGATCAAAGATGATTTGATTATGATAGACTTTTTGAGTATAGTCTTGGACCTTCATATTAGTGGCACACATTACATTACTAGAGGAAGGGTCTAATGATGCATATTTCTATTCATCTTTATGGAGGGAGGTGATTAAATGATCATTGATGGGAAGAAAAGGTCACATGATGGATGAATATAGGGGTGAGGGAATGATGAGGTCAATGAGTGGTGATGGGAAAGAATAATCTTCATAGGGGTTCTTAGGAGGCCTAGTTTTGACATTGGAGAAAATCTCTTCAAGATCAGTAAAAGGATCACTATGACTAGCTATAGTAGACACATCCAAAGGAGTATCAAATTCACTCTTACTTTCTTTCATAGATAAAGCTCGTAAGAACTCATTTATGATGTCATCATCCTGATCAAGATTTAAAGATATGCCTAGTGATGGATTAGAGGTATCTATATTAGAGGTACCCTCG
Organism: Torreya grandis; assembly: GCA_037957365.1. Taxonomy (NCBI): domain Eukaryota; kingdom Viridiplantae; phylum Streptophyta; class Pinopsida; order Cupressales; family Taxaceae; genus Torreya; species Torreya grandis. The sequence continues at coordinate 897,698 of JARHVA010002287.1, read as the reverse complement.
AAAAGGTAGGAATTATCAACATCAATGAGGGATGACATTTATGATAAGGAATCTAATTTAGATCTTGGAATTGAACATGATCCAACTAATGATAAAACTTCTAATGCTGAATTTGATGAAAAATATGATGTACAAGATTTAATTCTACTAATGGGAGATTCATTATCCATAATTGACCTCTCAACATGGGGTATTTGATGTGATAGATGAGAGGGTTCATAAGAGATGGGAGGAATATGCTCATAGGGAATAAATTCAGTTGTGATGGAGGCTTTGCAAAGGATGGGGGGACTATGAAAGAGGGATATGATGTCTTAACCTTGGATTTAAAAGGGAAGGGATTGGTCATGATTGGGAATGGAATCTTGGCATTCCTCTCTTTTTTTTACCTAGGGATGTCAATGGATTTGATTCACCCTCAATTATTATATCACCATGGTCAATGAGGTCTTGGACATAATCTTGTAAAGGTTAACATCGATTAATAGTATGCCCCTAAGTTTGGTGATATGCATAATATTGATCATATTTATACCAAGAGGGCATATGCTTAGTGGGATCAAGATGTCAGATAGGTGGATAGACCATCATGTTGGTAGTGACTAGTTGTTTTAAAAGAGATTTTAAGGACATGGGAAAGGGATATAAGGACCCACTTCACCTTGTGGCTTAGATGTGGAAGCATTGGTCTTATGATTAGATGGTGTTTTATATGGTTGGATAGATGGACTATTAGTGGCCAATATGGAATTCTCTTTGCTAGTATGGGAATAGGTAGATGATGGTTTACGATGAGTGGATGGAGGGTTGGTATGGGACTCATATGAAGGGACCTAGATGAGAGATGAAATGAGTTAAAGGGGATCAACATCTTCAAGAAGTGGTACACCCATAATAATGATTCATAAAAGGATCTCATCCTTATTGGCGTGTATGTATTGGTCAATAAAAGTGGGGTCTAGCTCTATGGTGAGGGTTGATAGGTGAAAAATGATGGAGATATGCTAAGGATTAGGGATGAGTTATTAAATAAAATAGATCAAAAAGACTGATCTAGGATGATAGGTGATGATGTGGATGAGATATACTAATGGATTAAAGACTATGATCAAATTTTAGACCAATAGTGCAATAAGTGTGAACAACCTATTAGCAATGCCTAGTTGTCAACCTAGAAAAAAGATCAAGAGATTTTGATGGGTGACTAAATTAAACTATCAAGAAGATGATATTATGGGTTCTAGTTATGATTAGGAAAGTATGATTAAACTATATTAATGATGATGGGTTTTCTAGATTAAATTTGATAAAATGATAAGATGCTAGTAGGATATTGTCTAAGGTATAGGATTAGATCAAATGATAATGCGATAGTGGATTATGATGATATAATGATGTGGATAATAAGATGATAGGAGGATAGGATGATATCATTATCTCACTACCTTAGACTACTTTTTCTCAAGATGAGATGGGATAGGTGTTTAAGTGATGAAGATAATAGGATAATGGAATAAGGACAAATATAGATAGGTGATGATGATAAAGGGGAAATGAAAGGTGGATGGTTTAGACCTATATGTGACTTAAAGATACAATTAGGATAAGATAGGATGTGGTTAGACTAGATGGGTGATGAAGACATGTTCAAGATAAATGATGAGGGATAGAGTGGACCTAGGATGGGATATGGATGATGAGATAAGATGTGATTAGGGTAGGTGATGGGGTATGTTCAGATAGGATATGACTAGTAGGATATATAAGAGAATAAATTATGTACAAGGGTATGAAACTAGGATTTACAATATTATGATTGATGAAGGGATGACTATTGATGAGTGGGTCTATGTAAAAGAGAATAATGATAAGGTGAAGATAAGTAGATAATGATGTGTACTTGGGTAAGGACATAAGATGGATTGGGGTATATAGGTGGTATGAATAAATATGAAATGAAGATAAGGTGATAATAAATGATAGGATAGGATAATAAATGGATGCATAATGTTATGATGTCAAAGATGTACTAGGTGATAGGTATAAAGGATGATTTGGACAATGATGTATAAGACAAGATATAGGTAATGGGGAGGGTTGTGACTAATGATGAGTGGCTTAGATAAGATGGGATATGGGAAATACATAGTAGGTATAAGGATGATGATAATTAGGATAGGTAAGTGGATAGGGTGATAACTAATGATGAGTGGATATGGTTAGAATAGGATGAAGATAGGATTGGGAATGGGATAAGGGTATAAGAGGATGGTATTTAAATATATCATGAGATGAGATTAGATGTAGGTGATATATGATTATGATATGTGATGGGGTATGAATAATGATGAGTGAGACCAAGATAGGATATGCCTAGAAGCATGTATAAGAGATCAAAGATATGTGCAAGAGGGTGAGACAATAATATAGAAGATGTTGGTTAGGTTCTAAGAATGATGGAGTGGATATGATTAGACCAAGACAAAATGAAGACAAAGTAAAAGGAGATAATGGTAAGGATGTGCAAGATATGTGATGGGGGTATGACAAATAATGAGTGGATTAGATAAGATGGGAGATGAAAAGGAGATACAAAGACAATAGGTACTAAGGGATGGTGATAAGGATGTGTATAAAAGGGAGGATGGGATAGAGATGTATAAGGTGATAGAATAATGAGGATGGAATATACAAGATGATATGTGTAAAGGAACTAGATAGATATGAATAGGTGAAGTCTGACTCAGCTCATAAACAATATAGGTTTAACATAACACACACCCAAGCAAGCAATCCACAACCTATGATTAGTAAACTCAAGGGTGTGTAATCCAAAATCTACACCATCTAATGGATTTGCAAGTGGGGATATAGGCCAATGACCCATTATGGTATCGATTGAACCCTCTCAACCTTGCTTGTACATGATGGATACTTTGGAGTTGATACATACTCCTATAATGGTACACCTATTATGGCCAAAATGTCCTATACTAAGTTGAATGGGCTCTTTAAAGGAATCATGGATGTACACAAAGGTACAATGGGGCCCAAGTCCATATAGGGTGCTATCTAATACTTAGTTTAGAGAGTTAACTCTTCTCCTTCATGGATGACTTGTATGGGGTCAACCACTTAGCTTAATGACAATTGTCCTTGATTTTTATAATCTATTGGAACATAGAGTTTGGTTAGTGCATGGTGATGAAATTCATGACACTAACCACTATATACTAAGCCCATGCATGGGTGTCAATTCCACATCACATGTTATCCTATATGGGAAGGGGTTAACAAAGAGACAAAACACATGATATAATTAATTGATTGATTTAATTACCTATGTGAGGGGCACGATAAAATGATTATTTATAAGTTAAGATACACACACATGAAAGTGATTATATAAAAAGAGTGATTTTTCACAATATATATATATATATATATATACACATAATAAGATGATTAAAAATGATATATACAAGATGAAAAATGATTTTTAAGTGCCACGAGGAGTCTTTGATAGGCGGCTTACAAGCACATGGGTTAATAGTCTAATTATGGAACTCAAGAGAGGTAGCCTAAAAGCCAAACTATTAGACCCAAAATATAAGATAATAAAACATGATGTTAGTTATATAAAATATTAACTAGATTTACCCTTATAAGAAACAAGATGTTAGTCCAATATGCCTTAATAAAACACCCTAAAATAATTATGATTTGACTATATAATTTCTTTGGGGTGAGAGGGACACTATGTAGGGGTTTGGGGGTAGTATACCCCAATGGGTTTAAGGGGTGTTACCCCTTATGGGGTCAAGGGGAAATTCCCTTTGTGGGTTCAAGGGGTAGAGCCCCTTGTGGGGTCCAGGGGTAGTGCCCCTGACGTGCTCTCTATTATGGTATAGGGTGGGGTTGAGGGGCAAAGCCCCTCACTACCAAAGGCAATTTGGGATTTTTGGGAGGACTATAATGAATTAAAAAAAATATATAAAATCACACTAAAAAGGACCAAATTGAAGGCAAAAATGGCTACAAAATCATAACTACATAGTGCAAAACCATGACTTGTAGGACAAAATCATGATTTGTGAGTTACAATATTATTGTAGTTAGCTTAATCACAATGGTTAACTACAAAACCATGATTGTTTATATAATACCATGATTAAAATCAACAAAATCATGATTATTTATAAATTGATAGTTGCAGTTTTGTAATAAAATAAAAAATTATGACTCAAGACAACAAACTCGCTACTACAAATAAATCGTGAGTTATGGTATTGTTATAGATGACTGAATTTCCAAATTTATATATTTGATATTTTTTTTTTTGGATAGGTTAATAAGTTTAACTTAGATGATTAAAGATGTTTATTTATAATAGATTATGATTGATTAAAAAATGATGTTTATGATGTGTTTCAAAATTTATAAATAGAGATGCTTATCCAAAATATGCAACATCTAGGACTATAAAAAGAGTTATTTCAGTTAGATTATTAAATATACTCTAAAATATAGCAATGAAAAAATATAATTGGTTGAAAATGACAAAATTAATGAAACCATATTAAAAGCACAAAATTACAACTGATCCTACAATATCATGATTACACAGAACAATATCATAACTATGAAAATTTTGTGACTTGCAGTTTTGTCAAGAATGGAAACTATTAAGGATAGTATTTTTTTTAATCTAAAGATTATACTACTTGCTTGAGCCTTCTATTTAACCTACACATCACACAAACCACAAAAAAACCATACAAAGACAAAATCTTGACAAAAAAATTGGGGTTAGTTTAATAAATATGCATTTAAAATGAAAATCCTCAAAAATATTAAATAGAGGACTATATTGATGTCAAAATACTATAAAAGAACATAGAACACCAAAATATACCCTATGGATTAACAAGACATAGTTTAGCCGTTAATGTTTTTATGGAAGACTACAATATCATGACTATCATCAACAATATCTTGATTTGTAGGGCAATGTCATGACTAGGAGAATCAAAAGATTGTATAAAATAGACTTGAAACACAAATAATTATTGGTTTAAAAATTATGATTAGGTTAAGCAAAATCATGAGTTCCCTGACAATATCACTAATCATGAGTCACAAGATTGTCAAAGGGAAAAAAACCTATATAGTCAGATAAAATAGTTAGAAGTTAAGGGGATAGTTAATAAAATATCACTATTTATGATGATAATATCACTAATAACCCAAATAATATCATGACTACTAGTGTAATATCATGATTGCAACCTATACATGCAAGATTTCATTTTTTTGAGATTTTCTTGATCTAGTTGACCTTGTAGGTTAGTAAAAACACATCGAACAAGAAAAATGGATTAATTGGGAGCAAGTGTCAGTCCCATCATGTTCAATAATTGTAACATGAAACTTAATCTCAATGGATTAAGGGATATAGGGATGTAGGAAAGGCTAGAGTATTGGTTAATAGGTGGATAGGTGGGGTTATGGGAATTTTAAATTCCCATATAATGAATAACTAGGATTAGATAAAGATTAAGATAGAATTAATGGAGGTGGGATGAATAAGGTTAGTGATTTTAGGATAATATAAGGGGGATATTAAATAAATTGCTATAAATAGGATAAAATAGCAAAATAAAATAAGTTAAGCATAATTAGTGTTGACTAATAGGAATATTAGTCGACAATAATGAAACAAGTGATATTAGGTGTATACAGTTAAATTCCTCTCTCTCAAGGGAGTGATTTTGTATAAATATGGGTTTCCTACATAGCCCATATATATTTTTATTATTAGGTAAATTATTCTACCTTTGAAGAATTTATCTACATGATGTACCCTAAAGAATGATATCAGACTAAAGTTTTACCTTCCTTGTATTGTGTTATCTTTGTGTATGTGTGGTTATATATTAAATTTGTGAATGATTTAAATCTTGTTTCAATCATATAGATTTATTTGTGGTATTTATTCTACCCTTTTGAAAACTTATTTAGAAAAAATAAAGAACTCTATTCCTTATCTGATAAATGCCCAATATTAACTTTGATCTCATTTTTTTGTATAAGATTGTGCTTTAATAAATTTTAATGTATTAAATATTAACCTATGTTCAAACAAAACAAGCATTAATATACACTATAAACATTTGGTGTAATCACCATTTTATAGTTTTAAAACTCATTCTAAATCTCTTTTCCTCGCAAATCAAAACCCTAGTTAGGAGAAAGATCACTAAGAATCAGTAGTTTGACATGAATTGGTCATATACCAGTTGTTCTATGATTAGCACAAGGAAGATATCCTTATTTGGAGGTTCACCTCAATTTTAAAAAGTTTCATCACTTGGAGGTGATCCCATTATGTCATCAGATTTCCCACTTATTTCAACTCATGCTACTCATAATACTATAAATACAAAGGGGTGCAAAATCTAATTGATAACAATTCCAATTTCCAACTTAGTCATTAGTGAAATTTATAGAATTGCTAAAGAAGGTAAGAGAATACTTGGAAGAACTCCTTTTTCTGATTTAATTGCACAATTCCATGGAAATCAAGAGTTTTTTGTTGCATGTGTTCAAAACCATCAAGGAAAGGCAAAAGGGATTAGTAGAGAAACCCTACCTAAAATTTGAAATCTATTTCTTTCTAGATAATGAAATATTTCATGTGTGAAGAGAAGTACACCATTTTGGGGTGTGAATCAATGCGTATCATTCTTCACCTCAGATATGGTCAAAAATAAAATCAACACAAGGTTAACCTTCCCTTATTCATGTATGGAGTCATTCATATTCTAGGCACTAATAAATCAGCTCCTTTCCATCATAATGGTCTTAACCATTTAATTATTAAACATCATTTTCTTCATCAAATCAAATCAACATGGAATACTTTCTAGAAAAATAGGTCCATTCCATCTTCATCATCTATTTCAATGTCCTCTAGAAAACCACCAATACCCAAGATAAAATAGGTGGGTTCTTCCTCTAGAGTTAAGGTTTTATCTATTGAAATATGCCAAAATAGATCATAAGCCATACATGTGGTTACATAAGCTTCTTATCAGGCTAGCAAAAAATGAAAACTAAGACCAAGGATTTCACAGTCTTATGTAAACCCTAAATATAAGGGTCTTTCTTTATAAGCTACTATGGATATTTTTGTAAGGGAACGTAGTTCTCCTGTACAAACAAAAATAAGACTAAAGATTAATTTTGGCATAAGATGATGAGGAAATAAAAGCAAAAATTCTTGAGTCAACAATAGTAGGTCCTAATGAAGAATTTATTATAATAGAAATCCTTGAGTCAGTAGCAGTAACTTCTAAAGAAGAAGCTATCATAAAAAAGATTCCTAAGTCATCAGTAGCAATCCCTGATGAATAACCTATTCCATTAGATATTATTGCTAAAGTAGTTTTTTAGAGAGAAAATATACTCAAAATAAATTGTAGTATAGGAAGAAAAATATTTTCCATATTCTTTAAATCTTGAAGCAAGACCAATATTAGATAAAGGGAAAGGTATAATATTCTCTAAATATTACAAACCACCTATCTTAACTAAAAAACTAGAGTTACAACTCATCCTTTCACTGTCAAAGGATGAGGTCATCATCAAATAACAAGTGACAGATATTGCTGATCTTTTAGCTCAACTACAATGTAAGAATTTACTCAACTTTTCTTTGACTCAAGGATTATATGGTTTTAAAGACAAAGCTTTGGATCACATGAATATGAACAAAAATATTGAGAAATAAATAAATTATTTTGATGAAGAAATGGTAAACTCTTGGATATACATCACTAAGTTAGAAGAAGAGAATATATTGTTGAAACAACAACTCCCAAACTCTCAACAATAATAGCTTATTATGAAAAATTCATCTTATTCTAAACCTTTAGTAGATCAAGCCTATCAAACTATTATTTTTTCATGTCTACTGCCTAAATAAATGGAATTAGGTATGTTGTGAGTTCAGAGAACTCAAAGAATAAAATAAAGTTTAAAAAAAGGAAAAACACACCTTGAAAGAAAATTTGGAGAAACAAAAATAGAAGACTAAAAATCTTGAAGCAAACCTAAAAAATTTATGTCAGATAGGCAAAAATCTCCAAGATTTTAGATCTCCCTCTCCTTGTTATAGAATGTATTTACATGAACAGTTTTATATATGGTAGTTATTGATAATTTCATGTGATTTAACTCACAACATTGAAGATCCTCCCATGTTTCTAAACATCTTTTAGGACTCCACTTTAGAATAACAATATTTGTTATGTGAATTTTATTTATGTAATCTAATTTTAAGAGATCATAATAAATTCATGGTCAATCTATATGTAGGGGAAGTTCAACTGAGAATTGTTCTTTTTACTTTTAAAAATTAGATAGCCTAGAAAGCTAGACATGAGGAATATATGGAAAAATACACAACTATAGGGATTTACATTAGACCTGCTTTTGCTAGTGCCAAAAATTTACTGATTAACTTAAAAACTACTTATTTGATGAAGCTAATCATTAAGGATTATTAATTGTAGGCTTTGTATAATAGTAGTGTTTCTTTTTATCTATATACAAGACAACATTTTTATGATATCTTTATAAATAGTAGTAGATATTGGGACACATTATTAGTTTCATTGAAAAAAAGAGAGGTGATGTCTCCAACTAATCTAAGATAGAGCTTAATAAGGGCAGAAGTTATTCATGACATGATGGTGGATATCATTAATTTAGGAGGATAAATAATTTGACTTAGTATGAGATTAAGGCCACCACTTATTTTAACTCCCATTCCACCATGGCATAGATGGAGTCCTCAAATAGAGGAATAATATCAAAATTGGTGACATATGGTGTGAACATATCAAAGTTTCACTAGTCCCATAGACAATCACTAGGCTGATGAGTTTAACATATATGATCTCAACCAACATTTACAGGCCATAATTCAAAATTATAAGGTAACAAGCAATAATTGATTTTGCAAAAGGGTCTTTTGAAAGGTAAAGCATGGGGGAAATGAAGAGTCCAAAATACGTCTCATTATTACTATTAGTTATCCTTGTTTTTCTTTCATTAGCTCTCCTCTAGAATAAATAATGCAAAGATCTTAGGCTAGTATCTAATATTAATATAATAAATAGGATGTTTTATCTTATTTAATGTAACTAAAGCCTAAATGACTAACTCTATGATTTAATTCTAACTCTTTGCATGTTTAGTCTCTATATTTTATGTATATACATATGAAAAATTATATATAAAGAATAAATACTTTTGTGTTGATCTTCTAAGGTGACCTATAGAAAATATTCTAACATTTTAACACTCTATATTATTCTCCAAACCAAGCTTCAAACTTGTTAATAATCTATGAACTTTCATAGTTCACTGCTTCAAACTCATCCAGTAACTATGGACTCACCCAGTCTATAGCGATAGACTCATTCAAAGATCTGATTTCATTCACCAAAGCATTTCACCTACCTTGGTAACTCCATTATGGACTTCTTCAAGAAGTCAAGTTTCTTGGAAAAGATCTCTATGGAGTTGCTTTGGAATCTATTATAGTTGCTATGAATTTGATTTAGACTCCATCGGACTGTTATGGAATTACTTCAGACTTCACCAAAATTTCTTCAAACTTTACCAGAATTGCTTTGAACTCTTCTAGTCTAACTTTTGAGCATGTAAAACTAAAATATTTATACTTAAATATTTTTTTTGGTCCTTTACTAATTATATAACTACTATAAATAGTAAATCTATAATATATATATATATATATATATATATATATATATATATATATATATATATATATATATATATCAGTCTATGTAAATATGTCCATAGTCTTGAATAAGCAAATTGATTTAGTAGATCTAAGTAGTCATTCTTAGTAAATATGTAGTGGATTTTGTAACCAATATATATTTATATTATAAGATGTTAAATGTCTATTTTGAAGACCCATTAAAATTAGGAGAATTATCTTTATAAGCGGAGATTGTAGGGGTCATCTATTACAACATTATAAAAGTATATCTTCATGTTTTGATGAAGATAGATAGAGAGAAATAGATAATATATTTATTTAGTTAATATTCTAGTGTAGTTACTATTGAATTTATGTAATATTTTGGATTAATGAAAAAAATTCAATTTCTAAGTACTAAGTTTTCTTTCATTCTTGTTCCCAAGGTGAGCAAGGGCCCACTCTTCTCAGGAACCAAGAATGTATTTCTATTTTATATATTTACAATATTTTAGTAATTATAAATTCATTTCATGTTTAAAATAGTAATTATATATATACTTTAAAACCTACAAGAAGTTATCTTCTAAGAGTTAATTTGATATTTCAAAATTAGTATGTTTATTTTTAGTAGATTATTTATTTCTAGTAATTTTGTTTATTTTTAATAAGTGTATTTATCCCAGCAAGTGTATTTATTTCAACAAGTTTGATTATTGAGTGTCTTAATTTTTCAAGTGTGTTTATTTATTACATAAGCAAACACTTTCTAGGATAAATTAGATTAGACATTTAGGTCATTTATAAAGACAAAAATCCCCCCAATCATATATGTAAGATGTACAACCATAAGCCTTGCTACAAATAGCTTTGGACACTAACCTTGGTTTGAATGACATCAACAAATCAAGTTGATTAAATAAAGGGATTAATGACACCCATCAATACACATCCCTACACACACACACACATATTTTGAGATAAATGAATTATGATTAAACCTAAATTTCCTTTTATTCTTTAAATGATTTTAATACATAGTTAAACCCTATACCTAGATTTAAATTGACTATATATTCTCATAGACAATTGACATAATACCCAACTCACAACTATATGATTATTATTACCAAACAACAATCACCATATATTTAATGTAATAAGCTAAATGATATCATAGTCAGAGTCATATATGTACTTTGTTAATAAGAAATATTAACCTCTTTAACTTTATCTAGGGTTTCCATCACTTTTAAAAAACACAGAGTTATCTTATACATTTTCTCCAAGTTTCATTAAATTTTCACATAATATAGAATATTATTCATCATTTATAGGGTTTAATTGAAAACCTAATGTGCATAACATGGGTTTAAAACTATGGCCATCTATCTAGGGTTTAGGGTTATATGATGGGTTGTGGATGGTTGAGCCATCCATAAGGCCCATCATTTATTCAAATTTAATTTTTCATTTTAAAATAATGAAATAACTTAAAACCTTTATCTAAATTCATTACCAAAATTCATCATAACAAATATACAAATCTTAAAACAAATCTGACCTGATAATGAAATATTCAATGCTAATTCCAATGACTCAAAATTCTACCTTCCCTGCATGCTTGAATCATTTCTCAAATCTTCTATATCCAAACATGTCCTCCACAACTTCCCTTATTTAATTTTATCTAAATTCATGCTAATTTCATGCAATATATTTCTCCCATCATTATGCCATGTTAACTAACTTGTAGTGTATTGTTCATTTCACCATGCAAAAACCAAACAAACTCTTCTTTTCTTGACTGGTATGATAATCACTAAGTCAATTCCTAATTAAATCTAATTATCTTGAGAGTTCCATCAATAAACAAATAAAACAAATTTATATTATCACCTTTAGGATATACATGTTAACATTGACTCCCCAAAAAATCATCGAGCTATGCATGTATCAATGTCTTTTCTCCATGCATTGACTTAACATAAAGTCATGAAATTGAATTTATAAAAAATCTTCAAACAATATAATTTATAAGTAATGTCAACTAACAACTAGTCCACTAAATATAATAACCAATGCTAATGCATTCAACCTTCAAACTATAAGTTAGCTTCCTAGGTTAAATAAATAACTATTGACTTTAGCAAAGATTCATCAAACACAATGATGCTTTCCTTTTATCATTAAGCAATAAAACTATCTTTATTGTCTTGGTATAAAATCATGTTTATTGCCTAGGCACAAGGCTTTATAAAACCATTTATTTAATAACATTAATTTCATTATACCATCCCAATTAATGTCATTCATCAATGCTATCAAAGAGCTTGTGATTTAATAAAGACTTGATATAGGATTACTCAACTATTCTAAATGATAATTTTGCCTAATAAGAATCATTAATTACTCAACAAACCAATAAATATAAGTAATTAGATCTATCTATTACTATGATAATGAATCCAAACAAAACACTATTTATGAAACACTCAGTCATAACTAATACAATGATAAGTCATAACAAGATAGGTATAGATTCATTCAAACAACTAAGCAACAATATCAATAGCTATAATGTGGTAACATAAATAGATTAGTGAAATCAAACAATCAAAATAACATGATCAACAAGATCAAAACAAACATATATAGAAAAAATCAAAACATACTGCAACTATCTAACTCAAGCAATTAACATAAAACATACTAATCTACTATGGTGTGTGTGTGGGTTTCTAGTTTTCCTTTCTATCTTCCCCTAATGCCTCTATCTATACCACCCTCTTTGATGATTCCCTCCCTCTATCATACTCTAAAGGATGGATATGTCTTACATCCACCTCACAACAATGAAGGTAGTTAGCTTGAAACATAAATATATCCATAAAATACTACTGTATAAACTAACAAACATGATCATCAAGAGCATAATATGAAAGTGCAACTATCTCATAGAAAATCAATCATGTAAATTAAGTAACATATAATTATCCCATAATTATCATGACATAAATCTTAATCAAGAAATAGTAATCAACTAACAACCATAATAATCCATGGATAAAAAGGTTATCGACTCAAAGAAAAATTAGGTTGTGACATCCTTACCCCCTAAATTTGGTCATCATCTTGATGACACTTATTCAAACACAAGTTATAAATTTTAAAAAACATCATTCAGCATAAAGTAATATAATATGAAATAATAGATCAAACATACAAATGTGGACATAACTTGAAAAACTCATCATAGCCCTCCCAAGTGAAAGTATCTTTAGAATATTAGTCCCACTGGACCTTTCACTTTGACACTTCTTTATTACACAAACTAATTTTGTGAGTGTTAATTATTCTAATTGGTTCTATAATGACCACCCCAAGATATAGAACCTAAAAAGCATTCTAATCCAACACATGTGAAGGATCAACATCATAATTTTTAATAAAAGACACATGGAAGACATTATGCAAAAGATCTAGATTTGGTGGCAATGTAAGCCTATACGCTATAGGATCGATCACTTCTAAAACCTCAAAGGGTCACACACATCTCAGTGAAAGTTTTGATGACTTCTTAAACTTAATCAATTTTTTTGAGATTTAACCCATAAAAACACTATATCACCTACATAAAATTATCTTGATACTCTCTTCCATTTCTAAAAACATCTCAGGTCAAAGACTATTCTATCCTCTAACTTGTCCCAATTGATTAGTGATCTATACCTCCTTCTGTATAATATCTCAAATAGATCTATATTAAACATAGACTTGTATGAGTTATTATAATCAATATCAATTAATGTAAGGTAATCCTACCACTTATATTGCTAATCCATGTAATACATATCAAGGAAATCTTCTAGTACCTAATTAACTCACTTTATTTGTCCATCAATTTCTAGGTGATAAGTAGTGATAAAATTCAACTACATCCCTAAATTTAAATTTAGAGTAAAAAAAATCTAGAATTCATCCTTGGATCTTGATCTTAAGTGATCTTATCTATAAATCCATGCAATAGATACACCTCTTTTACAAATATTTTTGTAAGCATAAATGCATCATCTATCAAGTTGCTTGATATGAAGTGGTCTACCTTGGTTAGTTTTTCAATTACAACCAAGATCATATCATGTTGGTTATATGATAATGATAACCCTTGGATGAAGTCCATACTAATCAATTTACACTTATATTATGGTATATCATGTGGATATACCAATCTAGTTGAATGCATATGTTTAACTTTCACATGATGACACTCCAACAATGAGACACAAAATATGTTGTATCTTTATTTATCCCTTTATAGAATTAGAGTAGTCTTAGCTTATACATAAGCTTGGTTACACCTAGGTGTCCTAAATATGTGGCATTATGTAGTTCCTTTAGCACTGTGCTCTTTATATTCTCTTTATTAGGCACATACATCTTATAGTTATACCTCAAAAGACCATCACTCTCTATCTTGAATCCTTTATTCATAGAATTCTAAGCATTATCTAAAAATGCTTTCTTAACCTAATCATAGAATTTATCTCCTAGTGAGAATGTGATTACCTGATCTCATAAAGTACTCCTGATAGTATCCATAATTGCTATGTATCTTTTTCATCTTAAAGCATTAACAACTCTATTCTCCTTTCCTTTGATATAATTAATATCAAAATCATAATCATATAAGAAATCTAACCATCATCTCTAATGAGCATTCAAATTTAGTTTGGTAATAATGTACTTGAGTCTTAAGTTATTAGTCTTGAGCTCAAATAATTTTCTCAATAGATAATGCCTCTAAACTTACAAGGCATGAATAATTACTATAAGTTCTAGGTCATGAGGGGCATAATTCCCCTCATATGGCTTCAGTTTTTTGGACTCATAAGATACAAATGATCCATCATGCATAATAACTCCTCTAATTCCATCCCTAGATGCATATATGATTAATGAAAATTGACCATTATGATTGATAACTAATGTTGAAGTAAGCCTCCTTCTCAATTCTTGAAAGTTTATCTCACACTTATCTGACCAGACAAAACTCTGATTCTTCCACTAAAGAGAGGTAATGAGATTATCTATCTTATAGAAATTCATAATGAATCTCTTATAATATCCCATTAATCCCATGAAACCCCTTACCTCATGCACTTTCTTTGGCATTGACCACTCTATTATGACTCTTATCTTCATTAGATCCACTAAACTAGCATCCACATAGATAATATGTCCCAAGTAATGCACTTTATTTTGGAAAAATGTACATTTGGACAAATTCTCATGTAAAATTTTTTAGTCTCAATATTCACCCTTAGAGAGAGTTATTTAGGCTCCCTCTAATTAAGCTACACAATGGGAACAACCCCAGGTTGTGGGTCACCTATAATGGGGTTGAACCTTTTGAGAAGGATGACTTCCTCTTGATGCTCGCCTAAACTAATACAAATCATTGAGAAAAGGGTTGTAAAGTGTTTAAGGTCTCTTAATAAGGATAAAAAGTGATGCACCAAAGTTAAAATGGACACTCATACAAGCATGAACCCACACTAGATCAACATAAAACAACTATAACTCACACAACCTCACAATCTCACTAATTACATAAATACTTCATATAAGAGGTCCCAAGTAAAACACTAATCTAGAATTACAAGTTATCTTGAAAACACCTTCAAAGAGGCAAAAAAAAGGATAGTAAACTAGGAAGACTCTTCTTCACAAATTCACCATAAAAAACATAATAACCATTGATTGAAGACAAAAGATAGGCAAAGAGTTGATTCTATTACTTCAAAAGGTAGTTATTAAAATATTTTGACAAGGTTTAACCATATCAAATGAGCACACTTTTGCAAGAGTCTCAATGAGTATCCTTATTCTATAAAATAATGAAAAATTCTAAGAGATGAAAACCCCCATAATGGGAATGAGCCTAAGATATATAGAAGGGATAGAGAGAAATAAAGTGGGAGCATGCCATCAAAGAGGGAACACACCATCTCAAATCATTAATTGATCTTGATTTGCCACCTTTTAGTCTAATGAATGCCTTGCCATCTTCTTGATCAATTTGGACACTGCTCATGGCTTACGAAGTGGAAAAATCCCCATAGGCTTTGAGGACACATTGAATGGATTTAGTTATAAGCCCCAACCACCAGATCCTTTTTTTTTAATCCTTCATGCCATCTCCCACTAAAGACAAAACTTTCATTCTTATGGAACTAAAAAAATCATGGATTTGTGTTTTTTATGTGGTTTTTTTATTTATAATAATACCTTGTTGAAAGATGAGGACCCTTTACATAATCAAAAATATCTACCCTCGATCAAATCTTGGACCTAGATATTTTCTATAGATGGAAAACCAATCTCTTTTATTGATTTTCCTATAGCATCTTATATCAATGAAAACCTACAAGCTTCATAGCCTCTTTTGATATTAATTAGGTCTAAAATACCTATTTTTACCTTTGAGCATCCATATAATCTAAGAGCTTATTATATACATGGGTCCTTTGGAGAATGGTGAACATAGTCACAATATAAGCCCTACAAACCATAAAATGTCTAGCCAGAGGTTCCTATTTAGCCTTAATGGTGGTCCCTTTATGTTATTTATACCTTAGATACATGTCTATGTCTAATTATTGTCATTTTATTAAGATCTAATGGTGGCCTATACCCTTTGAAAAACTTTCCCTGGTTTGACCTTGGTCATGTGTTTGATCTCTAGGAAGTCCCCTAGATTTTTAACCTTTAATTTCATTGGTCATCGATACTATCTTAGGGTAATCAAATTGTGCCAAAATATCTTCTCTCTCATTAGTCCCATAGATTCCTACCGACTTCTTGACTTTTCTCACACTGTTGGATCATTTTGGTATAAATGAATGTGGTCCATTGATTCTCTACCAGTTTAAACATGCTCATGCCACTTGTCAATCATGTATTGATCTCAGGATCCTATTGTCAGTCTGCTAATTTATACACTTATACCATATGGTGTCATTTCTAGCTCATTAAACTTTTGACTCATCTCATACCATTAGATCAAGATGTATGAATCAATGTGGACCATTAGATTTGCCTAGATTTGAAAATTAATGGTTATTTATCATGGTCTAAATTTGATGTCTGTACAACTATTATTTGATAGTCACATGACTGTCATTGATGTCTATGTGAAAATAAAATTTAAGACCCTAATGGTTTTTTTCCATAGCTTAAATTTGATGTCTATGTGAATATCTCCCATTATTTGACCAACTTTGAAATCTTGGAACTAGAAGTGAAAAGGTCATGAAGGCACCAAATATATAAGGGATGTTCTTGATACTAAAAGGATTATTACCACTTGATCTGATGGTTCTAGAAGCTTTCTAAGTGTGTTTACAAAGTGTCCAAGTGAGTTGATCTATGTGATTTTTCATGACATCCATGTGCTTGTCATTGATCATTTGAACCTAAATGGATATTTGTTGAGGCTTGAATTTGAAACTTGTGTGAATGTCTTACTTTGCATGACCAAATTTGAATGCTCATAAATTGAGATAAGAAGCTCACACAGACTTAAAATTTTCATAGCATGTTCCTTTCATGAAGAACTCCATGGTGGTGCAATTTTTTGATTTGCATGGATTTTTGAGGTGTATTTATAAAATGCACAAGTGAGCTATCTAGTCTAGTTCTTCATGATGTCCTATTGATGGTTTGGATTCACAAAGCTTGTTGCTAAACTTTTGTAGCTCTAAATGATTTTTTGATGCCTATGTGAACTTGACCTTGATCTTGAATTACATTGATCACCATGAAGACCTATCTGGATCCTTTTGTTTTCCCTATAGACTTATCCCTTGGAAATTAACAAACTATAGTTTAAGTGAACTTATCGTGTTTCAAAATATTTTCAAGCTACATGATCTCTTTGGTCCACTCATTCCATGTAGAACATATGTTCATCTACTCATTTATTAGCATCCTGATCCATTTAGACACAAGATTGGTATGTGGGCCAAAAATGGCCAACACAACCCATGATTTTAAAAACACTACAAAACTAGTTCTAGATACTTCAGATGCTCTTCCCCATCCTTGGAATAAATGAGGATGTCATCTAGAAAAACCAAAATATAATGTTCCAAATAATCTCTAAACACACTATTCATAATATTCATAAATGCTACAATAGCATTTATCAACCCAAATGGTAACACTATGAACTCTTAGTGACCATATCAAGTTTTGAACACTAATTTTAGAATATCCTCATCAAGGATTCTCAGTTTATGATACCCTTATTTAAGATCAATCTTTGAAAAGACTATTTCCCCTTCTATCTGATCATATATATCATTAATGTATGTCAATAAATATTTGTTCTTGATCATCACATTATTCAACATCTTGTAATCTATATATAGGTGAAGAATACCATCCTTATTCTTGATGAAGATAATTGGTGCACCCCATAGTGACACACTTGGTTGAATTAGTCCTTTTGATAATAACTCCTAAAGTTGAACCTTTAACTAAACCAATTCTATTGTTTTCATTATTTACAATGACTTAGACAAAAATTATGATCTAAGTACGATATCAATAGAGAAATAAAACTCATGCTTGGGTGGAAATCTAGGTAATTCCTCTAGAAACACATCCTAAAAGTTTTTTATAAAATATTAATCACTGATAGATGGTTTCTTAAATTCCTCCATCTCATTTATCTTAACAATAAATACTTCACATTCCTTATTTTGATATTTATTTATTTGATTTGAAAAAATCTATCTTAGCTTCAACTCCTTTTTCTCTCCTTGAAGTTATGTTTGATTTCCAAAATCATCTTGACACTCAACCTTCTTTAGATAATAGTTAACCCTGGATTTATGCTTCACAAGCCAATTGAATCCTAGGATCACATCATATGACCCTAACCATGTAACATAAATATCCACTACTATAGTAAATTCATGAAACCTAATCTTAGATTCAATTAAACACTTATTAACTTTGACTTTTGACTCATTTCCATCTTTTATCGACCATGCATTTTCCATAACTCCAATTTTTATAGATAATTTACTAAGTATTATAGGAGCAATGAAATATTATATATCTTCCATGTCAATAAAAATAGAAATTGGATGATAAAAAAAATACCTAACATTTCTATGATTGAATCTTGATACTCAACTTGATGATTATCAATAGTTGCATAAATCTACTACTAAAAAACCCCTTGTCAAGGAGCAAAACCCTTGTTCTTCAACTTGTCCTAAGGATATTCTAGAGCATAATGGTCACCTCCACAAATGAATCAACCTCTATCTTGTAATTTCTTATCAAAATATTGGTTTCCCTTGAAACCTCCCTTGAAACCATTACCAAGTTTATTTTTCCTTGAATCACTACTAAACTTGGCATTTTGATTCTTGAAATGACTCTTGGAGTCTCCACTCCTCTGCTTCCAGTTCTTATTTTTAAAAGTTAATTTAGAATTTCCAAACTTTTTTTTAAAATTTATCTCTAACTTGGTTAAGATATTTTACTTTTTATTCCTACTTGACTACCTTATCAAAAACTTGCTCTATAGTAGATGGCCCATACACATCTACTTCACCACCAATTTGGGGTTTTAATCCCATGATGAATTTATTTATATTGAACCTCTCATCTACCTAATATTGAGGTACATACTTAAGGATCATGGTGAATTGCTCCTAGTATTCATTTATTGATAGGTCTCCTTGCTTAAGATTTTGAAAATTTGTGAGCTTCTAATATAAATACAGTTATGGAAGCTATCATGATCTGAATAGTGTCACAAAATATTCCCAAGAGGTGGTGTTAGAGTTGAGGTTCATCTTGAGCTTATTATTTTCCCACCAAGTTGTTGCTTCACCAATAAGCTGATATAACCCCCAAACTAATTTCATGACTTAAAAGTAATTACAAATCTCAAAAAACTTCTCCATATCTATTAGCCATGCTTCAACTCCATCTCCAAATATAGTTCCATCAAAATTGGGTGGATTTACATTTTTCATATCTTATGCCAAATCTATAGCTAATCAAGCTCTCACATCTTGTGGCACTTTCTCATGCCTCTAATCTTGAGGATATTCTTGATCCACATGATGATCCTTAGGTTTTTATTAAGCATTCATATCTTTATGGACATACACTTCCTATTCTAGGGCTATGATATGATCCTTAGTCTATTGGATGGTTGTGAGGATCTAAACCAAATTCATAGCTTGCTCAATGATGAATTGATTTTTATCATTAGGGGGATTGGTATTCAAATTTACTTCAAATCTTAGTCTAGCATGCACTTTTTTTCTTCCTGATTAATAGGAGAATAAGTTTGCATTATAAAACACATTAATTCATAGAGTTTGAGCCTCAACTTATATACCACAATGTAATAATTCCACTAAGATTTACCAAATTAGAGTATTTAAAAAAAATTAATTACACATATTCATCTAACAAATTTCACCCTGATAAATCTAAGTGATCTTTAACTAAGTGTATCATTTTATTTAACCCATAATATTTATAGTTAATCCATTTAGCTAATGATGACTATGAAAATGATATAACAATTCATGAACAATAGTGAATAAATAATAAAGATTGCATTTATTTTATTAAAGTAAAAATTCAATTTAAACCACAGATAATACAACATTACAACCACTACTAATACATCATTACAACCACTATTGTAGAATTATAATGAATAAATAATATAGTTTTGGTAATAATAGAGTCTCAATAAATATTGATACAATGATATAAATCTCCTCAAAGCATGGTTCTCCATGAACTTAAGTATCTATTGGTAATCTCAAGTGTAGTCTCTAGTGTAGTACTACTTTAGGGAGGGAGAGGATCATTCAAGTGCTTTTCTACACCAAATATGGACCATGGATCCCCTGCATTATCTCCCTATAAGGGATTGATCCTCCCTTCATGGATGGGTAGATAATGATGGTGAAAGAATATAGAGTGATAAACTAGAACCATGTGTTGTAAGATAACTAATACATGATGTGCACCATAAATAAACTCATTCTACTATGATATTACAAAAACATGTAAACTATTTCAAACACATCAAATGATAATGTTTAGCTATAAATATTATTTTAGCCAAAGTTTTCAAATGGCTAACAATCTCTAGAATTAGTCAATTTCACACACAAACCCAATTAGATTACACCTCATCTTGTATTGATGGTACTAATTAAACTAGTGGAATCCATTCACTAATTATTTAGTGTCATAAATGTAATATTTCATTAATTATATAATAATATAAAAAATAATAGATTCATTCAAAATATTTCTTATTAATAGATAGAAAATATGCTAAGTATGAAAATATCAAATACATAAATTTAATCCATCAAATATAATGAAATGAATCTAATAATCATCTTATTTATTACCAAATAATAAACATAATCATAAATACTCCTCAATATAGACATACCATCTAGGTAAGAATTATATCTAGACTACAAGTTACCCAATATCAATATGTAACTCAAAATGTTATTTCATCCATGAAACAATACATTACTCACTGCTTATTTCTTTGTTCACTTTCCAAAAAGATAACAAAATCCACTCATATAACAACTTAATAAGATATGTATTTAAAAAATTAAATACCTTATTTTGGTGCTTCATCTAACCATTAAAAAAATAAAAAATCACCCACATTACCTTACTATGTAATTTTTGGTCACATATATTTAAAAGGGTATATGAATCTTTATATGAAATATAATTTTAGATTTACTATATGATAGATAAATCACATGTATATTCAATACATTTATGCATACATTAGAAACACACAATTTTGTGATTAATAAACTATTCAATAGACATTCGAAATATGCATATGGTATACTATCCATTTTATTTAAATCATCACATATCCTAACAATACACATTTAACTGAACTATCTCATGTCAAATCTTCATAAAATTAATCAATTTCCTAATTTAGTGGCTTGAATAAATAAGCACATAATCAATTTGAACAAAACCAACATATCTTTACCAATGTAATTGATTCAAAATAAATAATCAATGATTTATAAATCTATGTGATGTCATTAAACTCACATTCACAAACTAATTTGATTTTATTCATTCTAAGATACATAAATCCCATATTATTGGCAACAACTTTACCTAGTAGACTATTATACTCAAACCTCCTATTTTATACTTTTTTATTTAGATTGATCTTATATTTTTGTTTCTATTTCACATAGTTTTTTTAATATCAAAGTATTCCAAGTTTGTAATTCTAGCCAATACTTAAGAGAACCTAATATAAAATTTTATATTAAATTCAAATACACAACCAAATATACATATTTGATTTTAAGTATATATATAATATTCAATGAACAAAGTTTATACATTATATATAAAATAACTAAACTTTGATCTCACAAACATAATTTATCCCAAATTCAACTCTCGGTTATAATACAACTTGATTTTAATATATATTTTTGAGTTTCACCTATATAGACACTGTATGTATATATATTATACTCATACATAATTATGCCTAGTTTAATGCATAACCAAAACTCAACATACACAAAAACTAGTCGACTTCCTATATCATGCACAAACTTAAGTTGACTCACGGTCTCATCGATGCCATTACATGATCATATATATATGTATGTATATATACCCTAGGTCATTAAAGTCTTGTAGGGTATATATACACACTCCTATATATATATATATATATATATATTGAGATAAATTAATTATGTTTAAACCCAAATTTCCTTTTATTATTTGAAAAATTTCATTACACAATTGAACCCTATACATGGGTTTAAATTGACTATATAATCTCATAGACAATTTACATAATAACTAGCTCAAAACTATATGAATATTATTACTAGATAATGGTATAATAAAAAAAATTCCCACATGCTTAATGTAATAAGCTAAAGGATATCACAGTTAGAGTCATATGTACTCTATTAATACAAAATATTAACCACTTTAACTTTATATAGGGTTTTTATCACTCCTAAAATACATAGAGTTATCTTATACATTTAATCCAAGTTTCATTACATTTACACATAATAAATAATAATATTCATCCTTTATAGGGTTTACTTGAAAACCTAATGTGCATAACATGGGTTTAAAATTATGGCCGTCTATCTAGGGTTTAAGGTTATATGATGGGTTATGTGGATGGTTGAGCCATCCATAGGGCCCATCATGTATCCCAATTCAATATTTCATTTCAAAATAATGAAATAAATTAAATCCTTTATTTAAATTCATTAGTAAAATTCATCATAATAAATAAGTAAATATTAAAATTAAATTGACCTAGTAATGAAATCTTCAATGCCAATTCCAATGACTGAAAATTCTACCTTCCCTACAATATTGAATCCTCTCTCAAATGTTCTATCTCTAATCATGTCTTCCAAAACCTCAATTATTTAATTTTATCCAACTACATGCTATTTTCATGCCATAAAATTCTCCTATCATTCCACCATGAATAACCAACTTGTAATGCACTAGTCATTTCACCATGCAAAAACCAAATAAACTCTTTTTTTCTTGGCTGGTATGATTATCACTAAGTCAATGCCTAATTAACCCTAATTATCTTGAGATATCCATCCTTAACCAAATTATATATCTTAAAGGTGATAATATATATATATATATATATATATATATATATATATATATATATATATATATATATATATATATATATATTATTATCACCTTTAAGATATACATATTAATATTGACTCCCCAAAAAGCCATGGAGCTATGCATGTATCAATATCTTTATTCCATGTATTGACTTAACATAAAGTCATGAAATTGAATCTATAAAAATTCTCAAACATTATAATTTCCAATCAATTTCAACTAACAACAAGTCCACTAAACATAATAACCAATGTCAATGCATTCAAACTTCAAACTAGAAGTTAGTTTCTTAGGTTAAATAAATAACTATTGACTTTAACAAAGATTCATCAAACACAATGATGCATTCATTTTATCATTAAGTAATAAAAATATCTTTTTTATCTTGGTATAAAATCATGTTTATTACCTAGGTACAAGGATTTATAATAGTCTTTAGTTAATGACAATAATTTCATTGTACCATCCCAATTAATGTCATTCATTAATGCTATCAAATAACTTATGAATTATTAAATACTTGATACAGGATTAATCAATTATTCTAAATGATAATAGTAGCCTAATAAACATCATTAATCACTCGACAAACTAATCAAAGTAATCATATCTATCTATTGCTATAATAATGAATCCAAACAAAACACTATTTATAAAATACTCAATCATAACCAATACAATGGTAAGTCATAACAAGATAGGTATAGATTCATTCAAGAAACTAAGCAATAATATAAGTAACTATAATGTAGTAACATAACTAGATTAGTGAAATCAAAAAATCAAATTAACATGATCAACAAGATCATAATAAACATATATAATATAAGCTAAATAACATTATTGTTGTGAATCAAGTGGATGCCACATCTCGATTTCTCTCTAAGCTAAATAAATTTTTTATCTATGTATTATTATGGTTGTTACTTGATTAACTACTTCTTGATTAAGATTTTTGTCATATGCTAACTATGGGATAGTTATATATTTATTAATTTACATGATTGATTTGATATGAGATAGTCATACTTTTATATTATGTACTTGTTGATCATGTTTGTTAGTTTATAAAATAGTATTTTATGGATATATTTATGTTTTAGCCTAACTAATTTCATTATTGTGAGGTGGATGTAGGATAGATCCATCCCTCAGAGTGTCACATAGGGAGGGAATCGTCAGAGAGGGTGGTGTATATCAAGGCATTAGGGGATGACAGAGAGGAAAATTAAAAACCCATACACACACCACATTAAATTAGCATGTTTTATAATCATTGCTTGAGTTAGATAGTTACAGTATGTTTTGATTTATATTATATATGTGTAAGTATAATATAATTGATATAATTGATCAACTAAAAAACATCCATGTTAAGATTTTTATCCTAGAATTACTAAAAAGATTATCTATTTACAAAAACATCTTATATACATCATTGCATGAGACAACTCTCCCAAATGATATAGAACTTGCATATATTGCCTCTATTATGAATAAATTAAATTATATAAAAGAAGTCATTTCCTTTAAAAAATAATACCTACCTACCAAATACACAATAAATCAAAATCTTCCTTTATTCATACAAGTAAAAAATTAAAATAATTAAACATGTATTGATAGATAATAGACCAAGAATGAATATTTTACAATGTAACTATTATTAGTATAGATTGTACCCTTTGAGGTAGTGTGTTTAAATCTTACCTCATCCACATAATACAATGGGATCACCTCTAGGTGTGGGTAGCCTAGTTGATGAGGTGAACCTTTAATTTTGGGCTAGCTCCCATGGTGCATCAATTTTGGATTAAATCCTAAACTAATAACTTGGTGATGAAAAGAGATAGAATATGATGTATAATAAAAAACCTAAGCTAAGGGGGGGTGATGCACCAACATATTCTTTTCCACTTTAACTGATAATTCAATAAAACTTTGTGAATCAAACAAAGACTAGTTACTTAAACATGTTTTCCAAGGGGTTCCTAATCATTAGTAATTCACATGAAGGTTATTGTATATGGATGAAAATTGAAGGTGATGGATGAGAGGTTTGTTTTAATGCACTATCAACCAAATTTCACTTTGAACATAGTCTCTAACCATTTGACACACCATATGACTTGCATATAACAATATCCTAGTAACTAGGTGATGATAAAGACTTTAAAATGGGAATAAAACTTCACCAGTTATGCAAATCAACAAGCACATAACACACTAAGCTAGTAAGGAAATCTAAAATAGTATTTCTTATTGATTTAAAAGGTTTGAAAGATATAATTTGGGTAGAGTTTCATCATACCTTGTTAAGGATCAATAAAATGGCCTTAGAACCTCAATTTATAGAACATAAGAAATAGAGAGAAGATAATGTGGCATGGAGAAGGCATGGAGAGGTCATGAATGATCACAATTCACATAATGAGTAGTTATAACCAACCCCATAACTCCCTTCTTACATTGCCTTGGTGATGAGTGGTATTCAATGAGCATTCTAGGTATTGGATGTCTATTTTTGGACAAGGTTGAATCCACACACAATATGAGCACACCAACTTGGCCAAACACTTCATCTCATAACAGTTAGAAAGGTAGAAAAGTGGTTAATTATGCCTCCATGAAGCATTAAGTAGTTTGCCCTTCCCCTTGTGTATGTTAACTAGGCCTAAAACTACCTAATCCTACATAACGGCCATGAAGTGTGCCTCATCACCTTCATAAATTATTCATAATGATTTTATAACCCTATAATTACTCTCTCAATATCCCTCTATGCCAATACTCATCTTCTCTAGTTGACCAACTAGGCCTACTAGGCATATAAGCCTAGCCACTTGGTGTTTGTTACTTGGATAGACATGATACCTGCATAATACCTTTGTAATTAGTAAATTATAATGTCTAAATCATATAATATCCTACCACACCATAAATTATTCCTTCTAAATAATTTTACTTGCAACTCTTATTCATTTAGGTGACTAGGTCACCTCTCACTTAGCATTTATGGATTGGCTCTTTAGATCAGACCTATAGGAGAGTTTATAATATGAAATGAGAGTATTTTTTGATTTTAAAAGTTTAAATATGCTTCAAAATACCCCCCTTAATGATATGCATAAGCTTAATATGCTCAAAACCCTATTTTCTACCCAAAACCCCATAAAAGTGCAATTTTTGATGAATCTATATAGGTGTCCATAAAAAATAATTTCATGAATGGGACATAATTATAGTGAATAATAAATTTCAAATATCTCCCAATCCAAGTTAGGGCATTTGGATGTAGTTGCTTCAATTTTTCCTCCATCAGGTCATAGGACTGGTTTAGGTAGGTTTTGAGTGGCATGATCTCTTAGTGATTGTTCATATCCTTGAGGGCTTGAACTACAAAATCAATTCTAAAATAATTCACTATGAAAAATTATTTTAAATTACCCAAGTATATGAGGAACCCATGCATATACTCTATATAGTCATAACATGGAGAAAGTGCCTCTCGAGATGAAAACCCTGCATTCTAGGAGGTCGATGAAGAGAAAAAAGGGTGTAGAGGATAAAAATGTATTTGGTTTGAATTATAACACTTTATAGGGGTATATTAAAATCAAATTTTTTTTCCAATGTTTCTCTTTTCTATATCTCCCCCATAGATTATCTATAAACCCATCAGCTCTTGCTTAGGGTTTATAGGCTTTATGGCTTATGTAGCCCTAATGGCTTGGTTTAGCATGTAAATTACTCAAATTTAAGATATTATCATGATTAAAACCCTTTTTATGTCTTATAACTTCCTTATATAATTATTTCAACCCTCAAACACCCCCCAAACATGAAAAAATCTTCAACTTATATGCCTAGGCCTGCACATGTTAGTTTAGGCCTAATAGGCCTAATTAGGTCACTAAGATCTCTCTCTTGCCTATATAAAAGGATAAAATCACTCACTTTAGACTAATATAATCAAGAAAATAATTAAAATACCTTGTTTTTACCCTTGCGCTTCACCTTTGTGCAAGGTTCTACACATGTCCTTTGCTCTCTTGCCTATAGGTGTTCTATGTGCTTTGACTATGTGAGAGGTCATTTTTCACTTTGGATACATTTTTAACCCTAAAACCTATGTCCTTTCCTTAAAAAATATCTTTTATATTTTCATGACCTTAATTTACTACATGTAGGATTCAATTTCAAAGTCATAGTGCATATCTTCCTTCTATTTTTAGAGATAGAGTTGAAGACTCTTCATTAGACCTATAAATCCTTATTAGGCATGTGGATGTTTGTTGAGGTATATTGAGTGGTGGAAACATATTATTAGGGTAACTTTTATTATGTTTAACTCTTAGTCTCTATCTAGTGTATCTCACACTTAGTCACTTTTATTTTCTCATGATTGCCTATAGGTAACAAATGGCATCCTTGACTGTGTGTGAAAGGTGAGAGGTGAGGTTTCTTTATTCATGAAAAATATCTCACTACTTAAAACATCTCACATTATTATATTAGGTTTAAAACCCTCACCTCATACAATTTCAAGGAACATTAAAATATACTCTTCTACCCAAACTATCCATTATTCTATAGTTAGGCCTATAGATGGCAACCTTGAGTTTCTTGATTATGAGTACCCATTTGAGAGGTGAGTTTCCATTTTTATTAGCATATAAGGATTATTATCATCATTAAAACCCATTTCCTAGATTTTTACATCCTCATTTATCATTATATTCCCTATTTCAATGTGAAGTGCATCCCTTTTCTCATTCTACTACTGACAGGCCTATATGAGCTCAAAGCTTTCTCTGGTCGAGTGTTATTAAAATGAAAACTTTGTGCTTAGCTTATTAAAGAATCCAATAGATATTAATATTATAAAATTCATACAATTTTCCTTTTTTTCCCCCTTGGACATATCTTTCTCATCACAAGTCTCTTTTCTGTCTAAACCTGCACAATTTAACTCAGCCTACACAGTCCCTTAAAGTGAAAAATATACTACACTTAAGATTCAAAAGTGATTACTATGGCTAGATGACTTTGATAACATGAGGTTTGAAATTAATTTGGATCCAAAAATATCATATTAATTTCTTCAACTAAATTTTGGTATTAATGGTGGACTATATAACCTACATACCTGAAGTGTTCACCAACCTTCCTATGTTGACCTAGAGGAGAGACATTATGACTCCACTAGTTGGTGTTTTCAACCTATTTGAGATAATATTCATATCTTATAGAATGTGTTACACTCCCTTAAAAGGGCTTGATTAATGAAAACACCTTCATGATTTGTAAATAGGGTTGCTTTGCCATGGTCTCTTCAAATTATTTGACTACAAACTATAGGTGATCACCACTACGTGGGTTTTCATGTCCCTAAGTGACCTGAACATTGGGATCCTTCCAAATTTTATCACCCCACTAACCTATATATTTTAGATATTTACAAAATGTAAAAATATTAACTATTTTTTGAATATTGAGAATTATCCACATGTCATCATCCCACTAACCTAGAGATGACACTAGTAGAGTTAATTATATGAGCATTTTATTCAATAAAAATAGTGAGATCTATACATGTGTCATCATCCCACTAAACCATAGATATATTAGTGTAATATAATTAATTTTACACACTAGGAAAGTGGATCATCAAGATCTTAACACATTTCATCATCCCTTTAATCTAAACCTAGGAGAATAAAGTATAACAAGCCAAAGTTTAGATGTAGGTAGAGTATTGATATGTAACCATGTGTCTCTTAGTCAAAAAAAGAAAACAAAAAAGACATGAATGCCAGGACCAAAAGTGTGGAAAAGGGACATCTATTATATTAAGTTGAGAAGACACCTAGGAACAACAAAAATAAGCCACATGACAATAAAATTCATTGAATTAACATCATAAAATCAAAATGAAAATAATAAAAGTAGATAGGGAATGGAGTTAACATTGTTATTTCCATTAATTCACATGAATTGGTGACTTGGTACATTATATTCTCAAATCTAATGAATCTAAATCAATATATTTTGATTTTCAATACTTGATTTAATCACATAACCTCATAGTTACCATGTAAGAACTGTGAATTTGAGATCTATAGTGACCAATATATTTCAAAATTTTCAAACAACTGATACATTCCTACCTAAATTTCAATGGACTCATCATCTTGCACTCCTTTTTCATATTTAATTATTTGGAAAAATTAATATACAGATATAATTTTTAATTCTATGGCTCTTAATCATGATTTCAAACACTATTCAAAAATCTGGGAGGAAGTTGATGTTGTGGAACCATATAAAGTGGAAGACCAACTTTCTATTTTCACATATCAATACAAAGATGACCTTCTATAAATAAAGGCAATTAGAATACATAATGCTATATATAATCCAAAGGTAATGCCTTTCATTGGATTACTATATGATTTATTGATAAATGGGAAAATATCTATAAAGAAACTACATTTCTAACTTAACCATACTCATGTAACCTACATATGTGTAAATGCATTCGAAAGGTATTATAGGATACCTTTCCCAAGTATGACATATGGGAAGGGTATGGTTAATTCATGGATAATTACAAATAATATCTTTAGAAAATTGAAATAATGAGCTAACAACCCAAGCAACTTTATGATTCAATGCCCTATTTCTTATGTTCCCATAGTTGCCTTCAGACCAGGGCTAAGGATTACTATGGCCATATTAAAAAAAATATATAACTTCCAAATCATTTATTATGTCAATGAGGTATGGGTTCTATTACTAAATATCATCGTGATTTCTAAAAATATCATTTCCCTAAGGGAGATAATCAGATTTAACTTGATTCATCAAATCACTAGTTTAATAAGTTCACTAGATGGAAAATTCTACATGATGTCTTATTTGGTATATGTGTTGAATACAATAGTAGATTCAACCTATGAATACCCTTGGAAAGCATCCACATAGTTCATAAATAATAGTATTTGGGAAAATTTCAAAAAAAATTATGTTCAAAAATTTAGCAGTCAAATACAAAGGTTGACGGGGACATTTTACCCTATGGTATAATATGATATCTATGGGATGAACATGCCTAGATTATCAGATCACATAAAGAGAACTATTTAAAGAGTAGGTGATTACTATTTTTATATTAGGTGTACCATAATTAGGATAGAAGGAACAAAGGAACAACCTATATTTACCTCAAATTATTCTAGACAAAGTGGTTAAGCATTAAATTTCACTCAATTGATCGACAATGTCAATGTTTAGTTATAGAATGCTAAAAAAAGAAATATACACCCAACCCATCCCAACATTGGTAAAATACAATATATAAGGAGGGAACATGTTCTATCCATGGGGAAAATTAGGGTAAATTATGGATTGAAATAGGCACCATTTAGACATTGGTATCCTAAAAAGAATGTTAGGGAACATAATGAAATATGAGAAGGTAAGAATCAACTATGTGTAGTAGTATTACAATCATGATAATGCATTCATTATTGTCAAAGATGATACCAAAGTCACTACAAGGATGCACAAATAAAAAATGTTGTTGATTGTATCCTAACAGATATAGTATGATCCCATAATTAGTAAGGAATACTCTAAGAGGATTGAAGAAGAACTATAGGTTTCTATACCTATTCATGGGCCCCATCCTCAAATAGAAGAAAATATGCATGAAAATGTTAGCCCATATGGGGAAGAAAGTGTTGAATATATATTTGAGGTTGCCAAAGGCTCCCCTACACATTTAATGGCAACTACATCTACTCATACTATAACTAGCATATATGTATATGTAAGTCCTAGTGGAACAACTAGGTTATTCTATGCTTTACCTATACCTCCACTAACTATAGTGCAACTAGTAAGCATGCCTACTTTACTTTTTCAAGGTCATATTGTTTCTCATCTTAGGAAACCATATTCACATTTTGTGTTTCCCCCAGTGATCAGTAGTGCTTCCACTTCCTTACCACCTACTACCTTTGTAACCTATTCTTCTCCCACTCCACCTCCTATAGGTTAAGACCCCATTAATGCTAAGCCATTAATTACTATAATATAAATCCCAAAAATCATCTAATCTCACCTTATTAGGTGAAAATAGAAGATAAAAACATAAAAGGTTTAGAGGAAGTAAAGGATAAAATAAGGGGCTGATAGAGACCAAATCCCATTGAAGTATATGATAGTGATGAGGAGGACAAGAGATGGACAATTAAATAAGAATGGGTGTCCAAAATAGACATTGAAGAGACATAATCATTTTAAGAAACAATATATGTGGATGACTAAATAAGAGACTCTATTTAGAGGGATTGAGGTATTAGGGGAATTTGAGGAAGTTAATTAAGGAAAAGCTAGTTTAGCAACCACCGAGTTGTGACTAGACAAAGAAGGAGATATGTAAGTTGAAGTAGAGTCAAAATTTCAAACTTCATTACATGGATCATTATTAACCACACACCCATATTCTCCATCTCAAGTTACCATGTTGATAACTACAACATCAATCATTAAGAGAATAAGTACATAAGTTCCCCATTCTTTAGTGACTTATTCAATGCCTATTACTACACTTGATGCAATAGGAAATACTCATTATTTATATTCTTTAATTGCAATAAATGAGCCCCATGTAGCCAAAATACCAAATTTTATAACCAATTATAGTTTCCCATGATTTGGGATTTCCCTCCTAACATGCCTATTAGGAGTCCTACTATGGCTATTACCACTAAGTTTGTGTATACATTAGTCACTAATCATGTGATTTTTTTAGCACCTTAGTGACATACTCATTTTTAATGGATTTCGTCCCTAGTTTTTTGTGATGTTAAGGAAAGTATACATTGAAAGTATAGTATCTACCTCCATTTTTTATACATAGGCCATACCTCTTAGGTTATATACATAGTTGGTTATTCCCATTGGCCAAGATGCCAAGATATATTACCCTACACTTTTAGTGCATAAGGTAGTTTGGAAGACTGATTATATCATTAATACCTCAACACCAAATAAATTCACTAGATGAAAAAGGCCATACCTCCTATTGTTTCTATGCAATTTCGCTTTCACATTCAAAGAGAGAAAATGAGAAACTTAAGGAAATGGTCAAGGCTTGTATGTACTTGGATGTAGTCTGCGCACTGTAATCCAGACATTGTGAGAACTCCTCTTTGGTTGTGGAGGATGACACCTAAAAGAGACAGACACTAAAAAAGGAAAAACATTAGTTGATAAGAGGGTGGATTGCCAAGCAAAAGCTTGGTCCTAGAAGCGCTAAGGCTTCTTGGAGGATGACAATTCACTGTTTAAAATAAAATATGATAGAGACAGAAAAGAGAAATAATAAAAGACTTGAAAAGAAAGAACTAAAAGCAAATGCGTACCTGATAAGCTATAATCTACTTAACACAGTCACTGACATCGGTGATATTACCAACGTCGGTCAAGAAGGTCACCGACGATGGTTAGACTGCCGACGTCGGTAGGGGAAGTGGACGAGGTCGGTTGGGGTAATGGCCAAGGATGGGTTACATGTCTAGTTTATGGTTTGCAAGATGGACTGTGGTCTTATCTATGAGTCTGAGGGTCTATGAGGGATTCAGAGGGACTGCTTGGGGTCTAAGGGACTGAGAATGTTGTCAAGAAAAGGGGTAAGGGGTAGGAGAAAGGCCTTTCAACCTTTCTGTAAAGCAGTTTAGTCAGGTTGATTAGATTGGTCTTAAGATGGTTTGTAGGTCTTTGATAACTTGTGCTAAATTGATTGGACAGAGGGTGTTGTCTAAAGAGAGACTAAGGGAGTGTCAGAGGTAAAGAAAAGGGAATAAGGGGTGAGAGAAGGCTTTTCAGCCTCTCTGGGAAGAACAGGGAAGGTTGGGTCAAGGATGCTTGGAATAAACAATAGACAAAATGCTAATATATTGTAAATGACACTGAAATGAAAACAATACAAATACTTAGCTATGATACGAATTGACAAAGGTGCAGAAGCTGTGTTTCGGTTGTTGCTGGTGATGGAGATATCATGCAATCCCTGTGTAGAATGTCTGATGCAAGACCTTAGTGCCTAGAAAGTGCTATCAAGAATGCTGATCCCTGCAAGAACACCAAGAAGCCTAGAACACTGAAAAGCAAAAGCATGAGAACTTTGTTTCACCGAGGGAAGATTTGAGATTTCGTGATTAGCTCTAGAGATTAACCGATTTGTGATTAGGATCTTGTCAAAGGGTTAGAAAATTTATTTAAGTATAACCAACATCAGTGATTCTGCCAGTGTCGGCTGACATTTGACCGATGTCGATGGGTGCAGAATGGTAAAAAGAGCCACCAAGCTCGTTTTTCATGCGCCAAGTGCACTATCTGTTGGAGAATGTCAAAGGTTGGGCTAAATACGCATGAGAGTTGGTTAGGTGATTAGAGAGAAGTAAGAATAGGTCTTAGGTGAGTCATAGGGTGGGAAATAGTCCAAGGCGAGGTGTCAGGTGAGGTGTCAAAGGGGAGAATATTAATAATAAATTATTATTCTAAAATTAGTAAGTGCATGTTTTAGGAATGGGTTAAGAAAGGACCAAGGGGGAAGGTGACCAAGGGTTAGACACTATTTCAGTGTCTACATTTGCCCCTTTTTGTCTTGTTGGTTGCTCTAAACAAATTGCAAGACAAAAATAGGAGTCGGTTGCCCCAAGTATGGGATAAAGTTGATTTCATCTTGTTAGTTGTTCAAGTGACCTGCAAGACAAAAATAGGAGGGTTGGTTGCCCCAAGTATGGGATGAGGTATTCCCCCTCAAAGCAGGAATCGAGAGAAGGGAACCTGGAATCAAGTGCTGATTTGACAAAGATTAGATGAAAAATGGGTGAAGATAGAGTGAAAACACTGTAAAAGTCGTGATTGTGCGTACACCACTTCACAAGATGGTCAGGTCAAATTGTCACAGGTTGAGGGTCAAGGAGTGCCAAAATTGAAATAACCAGGCCCCAGCATTTAGTCATCTGCTGAGTGGGTTATTCAATCTAAGCTGAAGCTCCAATGGTCATCATGTTCCAGGTATCCCAGGTTCAGGAAGTGCTCCCGAAAACATGAAAATGTCACAAGTAGTGGGGATCAACTGGCTTGCAATCCTATACTTGTGAAGGTCAAAAATATGTGCATAATTTTGCTAACCAATCATGAGGTAGCATACATGCAAAAACAACCAAGGAAAAATCACATTGGAAGTAGTCACAGTTAGAGGAGATGGTCATGATCTCCAAGGTCTGGTGGTCAATGGATGGAGGCAAAAGTGATCTCAAGTGTGCCCTAGGGGGCCAAAATGACGTGTACTGGAGTTCTGACTGATTGGGGACATGATTTTGGGCCAATGTAATGAAAAAAGGAGGTTTGAAGGTTGCCGATGTCAGTGATAAAACTAATCTCAGAGACATAAAGGGACCGATGTCGGTAAGATATCAGCCAACATCGGTGGACTAGGGCACGATTATGCCGACGTCAGCGGCCTGCCAAATCTGACAAAACTAGATTGGCAGTCGACCAAAAGTCATTTGTGATTTAGTTAACTGAGAGAAAAGAGCTCTAGAGCCCAGTGAGTGAAAGTGACACTAGGTTGATCGAGGAGCAGTGTGAGGTGTCAGAGAAATATTGGTGGAGAGAGAGAGACATGTAGAGAGAGATTAGAGGTTATAGAGATGCGTGTGGGCTAGGAGGAGCTTAATGTAAAAGTGATGGTAGAGGGCAGTAGAGGACCCATGGGAGGTCCACCACCAGTGGCACCCATCGTGCCACCACGCCAGCGATGCTGAGATGAGGTAGGAGGGTCTCTAAGCCCTAGTTGGTTAGATTTTTGTTTTTATTTATTTTTTGAAATTTTTGTTGATATAGGTAGAAATTGAGGGGGGAGGGTAGCTAGGAGGGTGGGGAAGGGATCTAGGATAGGTTAGGAGGTTTTGAGAGGGTTTTGGGGGGTGTTGAGGGGAGAAATGGGGAAGCCCTAAATTTAGGGCTCACCCCGTTCGACCCTAGGGCCAAACCAGTCACCGACGTCAGTGTGTTCACCAGGGTTAGCTGACCAGTGACTGGCGTCAGTGTCTAACCTACTAACATCAGCCACTAAGTGACTGACATTAGTTAAGTGAGTGCCGTCATTGGCACGCTAACTAATGTTGGTGGCTGCCTGATTAAAAGAGGGATGAAAGATGATCAAGTTGAGAGGTTAAAGCTACGCCAAGGGCTTCCTAGAGGTTGGGTCAGTCATAGATGGTCAAAATAGAGAGAGGAGGGAAAATTGCTAACATGAGATGGACTTGGGTGGATGCAGGCGAGGTAGACTTTGATGTTGTGAGATCGACTGTCGACATTGCTAACGCGGATGCATCGAGACATCACAGGGGATGAGTGGGTGCAGATGAGTGCAGTTAGACTAGGCAGGTTATGACACTACTATCGGGTGGCGAGGGATGTGAGCTTGATGGTGGCTCTAATCGAGCAGTGGGATCATTCCACCAACACCTTCCACTTGCCGACAGGGGAGATGATAGTGACCATGGAGGATGTATACCAGATTTTGTGGCTGCCGGTACATGAAGTAGAGTTATATGCATGCTCGAGAGAGGCGCATGATATTCAGATGGTGACATTATTTGGAGAGCATGCAGCTGAGGTGAGTTATCACTCAGCTAGTTTTGCATATGAGCCCCTTTAT
The DNA here is from genome assembly GCA_037957365.1 of Torreya grandis. NCBI lineage: Eukaryota > Viridiplantae > Streptophyta > Pinopsida > Cupressales > Taxaceae > Torreya > Torreya grandis. The sequence goes on along the minus strand of JARHVA010002287.1, from coordinate 861,393 downwards.
GCTATGGATGAGGATGCACATTGTCTGGCAATCTTGATGATGATAAGCATCATGGTCTACGCATTGCCAAATGTAGAGGGAGGTAGGTTTTTAGTTGCTTTGACTGGAGTTTTGATGGATATGTTAGAGTGGCAGATAGTGTTTGCCTGGGCACTAGTGTTTTTGGCCTAGGTGTATAGAGAGCTGTGGGGCATCAGTCAGCCGTGGTGGTACAACTTGTGCATTGGCCACCTTTTGCATTACTAGGATTATGAGCACATCATGGTCACATGACCTCTCAGCCTCCCAGTGGTGATTCAGGCTAGCTTTAGGGTCAGATTCAGGTAGTGGCATGAGGTGATGGCACAGACACAGGTGGATGGAGTGGTCTGGGATATTGACCACTACCGAGGCATACTAGAGGCCCTCATCCCTATAGATATCATCTGGAGACCATACTTGGGGTATCCAACATTCAGAGATTAGGGAGAGCAGTTGGTCAAGACTTAGAGTATGAGATGGGTCAGAGGCAGGTGAGCTGGTGAGCTTGAGAGGATCCCAGCAGAGAGAGTGTGGTGCCAGTATGGGCTACTACAGGATGTACCTCCCACATTCTCATAGTACAGGTGGGATGATATAGAGGTGCCACTCCCATTGCTAGAGGAGATAGAGGGCCTTGATTTTGAGGAGTTATCGATAGGACTTGGGATAGCTGACTTAGGATGCATAGAGGCCTACTCGACATGGTGGGCAGGTCAGTATATAGGGATACAGGTAGGACCACAGATGGATCTACAGGCAGTGGTCAGGGAGTGGGATGCAATGAGGTAGGAGAGAGATGCTACCATCTAGGAGAGAGATGTAGCACGAGGACAAGTGACCATTTTGGAGAGTTAGGTCATAAGTTTATAGGGGGAGATGGCAGGGTTGATAAGTCGAGTGGCTGCTTTGACAGGGCAGATCACTATTTTGCAGAGTCAGTTGGCCACAACCCAGGCACAGGCATCAGCAAGATAAGGCTTGAGAGGATAGGGCTCGATGCAGTATCCACCTTAGTAGCCAGTTTAGTAGCCCACATAGTCAGTGTCAGTGTAGCCAGAGTTTTCACAGCCGCAGGGTTCAGTGTAGGGCATGACAACAGGTCTGATGGGTCCACTGCAGACTGTATCTCTAGTTATATACAGTGATGTGCTGGATGAGATTGCATATTATGAGAGGGCCATCAGGGGGTTCCTTGAGATACAATGATACTCTGAGATGAGGGTAGAGCAGAGCTGACAACGGTCTATGTCTCAAGCGATGGCTTCTGGGTCTCACAGATGACACAGATCAGAGGGGGGAGAGGATACAACATCTTCTCAGCCACCACCACCACCACCACAGCCACAGTCGTGAGGCCAGATTATGATATTTATTTTTGATGTATATATCGGCCTAGGAGCTGTTGATGGGAGATGTATGAGAGAGAGACAGAGGCATAGATTGTGCGATTGTATAAAACATTGAGGTATACTTATATATATGATGTGATTTTGATCATGGATGTGTTTATGAAAAATGTTGTGGATGTGTTTGTATGTTATTTTGATTTGATATATGTTTTGATATGATGTTTAGGATTATGATGTTGATATTGTTGTGTTAATATGATGATGAATGTATGATTAGGATTAATGATATGGATGAAAATGATTAATGTTAATGATTATGAAAATATGTGATTGTTTGTGATGTGATTGGCAGGTGATGAAAGAATGTGATGGAAGAAATGCGATGAATGAATGGCTGAGCTAACCCCAGAAGACCCCATGTCAACTAAGTGCTACCTACATAGCTCCTGTCGTTAAGGCCTTAGGCCAATGTAGTTCTCCCAAGAGGGAGGAAAAAGATTGAAGTGGTTGATTTTGGTCATGATAATGATATAGCACTTTCCACTTGTCTGAGGATACATGCTTTGAAATGATGAGGAGAAGATGATGCTACAGCCTTTTCCAAATGGTGTATTCTATAACATTAGTCAGGGTTCTTCATCCCTAGCAATTATCCATATTCGTGATGGATGAATGCAAAAAATGAATTGCAGGTTGATTTATGCTTCAACAAGTAATGGTTTATGCTTGACATAAATTATGTGGTTGATAGTTTTCATGTGTATTGATGTCTATGGAAACTAGAATGATTAGGCTATGTGAGTGGTTTGAAAAAAGTCAGATTGAATTGTTTTGACAAATGATGTGGTTGAATGTGAACAAAGTGTAGGTAGAAAGTAAAAGGCATAAGCGCCCTTTTATTGAAAAGGACCAAAATGACGGCATAGATAGGGGTTGTTAGAACCAAGAGCCCCATTCATGCGTTGCGTCGTTGACCATAATTTATGTTAGAGCAATAATCGAATCACTTCGACATTAAAGTGAGCTCGAAGTCCCTTGAGTAGGTGATATGATAGGAGGAGAGGGTAACCCATTTTAGAGTAGGGATAACTTTGCCTCTTTTTATAGGAGACCCTGAGACAACTACAAGTCAAGTCCATGACCCATTTTTTTTTTTAGAGTGGACTGATCAATGCGGGAAGTCCACATAAAGATGTCACTTGTTTGGTGGTCATTTGTGAGGCTGATCGATGCAAGAAGCTTATAAGAAAGTGCTATTTGTAGCAAGATTTAGTCATAGCCATCCTTCGAGGGAGTGGTCTATATTTTGCTTTATAGATTTAAGGGCTTTTGAATAGCTATCCTTCGAGGGAGTAGTCTATTAGTTACAGCAATGATAGTGCAACTTTCCTTCAAGGGAGCAGTCTGCTTTTTGATTTGGTTTTGTGACCTTGGATATTTTGACATCTTGATTTATTTTTGATAGAATGTGGAGTCATGGACAAGACTTATAGAAGGTCAAGGGATCCCTTTTATTAGGACAAAGCATCCATACTTTATAAAAGGGTTATAAAGGATTTTGTTAGGGGAAAAAGGGGGGAAAGGGTTGAGGATTAAAAGGACAAGGATTGCTCAAGGGATGAGCTCAAGTTAAATCTTTAGTGAATGAGTACTCAACTAACAGTACAATGGTCACAGATGCAAAGCATTAAGAGGCTCAGGTTTTGGTCGGCCTTTAAGAGAAGACAGACGATAAGTCCCTGATCCATACTTGTACATGATGATATAACGTCCGAGCCAATTAGGAGCAAATTTGCCTCTTTTACTCTATTCCATATTGGTCACATGTTGGTTCTCTTTGAGGACGAGATCTCCGATATTGAAATCTCGTTCTCTCAGAGTTTTGTTATAGGCTTGTTTGATACAATTTTGATAGACATGGAGATGGTTGAGGGCAACAAGATGACGCTCGTCGAGTAACTCAAGTTGAGCTAATTGATCTTGATGAAAGTCATCATTAGAAATAATGTCATGGAGAGAAATGTGAAGAGACAGGATTTGTACTTGGAGAGGTAAAACAACCTCTGTTCCATACACTAGAGAGAAAGGGGTAGCACCTGTAGAGGTTCGGATGCTAATACGATAGGCCCACAAAGCGAAGGGTATGTGAACGTGTCAATCCCTTCCAGTGTCATTGACCACCTTCATGAGAATTTTATTTAAGATTTTATTAGAAGCCTCGGCCTACCCATTTGCTTGTGGGTAGTAAGGTGAAGAAAAGCTGAGTTTAATGCCAAAGGAGTCACAAAGTTTCTATACAGTTTTGTTTTTAAATGACTTTCTGTTATCAGTGATGATTTTGTGAGGTACACCGAAATGATAGATGATGTGGGTGTTGATGAAGTCGACAATCTTGTCCGCTTTTGTGGAGATGAGAGGAATAGCTTCCACCCATTTAGTGAAATACTCAGTGGCAGTGATGATGGATTGATGATGAAGAGACGAATGAGGGTTAATCTCACTAATGAGATCTAAGCCCCATTGTGAAAAAGGCCAAAAATCTTGAGTGACTTGTAAGGCGTGACTAGGGAGATGAAGCAAGTTAGCATGCTGCTGACACTTGATGCAATGCCAAACATAATCACTATAGTCTTGATGAAGAGTGGGCTAATAATAACCCAGGCAAAGGATGCACTTGGCAATTGAGTTACCATTGAAGTGTCCACCATAAATCCCATCATGGGCTTGTTTAACAGTATGAGAAGCTTCAGTGGAGTTTAAACAACAAAGAAGAAGGCCGTCAAAACCTCTTTTATAGAGAAGACCCCCTAGCATGGTATAGCGAGTGGTGCGCTTGATGAAAGCCCACCGTGCATTGCTAGAGAGGTTGGGAGGAATGATAGAATGAGCCAAGTAGTCCTCAAGTTGTTTATACCATACATCTTGTGAACTATAGTCTATGGTGTGGACAAGGTTGATGTCAGTGGAAATGTATGAAGGCAATGGCACACAATGTAACATGACATAAATTCTTGATGAGGATGATGATGAAGAAGGAATATGCGAGGCAAGGGAAGCCATGGTGTCAGCAAACTTATTCATAAATTGAGGAATAGTCTGCAATAAGTGATGGTCAAAAGATGCTAGAAGAGTGTCAACACGGTGCTTGTATCTTTGTAAAATTTTGTTTTTACAAAGATATGAACCATTGATTTGATTGACGACAAGTTAGGAGTCACTGAAGATGTTGATGGACTTGATGTTTAAAGAAAGGGCAGTTTGAAGTCCCAAAATTAAGGCTTCGTATTCGGCCATATTATTGGTACATTCAAAGTCGAGTTTGAAAGACAAAGGCATGGGCTCACCCTCGTGTGGGATGAGGATGACCCCCGCACCCCCACCAAGTTGACATTTAGAGCCATCGAAGAACATCGTCATTTGGTAGAATGTGTCATCAGTCGAGAGAGTGGCGATAGATTCATCAGGAAACTCGCACTGAGAAGGTTGATTGTCAGGAAGAGGGGCATTTGCTAGTTGGTCAGCAATTGTTTGCCCCTTTATAGATTTTTGTTGGACAAATTCTAAGTCAAACTCAGCAAGAAGCATGAGCTAATGAGCCATACGCTAGTTTTGATATGGCTTAGAATGCATGTATTTAAGAGGATCAGTGTGGGTGACGACATAGGTTTTGTGATTGAGAAGATAGTGACAGAGCTTGGTAGTGGCAAAGACTAATGCCAAATAGAGTTTCTTGATATGAGTATACTAAGTTTCGTAATCGACAAGTGTTTGAATTATGTAATAAACCACTTTCTCACAGTGTTGCTCGTCTTGATGCACGATCATGGCACCTAATGAATGATTAGTTGCTGAGATGTAGAGGTAGAAGGGTTGGTCATCCTTTGGTGGAATAGGGACTGGTGGAGAAACCAAATAGCATTTGAGGGCTTTAAAAGCCTCTTGGCAATCTTTATCCCATTTAAAGGAGACATCCTTCTTGAGGAGGTGATGAAAGGGTTGGCAGCAGTCAAAAAGTTGTGAAATGAAATGGCAGATGGATTGGAGCTTCCCTTGTAGACCGTGAAATTGTTTGAGATTAGTTAGAGGTGGCATTTCGAGGATAGCACAGATTTTGGTAGGATCTATCTCGATGCCACGAAGAGAGACAATGAATCCCAAGAGCTTTCCAGAGAGGACCCCAAAGACGCATTTCTTGGGGTTAAGACAGACATGGTATTGAAGAAGGTGAGAGAAGATGATTTTGAGGATAGTCAAATGGTCGCGACGAAGCTTAGACTTGCCAAGCAGGTCATCTACATAGTCCTGCATGATTTTATGGAGGAGATCATGAAAGATGTAAGTCATGGCACGCTGATATGTGGCACCTACATTTTTTAGACCAAAAGGCATGACTCGATAGCAAAAAGTTCCCCATGGTGTAATGAAGGTGGTTTTGTGCTGATCTTTTGGTGTAATCAGGATTTGGTTATATCCTAAAAATCTATCCATGAGTGATAACATCTCATGGCCAGCGGTAAGATCAACAAGTTGGTCAATGTTTGGAAGAGGAAAGTCATCCTTGGGACAAGCTAGGTTAAGGTCGCGATAGTCTATACAAATCTAGATCCCCCCAGTCACCTTGGTGATAGGAACGATGTTAGAGACCCACTACAGATAATCGATGGGTTAGATGAAGGAGATAGAAAGAAGGTGCTGAAGCTCTTCTTTGACAAGAAGTGCAACATGAGAATGCATTTTGTGAAGCTTTTGCCTAATAGGCTTAGCCTCTGGGTTTGTGATAATGTTATGAGTGGCAATGTTAGGGTCGATGCTAGGCATGTTAGCGTAGGTCCAGGTAAAGGATTTGCGATTGTCTGAGAGAAATGTGGTATAGTCGATCTGCTCTTGGGTGTCTAAAGATTGACCAATCTTTAAGACATGAGTAACATCAGAAGAGGAAAGGTTAATGTCAATGGTTGATTCATTTAACATAACCTATGTTTTAGAAGGGAGGGAGAGCTAAATGAAAGAATCGTTGGCACCCATATAGGTAAGAATGGCATTGTCGTCTATGTAGTGGACAGTGTTGATGGTTGCCGATTCATCATCTATCATGCTAGGATAAATGAGAGGGAGAGACCTAAAAACCTCATTGAGCTGATAGGTTAGGGGTTCCAAACAGATGGTGTTTATGCAAAAAAAACTAGGAGGGATGGAAACCACCGACTCCGTAGGTGAGGATGGAAGAATAGGTGAGTCTAGAAGAGATTGGTCGATGGTTGGTTCAAGGCAAAGGTTTGTGGAAGCCTCAATGGGTTCTTGGAAACCCAGTCCATACCATTTCTTGGCATTATTGTCATTGGGTGGTTCGATGGGTCGATGGGAGCCTTGTTTGTAGCACCCAAAGCCAAAACCCTTCCATGCACACCTATAAAGGTAGGTATGTGCAAAGGTGAGGTTGCCAAGAAAGGAGAAATTAGATGTGAATATTTGAGGTGAGGAGGAAGGATTTGATTTAGTCGGAGCTTAATCTAACCCCCCATAGATGAGATTGGTTCGAAGGCTAGGAGGACCATAAGGAATGACCATTCTAATTCGACGGTTATAGCTTGGATTTTGATGAAGCTATCCATACTCTTGAGGAGTCTGGAACATGTCTAGAGTAAGTAGGCAATATTCCCCAAGTGAAAGTCTTTGAAAGATATCATCCATGGGGTCCTTGGTTGTCGCTTGGGAAGGTGATGTGATGGCAACCACTGTTTGTGTACTAGTTGATGCTTTCGCGGATGGAGACGATGTTTGGGTTGGTGCCTTGAGAGGAATAAGGATGTCATTGGGTTGATAGGTTGTGTTACAAGTTTTAAAAGGGGATGGGTCAATAGGAATGACATGGACTTGTTTGTCATGTTCAAATTTGACACAACCGTGAAGTGTTGAAGGAACGCAAGCCATGGCATGGATCCAGGGTCGTCCTAATAGCATGTTATATTGGAATTCTCCCTCAATGATGTAGAACAGCTCTGGGATTATGCGTGGACCAACGCGAATATGGAGGACAATAGTGCCAATAGTGTTAGCAGTGGTGTCATTAAAGGATCTAAGGATTGCGTCAATTTTTGATACGCAATTCTTGGGAAGAGCCAATTAATCAAAGGCATGGGTTGAAATGATATTAATGCTGGCAACCTCATCAATCATAACTCATTTAATACGGGTTTGATCAACGTAGGCTGTGATGAAAAGAGCAGCATCTTGATCTTCTAAGGTAGAGGTAGGAATTTTAGAATCACTGAAAGTGATAGAGGTGACGAGGGATAAAGAATGGACTAGGGCAGCTAGTGGTTGAGGGTCTTCAGGTTGGACCTCAGCTACTTGTAAGGCTTTGATTAGAGCCTAACGATGCTAGGGGGAGCTTTGGATAAGGTCATATAAGGTCATCTTCACAGGCATTTGGTGAAGTTGTTTTATCATAGAGTCTTTGATTACCTCTGAAGAAGGGGGTTGAGATGCACCTAAGATGGAAATCTTGGGTTTTGGTGGTTGAGGTGACTAGACAAAAGGATAGGTCCAAGAAATAGTAGCTTTTTCTTTTGCCTTGTCCTTTTCTGACCTAGTGGTTATGTGGATAGCATTGATTTCAAAGATAGGAGGTGAAGAAGGGGTCATGGCCTACTGGTGAGATGTTGATGTGGTTGAAGAGGTTGGATGGGAAGATGTCAAGGGTCGGTCAAGAGTGTCTTCAAGGATAAGAGTGTCTTTCTCCATATAGTAGTGAATGATTGCCTTGAGGGCACAACAAGTCTCGGTATCATGTCCTAGCGTATGATGGTATAAGCAAATCTTTGTATCATTGAACCAAGAAGGTTTTGACCCGAGGGGTTGGAATGGCTTGATAGATGGGAAGGTTATGCTAGAAGTCTGCAAAAGTTGGCATAATATCAAAGTGTATGAACCTACTAAGGGGTCTGCACTTGTTGATGCATGACGCACTAGTGACTTTTGCTTGGGAGATGTTGAAGAAGGTTTCTATACCACCTTTTGGGTTGGTGGTGCGGCCACATGTGAGGATGGCACTTTCTTTGTGAGAGGTGCCAAATTTTTGTGAGGGGGTAGGCTTGTGGTTGGCAAAGGAAGTAATGGACGTAATTTGTTTTGGTTAAGGGTCAGAATAGGGAGAACACTGATTAGGGTAGAAAGATGAGGACCTAAAATGGAGGGTAATGTTGATGGTGGAGGAGGGGTTCGCTTCTGTGGTCTGGCAGTCTTCTTTGACTTGGTTGGAAGACTATTATTGGTTGAGGTCTGGTCTAAGTCCACCTTCACTTGCAGGTGAGTGAGGGTAGAGATAGGGCGAATGCCGAGTGACTTGATCGGTTTAGATGGGGTAGATGCAGGTTTAGAAGAGGAAGTCTGGTCTTTGTTGAGAGTCTTGGGAGATTCTACCTTGGGAGGAGTGGAAGCATGAGATGAGAGGGCACGGGGATGTTGAAGAGCTTTAAGACGCTCCCACAATCCCTGATGTTCCACTTTCCTTGAAGGGAGAAGTTTAATTTTCTCCACTAGTCGGGGAAATGGTTGAGAAGATGTTAGATGAGGTTTGGGTCCTTGAGAAGATGTGTTAGGTGTGGAAGTAGTCTTGGACCCAAGGTGTGTGGGAGTTATAACTAAATTTTTGTTGATCGAAGAAGATGGAGAGTCAGGTTCTTCTCTTGGTGGAGAAGGAACTGAAGAATGTGACTCCTCAAGTAGGTAAAGGGTAGGGATTATGGTGCCCTCCACTTGCAGTTAAAGAGTAGGTAAGGTCGGGTCCTCTATAGGTAGTAAGAAGGAGGATGGTGAGACTGGTGGTGCCGGTAAGGTTGAGGCATCCTCCAAGATAAGAGAGGTTAATGGAGAACTAACCAGGGAAAGAGGTTCGTCCACATGTGATGGACTGATAGATGGACTAACCTCTTGAGGTTGGTCGGGGATGAAGGGCGAGACTGTATTGACTGTTCGAATGTCGTGTTCATGAGTGTTGTCGATCAAGGTCTGGACATTATTTTGGGTTGGTGGATGATTGGGGAATGGTTGCTTGAAGATGTCAATGCCCTGATTAGGAGGTGCATTGGGATTATCTAGGATGAGCTCACCCTTTTCAAGCATGTCTTGGATTATGTTTTTAAAGGTTTTGCAATTACCCATGTCATGACCTTTGACACGATGGTAATTGCAGAAGTCATTTTCCCTATACCACGTAGGGATGGCGCGTGAGGGATCAAATTGTGGAGGTGGTCAGATCTGGGGGAGGTTGAGAATCCCCTATTTAACAAGTTTTTCTAGTATAGATGTGTATGATTCTCCAAGAGGATTATACTGTCATTGTACGTATCTCTATTAGAATTGACAGGTGGTGCTCTAAGATGTGGATGGCTCAGGTTGATTAGTTGAAGAGGACGAAGGTCTAACGACTACAGCATTAGCTAAAGCTTTAGACTTAGGATTGGATGATGAAGGTTTAGAAGAAGAAGAGTCATTAGTCTTAGAGTTGGGATTCTTGCTCTGTAACTTGACTTTATTCTCCTTGATGGCACGTAATTCAAGTTTGTGGGCCATCGTGAATGTTTCGTCCAAGGTGTGGAAAGTCTGAACCCATAAGGTGGAAGAAATATGTTTGGCACAAGCTCAGGCGAAAAGTTCAATAAGTTTAGGTTGAGGTAAGGAAAAGGAGAGTTGATTGATGAGGCCTCTCCAGTGAGCAATGAATTTAGCTATAGATTCATCCTCAAATTGGCAGATAGTATAGAGGTCCATGATCGAGACCTTCTTGGTGATGTTAATGGAGAAGTGATCAAGAAAGAGCTGGGCCAGCTGTGTAAATGTGAAGAGGGAATGGCTGGCAATGGAGCTGTACCAGTTAAGTGCAACACTAGAGAGGGACATAGGAAATGTGCGTAAGAGTAATGCATCGTCATGGGCAATAAGGTAACAGGCATGTCTAAATGCCCGTAAGTGCTGCTGTGGGTCTTCCTTGCTTTGAAAGCGAAAAAATTTGGGAAGCTCCCACTGGTTGGGGTATGATCTAATCAGGACAGAAGGATGAATGGGCCCATTGCAAATTTGCTCATATGAGAGAGCATTGCGTGAGCCAAAAATGGAGGTCTCTAGGCTAGACATCTTGTCCATCAGTATTTTGATGATATCTGCTGATGGATTGGTGGGTGGAGCACCCCCTAGATTATAAGGCACTTGAAAGATATTGAGAGGGGCATATGATGTGGTTGGTTGCATAGACACAACATATGGGTAGCTGGTTATTGCAGTAAAAGTTGGAGCCAAGGGCACTTGTGTTATGGGGTTGGTAGGCACAAGTTGGATAGGGGCCGTCAAAGATGGTTGAGGAGTGGCCACACTTGTTGATGGATAAATAGTTACTCTTGTGTTGATAGGTGCAAGAGTAGGGGGGATAGAGACCAATAGGTTTTGGAAAGGTGTGGGATTTGGTTGGGTAGTTTGAGGTTGAGAGAGTATCGAAACCCCCATGGAGGTAGGTTTAGAAGGAGTGGCTAAGTTTTGAAGGTAAGACACGGTTGGGTTATTAGTGGAGGTGTTGACTTGATTGTCTAGAGGTTGAATTGTAGGTGCTGTTGATGTGATCCTTGTCTCGACTAAGGAAGTCAGCATCCCATAGATTGGGTTTCCTAGAGAGTCTTACATTTGGCTATGCACGAGATAGTGCTGTAAGGCTTTGATGTTAAGGTCCAAGAATCATGCAAAATCTTGGTCCCCTTCTGGGATAATAGGAGTCTGAGGTGGGGTTGGGTGAGTAGGAGTTCTTTCAGTCTTCGAGTGGAACTCCATTATAGGACTGGTTATGGATGGTGAAGGTGGAAGTGGTTGTTACCTAGCGTGGTCAAGAAGAGCCTTGGTTTGACTGCGTGTCAAAACCATTCAAGGCAAGAAAGGGTTAGGTTTTAGAAAATTGTGTTTTTTCAGTCTCAGAAAACTAGAATGAATGTTTAGACAACAAGAAAGTTGGATTTTAAGCTTGCTGTTTTTGGAAAAAAGAAATTGGACACTGATCGACGTTGGTACAAAAAATGATGTCGGTGAAGAAGACTGTCGATATCAGTCAGATAATCGATGCCGGTGGAGAAAAGTTGTCGACGTCGGTTACAGAACTGATGTCGGTTACTGTGTTTTCCAAAAACTCAGAAAAAAAGTTTTTGGAAAAATAGAAAACGTCCTTACCAGCTCAAAAAAAATAGATAAAAACAAAAAATAAGATGAGGACAGGCAGATCCTAGCGTTAAATCCCTAGAAATAATGTTATTAGGATCGTGTGGCTTATGCCTTAAAGTGATGTTTGAGGAGGTTGGCTGTTAGAAGGGTGCTAGAATAAGTAGTCTAAAGATGGTTTCAGGTATGTTTAGGTGCTCAAAAGTCTGTGTTAGGTTCTGTACATGGCCTGGTGCTAAGGAGCAAGCTCCCCTCACTTCACGATTCTAGTGGTTAGTTGGTCTCGCTTAGCCAAAATATACTTTCTCTATAGATTAGACTCTGCCAGAGAACAGAGTGGGCTTTCCCCTTGGTGGTGAAATCCAAGTAGGAACACTGGGATGGGTAAGGTATCTGCTGGGTGATGAAATCCTAGTTGAGCCTTGTCTCAAGTGAGTTTGATGTTTAATTTAGTGCACATTCTTTGGTTGTGTAACATCAAGTGATCTACGATTTATTCAATATGCGGTTTATTAATTACTAAGTGTGGACTAAGAAATGCAAGCAAGCAAAAATGGAATGCAATATGTTTTAAGCCCCAAATCGAAATGTTAAGTTGGAATGAAAACAAGTTGAGAAAGGGTTGAAGGGAATGATTTTTGACTAGTCTAGAAATGCAAGAAAAGAAAGAAAAAGTTCTTTTTATTCCTGCTTATGATGTCTTTTAGAAAAGAAGAAAGAGGTGAAGAGGGAGAAACCTAATGCACCTAAATGAAAAAAATAAGGAAAAGAACCCAAGGAAGGCCCTAAGTGTCCCACCAGGCATGCCAGAATGTTTCTATGCAATTTTGCTTTCACATTCAAAGAGAGAAAATGAGAAACTTAAGGAAATGGTCAAGGCTTGTATGTACTTGGATGTAGTCTACGCATCGTAATCTAGACGTTGTGAGAACTCCTCTTTGGTTATGGAGGATGACACCTGAAAGAGACAGACACTAAAACATGAAAAATGTTAGTTGATAAGAGGGTGGATTGCCAAGCAAAAGCTTGGTCCTAGAAGCGCTAAGGCTTCTTGGAGGATGACAATCCACTGTTTAAGACAGAATATGACATAGACAGAAAAAAGAAATAATAAAAGACTTGAAAAGAAAGAACTAAAAGCAAATGTGTACCTGATAAGCTGCAATATGCTTAACACAGTCACTGACGTCAGTCAGGAAGGTCACCGATGACGGTTAGACTGCTGACGTCGGTAGGGGAAGTGGATGAGGTCGGTCAGGGTAATGGCCAAGGATGAATTATAGGTCTAGTTTCTAGTTTGCAAGATGGACTGTGGTCTTGTCTATGAGTCTGAGGGATTTAGAGGGACTGCTTGGGGTCTAAGGGACTGAGAATGTTGTCAAGAAAAGGGGTAAGGCAGGAGAAAGGCCTTTCAGCCTTTTCATAAAGCAATTTAGTCAGGTTGATTAGATTGGTCTTAAGATGGTCTGTAGGTCTTTGATAACTTGTGCTGAATTGATTAGACAGAGGGTGTTGTCTAAAGAGAGACTAAGGGAGTGTCAGAGGCAAAGAAAAGGGAATAAGGGGTGAGAGAAGGCTTTTCAGCCTCTCCAAGAAGAACAGGGAAGGTTGGGTCAAGGATGCTTGGAATAGACAATAGACAAAATGCTAATATATTGTAAATGACACTAAAATGAAAATAGTACAAATACTTAGCTGTGATACGAATTGGAAAAGGTGCAGAAGCTATGTTTTGGTTGTTGCTGGTGATGGAGATATCATGTAATCCCTATGCAAAATGTCTGATGTAAGACCTTAGTGCCTAGAAAGTGCTGTCAAGAATGTTGATCCCTGCAAGAACACCAAGAAACCCAGAACACTGAAAAGCAAAATCATGAGAACTTTGTTTCACCGAGGGAAGATTCGAGATTTCATGATTAGCTCCAGAGATTAACCAATTTGTGATTAGGATCCTGTCAAAGGGTTAGAAAATTTGTTTAAGTATAACCGACGTCGGTGATTCTGCCGGTGTCGACCGACATTTCATCAACATCGGTGGGTGCAGAACAGGAAAAAGAGCCACCAAGCTTGTTATTCATCTGCCAAGTGCACTATCCATTAGAGAATGTTAAAGGTTAGGCTAAATACGCATGAGAGTTGGTTAGGCGGTTAGAGAGAAGTAAGAATAGGTCTTGGGTGAGTCATAGGGTGGGAAATAGTCCAAGGCGAGGTGTCAGGCGAGGTGTCAAAGGGGAGAATATTAATAATAAATTATTATTTTTAAATTAGTAAGTGCATGTTTTAGGAATGGGTTAAGAAAGGACCAAGGGGGAAGGTGACCAAGGGTTAGACACTATTTCGGTGTCTACACCTATCCTTAAATTATGGACACTTTACTGTATAACAATGCATCCTATAGGGCAATCTTATTATTCTACTCTTATAACCATAAATTATATTGAGAAGTAAGATGTATTAAATGTCCCCTCATGGATTCAACAACTATGACAAGAGGAGGAATGTATACAAGACCTAGAGATTGTTGAACAACCAATGCTCAAATTTTATTTTGATAGATAAACAATCACCTTGAGGAAGGTCAAGAGGAATATTTTGATTTCAAAGGGAGAATAGGTTTAACTAAAACAAAGAGAAGATTTCTCTAACAAAAAAGAGAAAAAAAAACCCCTCTAACCTAGATTAATATAGGGAAGATCCCTATAATTTTTTAGATGCTAATAGAAACATGATAAATTAATTGCTCAAAAGTTGTGACAAGTCTATATAAAGGTCACAAAAGAGGATCACCATTCAAGCTCCAAAATAAAATACAAATAGTGTATATGGTGTAGCTAAAAATTTATGTGACATTATTTGATTAATAAAGTCTACAAAGGATACATCCCAAACTAAATGGGGGGATATATTATAATTATTTAATAAAATAAATATTATATATGGTAAGTTCCACTTCCTAGGGAAGATAATAAGAAACAAGGCATATGCCATTTTAACTTAATAACAACATCAAAAGCTTCATGGGCCCATAATTACATGGTCACTGAGAGGGATATATTGTTTGATTGGCATTGAGGGTTGCTAACTTTAGTATATAAATTTATAAGTCAAGAGAGAGAAGTGCTATCCATTTTTAAGGACATGAGGGTCACTATAAATTTCTCAAAAGTTGTGACAAGTCTATATAAAGGTCACAAAAGCGGAGCACCATTTAAGCTCCAAAATAAAATACAGATAGTGTACATGATGTAGCTAAAAATTTATATGACATTATTTGATTAATAAATTTTACAAAGGCTACATCCCAAACTAAATGTGGGGATATATTGTAACTATTTAATAAAATAAATATTATAAATGGTAAGTTCCACTTCTTAGGGAAGACAATAAGAAATGAGGCATATGCCCATTTTAACTTAATAAAAACATCAGAGGCTTCATGGGCCCATAATTACATGGTATCTAAGAGGGATATATTGTTTGATTGGCATTTAGGGATGCTAACTTTAGTATATAAATTTATAATTCAAGAGAGAGAAGTGGTCTTCATTTTTAAGGACGTGAGGGTCATTGATGTGAGCACTCCCCTTGGGCAGTTAGTTCTTAAGCCCATTTTTTAGAACCTCCTCTCAACTATAATGGATATATTTTGAATATAAATTGAGGGAATAGTTTATATAAATAATGAAGATATCATGAAATTGGTGATTTTTTCTAGATACAGGGTTATAGGGATAGAGACACTCTATGTGGAGTTTATAAATGTATCTATTGTGTACATAAAGTTCATGGAAAAGCTTCCATAGTTATTTAAAATGTATTTGCTTGATTTTAAAACTATCAATATTGACTTTCAAGCTAGCCACACCTTATATTTATGAATGTAATCTATAAAACAATCAAATTCAGTAGTGAAGGCATCACTAGAACCTTCTTAATGTACTTAGTCTTAGTCCCGAAAGTATACATCATTAAAAACATAGATGGGGCAAGCTTATGTGCCACTTCCCACATTCACTACCATAACTACATTGGTGGAAATTTCTATCATAACTCTAGTTAGCATTTTTATAGTATCAATGCCAACTATAGTTGTAAATCAAGTAAAAACTACATCCTTAACAACTTTATCAAGTATGTAAGCTCCACTTATGAGTCATGCCACATCATAGGTAGATTTTTATATAAGTAAATGTTTTAGTTTTAATAGAAGTATATTTTAGACCTTGTTATTTTCTATAGTTCTTTTGTTAAAAGGTATTATTTATAATCACATTATAAAAATGCTTGCCATGCATCAAATTAACATACAATCTATTATTAGATAGTGCAAATTTAGAATTTTTTTGAGAGATGAAGCATTCCCATATCAAGATTAGATATAATTTATATCCTATCGATTCTAAAGGATGTAAAATTTTGGATATTAATATTAATAGGAAATTATTAAGGATTGTTCTATAATTGGTCTTGATGTGAAATGTTTTGCTAATAAGATAAAGTTAAATAATACTATCAATTAATACCATTCTACACAAGATAGATATATTTGACACAAGTTTGATATGAATATTATAAACTAACAAAATGTGGATGTTCATATTATTCTTTATCTTGTGTAGAATGGGTACATTCCCATTATAAATAAGATAAAGAATAATATGAACATCCACATTCTAAAAGTTTATAATATTCATATCACATATGTGTAGAATATTCTACATGACATCAAGATAAGAAAATTGGTCTCGTATAAAGAATGAAATATTCTTACCTTATGTACAATGGTCACATTCCCATTATTCTCAACATATTAATAATTTTATGAACTAACCATATTTTATAACACAAGATTAGGGGATTATTCAGTGGAATATTGAACATAAAAGTATATCATGGAACCTTATTATTTTACGATGGCATTAAACAACTACATATGCCATTTTTGGTATAATTTATTATACCTAGAGGCATCCCATGGATAATTATGCCTAAAATTTATATTAATGAGGATGAGATGTGTTTTTTTGGTGCCCAAACACACCCTTATTTCCAAATTTCAAATAGGGACACATTATTACTAAAAAACCTCATTTCATAGTCCATAATAACCTTAGGAATTATGATATTGATATAACATGAATACATTTAAGGTTTTTTTCAAAGTCTAATATACTTTATAAAGTTTAAAAATAAATAAAATAAAAGCTTGGGAATTATTCATGATTTATTTATTAACATGGATGTTCATTTCAAATATTTTTTCCAAGTTGAACTTATGGGTTTAATTGAGTAATAAGGCTAACATGTTATGTTCTAGTTTATTCTTTACTTGGATTTGTATTATACAAGTTAATATTACTATCCTTTAAGTCATAGGGATTGTGCCAAGTGTTACCATCCCAAAAACCAAAAGTTTAGATGGAAAAATCACATCATGAAGTCTTTTGGGCAAGAAGAACATCAAGATCTATCAACTTGTCATCATCCCACAAACTTGTAGGTGATGCCTAATTATATTGTAAAATCCTTTTTGAAATTGGATTAGTGAAATTGATTCTCATGTCATCATCATAGAAACCCATAGCCTGGCATAAGCAACAAATAGATAAAGAGTTTAATAATCCCCCATAGTAGTGATATTGCTCCATCTATCATAATCCCATTGACATGTCATCGATATAGTGGCTTTCATAGTTTTGATGCACTTAGATTTTCATGATACTACCATGTAATAGTATCCTAGGTAATTATAACTCATAGGATTATGAGGCCTAGAGGAACCCCCTAATGCCTCTGAGCTTATAAGATGATGCTAGATGGTAGTATCCTGATACTTGGAAGCCTTGGGGCTTAGACCTCCAAGGGCCTAGGGACCTAAGATGCTACCAGGCATCAACATCCTATTACTCAAAATCCTAGAGGCCTTATACTTTATAATTGGTCTTGAGACTCTATGAATGTGTGATATGACATGATCATGGCCCATAGTGAGTTTAGGCGTGGAGTAGACTTGAATGGGCCATGTCACACCCAACTATACCAGTGATATACTGAGGCTAAATTTGATGGATAACTTAAAATTTTGATGTGATAACCATGGGATAATTCTAGTGAATAAATTATTTAGAATTCATGGCTAAAATTGAATACTCTTCAACCTCTTATCTTGTAGCACATGAATGGTAAATATATATATATATATGTGTGTGTGTGTGTGTGTGTGTGTGTGTGTGTGTGTGTGTGTGTGTGTGTGTGTGTGTGTGTGTGTGTTTAGGCTTCTAGGATCTATTTTCACATGAGATGACAGTCTGTTGATATTAAATTTGTATTATTTTATTTGGTCATAATAATGCATTATAATAAAATTGAGATGATGTTTTATATCATGATTAGATTGGGATTATGGTTATTTTTACATAATCCATTAATAATTTTATCAATTAATCTCATCTACACAAGATAAATATTTTTGTTAGTTGATAGTATTCTAATGTTGTGTAGAATAGTCACATGCCCATTTTGAACAAGATTATAATACTATGAATCCACATTCTAAATAATATTCTGTAACACAATCTTGGTGAGATTATTTAGTGGAGTGTTGGACATAATAATATATCATGAGCCTTATGATGGTACTACATCATTAGATAACTATATGTGTTATTTTTGGTATAATCAATTGTAACTAGAGACATCCCACATAGAATTATATATAAAATGTATATGCACAATGATAAGATGTGTCTATTGATATTAAATTCTTATTATTATATTTGGTATTAATAATGAATTATAATTAAATGGATATGATATTTAAATTGATATGTATTCCTATAGTGGCATTTGGGGGGATAATTTTATATAATGGCATGAGTGCGTTAACATTTAATTGTTTTAGATCCAACATTATAAAAAAATCAATACTCATTTTTAATTAATTAATTTATTTGGGTCATAATTATTTAATAACAATGATGGTGAATTATAATTTTATTGTAGTAATTTTATTTACTTTAAAATTATTCCAATAATGATGTTTATATGAGGAGTAATTGTTATAGGTGATATCGATAAGATTCCCAAACATCATTTACATTGTTCAAAATCATTCCATATAGAATTTTTTATCTACTTACCTTGGCCCTGTAGACACTACTTTGATGGGAGGTGATAGGGAAAGGCTTGAGCCCATTTAATGCATAGAAGTGTGGGGACAAAAAAAGTATAAAAGAAACTCAAATGAAGGGGTCTCACTGAGTTTATGGAGAGAATCACATATCATAATGCAGAAGTGGTCTAGGATTTTATTATGACCTGGAATAAATGCAAGGTGACCATTCATGGCATACAAATCATTGCTTCAAAGGAATTTATTCGGGAGATGACTGGTATGTCCTATAAGGGGATGAAGGCATTCAAAGACCATATAAAGGAACATGAGCTCCTATAATTATTATTTTATATGAATGAGTTTATGAAGACTAATAATAAAGGATTCCCCTAGGTGAACCTTCCTCATCATTAGCCTAAAATCTGTCTCTAGGTTATGCACTATTTGACTCTTGAAGGTAAATACACACTAATATTTTCTCACCATTTCTTGTTGTTAAATAACTTTATTGGTTATATGATAAGTATACCTTTTTTATGCTTAAGTCTCTTGAATCTACCACTTTGGATTATCAAGTAAACAAGGCAAAGGCTATTCTCCACCAAGGGATAACCCTCCTCCATGTCTAACATGACCAAACCTTGCATACTTGGGAGGTTTTCTAGGGGGATCCTCTACTAGAGAGGACTCCTCAAAAGATGATACCACCTTAGGATCCTACTGACCCTCTGATAGCACCCCTAGGCTAGTATTTATAAATCCCCTATCGATGACCTTCTCCTCAATCTATTCATACCCAAACCCAAATTGATCAACTTTGATATGGGAACCTCTGATGAGACTACCTAAAAGGGTAAATTCATTCTATCAGAGGAGATGAAAAGTAACAAGGTGAAGTTGACATATTTTAATTCCAAGGTGAAAGAGGTAGGGTTGGTCCTTGCCAATCTTATATGGGAATGCAATGCTCTTCATAGATAGGTTGAGTCCATGGTGCATTCTTTCATCTAGTCTTCTAAACTTGCTCACACCCCTATCAAATAGATCTTAGAAACCCCTTGCCCAACTCCCCTAAGGTGGACCCCATAAACAAGACTCCCCTAAAGGAACAAGGGTAGAAGAGACCCCATAAGATATTTCTAGAAGAAGTAGCTAAAGGACTTGACAACCACACATGGGATAAAATTTCAAAGGCTAATCAGGATATCTTAGTGAAGAACCTTGAGGAAGTTGAAGACCTACTATAGGGACCCCCATCCTAATAATTTTTGATGTTTTCTATTTTCCATACTTTTGGTTTTATATAATTGGTTTTTGATGTTTTTTTTGGATGGTATTTTTTTTGCCTATTGATACTTTCTATATTTCACTTTTGTGGTTCCAGGATCCCTATAAAACCTCGTCTTTTACCCTATTAAATAAAAAAATCATAAATAATTTATAGCTTATAGATAATATATACATTTTACATCATATATATAAATAATCATAACAATGAAAATGTAAAAATAAATTATCATAAAAAATATCACCACATCATAATAAATAAATAATAGATAATTTACAAAAAATCATAATTACTATATAAATTTAACCACATCATATATATAAATAATCATAATGAATTTGTAAAAATAAATATTCATAAAAAATATTAGTACATTATAATAAATATATAATATAGAGATAATCATAATTAATTTGTAAGTAATATATAGATTTTATTGCATCATATTTATAAATAATCATAACAATGAAATTGTAAAAATAATTAATTTATAGGTAGTATATATGGCTTTTACCATATCATATTTATAAATCAACATATCATAACAATGAATTATAAAAATAGATCATCATAAAAATTATTACTACACCATAGATAATATACAAATAATCATAATATATTTATATGTAGTATATATATATTTTACCACATCATATTTATAAAGAATCATAACAATAAAATTTTAAAAATAAATTATCATAAAAAATATCACCACATGATAATAAATAAATAATATATAGATAATCATAATTAATTTATAGTTGGTATATATATTTTACGACATCATATTTATAATAGATAATCATAATTAAATTTATATGTAATATATATATTTTACTACAACGTATTTATAAATAATAATAACAATGAATTTTTCAAAAGAAATTATCTCAAAAAATAGTATAATAATAAATAAATAATATAGATAATCCTAATTTATTTATCGATAATGTATAATCATAACTAATTTATAAGTAATATATAAATTTTACCACATCATATTTATAAATAATTATAACAATGAAATTGTAAAAATAAATTATCATAAAAAATATTACCACATCATAATAAATAGATAAATAGATAATATATAAATAATCATAATTAATTTATAAGTAATATATAGGATTTACCACAACATATTTATAGATAATCATAACAATGAAATTGTATAAATAAATTATCATAAAATATTACCATGTCATGATAAATAATATACAGATAATCATAATTAATTTATAGGTAATGTATAGATTTTATCACACACATCATAATAAATAAATATCGTGTTGCTCTCCATTTTCTATTTTAAAATTACATTACATATTTATATTAAATATTTTTTATGAACAATAAATATTTACCGTTACTTTACACGGTGTCAAGTGTTATTAGCATGCATATATTAGATAAATATATGTAAAAAAAAATCAATAGATATCATTCTCAAGGCACTCACAAGTCAATATGATATAGGTGACCCGAGAATGATATCTATTAGTGTATTTTACATAGATTTATCTAAGATATGTATTCTAGTTTATATCTTTTTTAGAATGGGCTTGTGCCTACTTTTACACAAAAAATTATGAATTTTATGAATTTATCCCATTCTACATAAGATAAATATTTTTGATAGCTAATAATATTTGAATCTTATGTAGAATGGGCACATGCCTATTTTGAAAAAAAATAATAATACGAACATCCAAAATCTAACTAATATTTTGTAACATAATTATGAGGGGATTCTTTAGTGGAGTATCTAACATACAAGTATACCATGAAATATTAGTTAGATTGTGGATGTTCATATTATTAATTTAATGGAGTATTTAACATAAAAGTATACCATGAAATATTGTGATAGTACCACGATATCAGATAGCTACATATGCCATTTATGGTATACTAGATTGCACCTAGAGGCATCCCATAGAGAATTAAACCTTAATGTATATGCATAAGTTTGAGATATGTCTATCAATATTAAATTTGTATTTTTATATTTGATCTTAACAATGAATTGTAACTAAATGTAGATGATATTATATATTTTATTCAGAATAGACTTATGTCTACTTTTACACAAGACATTAATAATTTTATCAATTGATCCCATTATACACAAGATAAATATTTTTTTTTACAGTTAATAGTATTTAAATCTTGTGTAGAATGGGCACATACCCATTTTGAAAAAGATAAGAATAATATGAGCATCCAATTATAGCCAATATTTTATAACATAAGTTTTGGGGGATTCTCTAGTGAAGTATTTAATATAAAAGTATACCATGTAACTTTGTGATGGCACTATGATATCAAACATCTACATATGCCATTTACAGTATAATAGATTGTACTTAGTGGCATCCCATGTAGAATTAGAATTTTTTTTATATTATTGTATTTGGTCTTAATAATGAATTGTAATTAACTAGAGTTGATTTTTTATATCGTATTTAAAATGGGCTTGTGCTTGATTTTCCACAAGACATTAATAATTTTATTAGTTAATCACATTATACACAAGATAAATATTTTTTATAGTTAATAATATTCCAATCTTATGTAGAATGAAAACCTTGGAACGATATAGTAATTTATATTGGAGAACCTTATGATTGTACCATAGTATCAAATAAATATATATGTTATTCTTAGTATAATAGATTGTACCTAGTGGCTTCCCACAGAGAATTAGACTTAAAATTTGTATGCACGAGGATGAGATGTGTCTGTTGATATTAAATTTGTATTGTATTTAGTCTTATCAATGAATTATAATAATGAAGATGAAACCAATATATCAAATTGATCATGATATAGACATATATACTTGAATTGCTTCAATGGTGTATTAGTGATAATTGAATTACACATCATTATTCTATAATTTTCAAGATCTCATAGAGAATTAGACCAAAAATTTATACACATGAGGACAAGATGTGTCTGTTGATATTAAATTTGTATTATTGTATTTGGTTTTAACAATGAATTATAACTAAATAGATTTATATAATAGATAGACATAACATGATATATACATATATAATATACTTGCTTTAATGTTGTATTAATGAGAAGTAAATTGTGCATCATTAAACTTTAAAAAAAGATAGGATCAATATTATTGTCTAGTTTAGAATGGATAGTTTTCATTTGTAGTATTCTTAAAATCTTGTATTATCATTTAGTTATAATGTACAATGTTCCCATTCTTATACCCACTCTAAATTATCAATTATGTCATTATACATAATCAATTAATCCTTTTCAACATAAGATATGATCAATATTATAATAATAATATTGTACAATGGGTCACCTATTAAGCCTTTTATAAAAAATATATGATGAATATTTTTATCTTATTATTACATACAAAAAATGTTATATATATATATACTGGTAAATGATTACTTATTTTGATGTTATTTAAATGTCAAATTAATTTTTAGGTTCAAGTGGTTATATTAATTATAAGTAAATTGAAATGTAATTAAAAATGATATCTAAAATTTAATTGATTTGCCACACACACACACACTAGTAAAAGATTATTTATTTTAATCCTATTTAAATGTCAGATTAATTTTTAGGTTCAAATGGTTATATTAATTTTAAGAAATTGAAATGTAATTTAAAATAATATCTAAAATTCAATCAATTTGACATACATACATATACTAGTACAGGACTATTTATTTGAATCTTATTTATGTCAGATTAATTTTTAGGTTCAAGTGGTTATATTAATGATAAGTAAATTAAAAAGTAATTAAAAATAATATCTGAAATTCAATCGATTTGAAATGTATTGCTTGAATTTATTTTCAACCTTATATTTATTGAATAATAATTAATTAATTTTTATAATTATTTTAAAAAATCTATCCAAATTAAAATAGTTTTATCAAATGTTGAAATATTCCCACAATTGATGATAAAGATAGATCATTGGTACATAATTGTATTTAAATTATGAAATTATTCAAATAAAATAAATCTCACTTTATTTTTAACTTTCAAATAATAATAGGATTTTAATCATGCTGTCTTTAATGGTTTAATTTAGCTTAGTACACTTTATAATATTTCATATTGGTGTATTTTCCTAAAAGTCTATAAATTGATTTTAATATCAGTAATATTATACATACATGAAGGGTATATCTATTTTAATTGTACCACTAATAAATATGGCACTTTTAATATAATATAGTGCCTAATTGCCAACAATCTCATTCCTTTATAATTTGTTTAATATATTAAAGGTATGTGTTAAAAGAATTCTAAAATACTTTCATTTATAGTCATATCTTTTTTATTAGTAGTAACAATTCTCTTGAATAGATTAGTGGACATTTTAAAAAACATTATATAGGTACTACACAAGATATTCAAATAATTTATAGCACATCTCAAATAAGTACAATTGTCAAATCATGTCATATTGATAAGCCCTCTTGCATTGAAAAATAGAGTGTAAATTAAACACATACCATGTTAGATTTCATATGATAAACAATTGTCAAATTTATATGTATCTCAAAATTTTATGGTGGGTTGTTTTTCAAATTTGAAAATAGGTGTGACAATTTTAATGCAACATGCATTTTTCAAATTTTGTGCTTGGATGTTGGGTGGTATTTTTTCGTAGTCAGATGCATTATAATTTTTTTACTGTTTAAAGAATTGATTTTCCTTCCCTATTTTATTTTTGATCATGTAAGCAAACCATATGAATAGATATAAAGAGAGGTGAATGATATCATACTACCATCAACACTACAGATATATAGAGATAGTCAGGCTTCAAACATACTGACATCTATCTGGGAGCCTATTAACACTATAGATACATAGAGATATTTGGGTTTTAGGGATACTAGTAACCATTATAAATCCTATCGATAGTAAAAATAAATAGAGATAGTCAATTTTTAGGGATGTTAGCATCCATCTTAGATCTTACTGATAGTATAGATAGATAGAGATAGTCAAGTTTTAGGGATAGTAGTAGCTATCATGGAGCCTATTGAAAATACATATATATAGATAATCAAATTTTAGGGATACCATCATCCATTTATAAGCCTATAAAAACCACACTAAATGACATTAGAATAATATAATATCAAAAAGACATAGATAGGAATAAATATAACATCAAAGGTTTTTCTTCAATTAGAGAAAGAAGAAGAAATACAACATCAGGTTATGTTAACACAAAGATCAAGAACTAAGACATCTACTATCAGGTTTTAATTCCTTATTCATTAAAAATTAATTATATCTAAAACATGTAAATATCATTTAATTTTTAAATCCAAATGTGAATTATAATTAGAATCACTTAAACATTAGTTTCCTTTTTATAATTTAAAATGATTACAACATTGACATAAAAAAAAATAAAAAATACATGTATGTAAACTACTTGTAATCTCCTTATGTAATCTTACTAAGTTTTCTACAAATGTAGTTTCACATAAAAATAGTAATAAGAAACTGATTTCTTGAGTAATCACCTTGTTGATCCCTTCCTTACTTTGAGATTCATTTTCAAAGTTTGGCTTGATTCTTATTTGTCTATAGATGTATTTATCATAAAAAAATAACTAATATTAGATGTTATCAAATCCTTGTGTAATATGCTTGTAGATTATTCCTTGAGATTTAGTTTTATTTCAACCAACTTCACTTTATTTATATGCAATTATCATATCATAGAAACATAATTATCATAAACTTACTCCTTTTCTACTTTTCAATGACTTTATTCTACTCTAAATTAAAAAATTAAAATTTTAAAATCATTACTTTGAAATATTATGAAATATCCCCCTTGTAATAATTTCATCTTCATTTCAACTTCTGATTCATGTTTATATGTAAAAATATGTTTTTATGAAAAATATCTATAGTTAAAAGAGATTTGATTTTAACAATAACGCTTATTCCTTTTTGAATGTGTATTATTACCTTATAATGAGTAATTGATATTTACTACTTCCAAAATTAGTATTTATTAATAAGTAGAGGCCTATATTCTACACAATATAAGAATCTTTGATTCTTAATTCATTAAATTATTTTAACCTATTTAGAATGATCATAATTACCTCTAATATAGAGGTCTTGTAATATATTTTGAATACTATCGATTAATAATCTAATGGGTTTTACATGTGTGTAATTGGAATGTTCCCATGATTCCATATTAATAAATTAATACTACTAATAATAGTTTAGAATGCCTTTTGTATGCCAATTATATATTAGCTATATTATGAACATAGAGAAAGAAGTGATCATATTATGCCCAATTAAAATAATATATTAATAGTATTTTAAGAATATTATTAAATAAGAATCCAATATTTATATCATGTGTAAAATGGGCATGTTGCCCTTCCACATAGTCTAATACTATTGGATTCTTAAGTTATAACATTGTTAACTTACCTTGATTGTGTAGAATCAACACATGCCCAAATATATGGAAAATATAAGCACATCATAAATTAAGAATACAATATTATTATAATTCTTAGGCTATTAAATTATTACATTCTTATCTTTTTCAAAGTGGTCATGTGAATACTATACATAAGCTATCAAAATTATGAGCATGGGCTCTCAGTGCTCATATTATGCCCCTTTCTACAAAGGTCCAATATACTAAAAGCTTTATCAATTAAAAATACAAAATTTATATTTTATTTATAATGGGAACATGAAAATTTTTCAAAATCAAATACTATTAAGATATAAACATGTAAAAATACTTTCAGTAAAATTATGCACAAAGATTCCACATCTATCTATAACTTTTTAAAACATAGACTTACTAATGTTACACCTAAGAGATAAGGAGTCTAAAAATGAATTAAAATTGAAAATGCACATTATAATTACTAAATTAATTATTTTTTTAATATCACATTATGAATTCATAATGGGAACACTAACAAAAAACACTAAAGGGATGGGGGTGGACTGCCTCACAATTACTTGGGGTGTGCCTCCTTAAGATGAAATTATAGCCCCAAGGCAAGCACCAGAAGCTTGATAAGGAAGTAAAGGTAAGGATTATTTGCATATAGGATAGTTAATGGTAAATCAAATTTCTCTAAGGACTTATAAGGTTCTATAAATATCTCCTATATTAATGGCATTTTGAGGCTCACCTTGTGTGAATTCAAATTTGAATCAGTGACCTGATCTACATCGTCATTCAAAAATTTTGCATTAATTTAGAGAATTTCAAAAATGGGATCTCAATTTAGAATTGGTGATGATGATGGGACACACATAATTTATCAAATCATAGCTCAATTACCCAAATTGATTAATATAGAGGTGTGGTAAGAATCAAGGTCCTCTTTTTTATTCATCAGGTTGTTAAAGGGGTCTATGCATGGGAAAATTTATTACTTGAGAGCGTATTTATGAAGTATTGAAGCTCTAATGGAAATGAGGTCATATATATACATCAAGTGAATTAAATTTTAGGTTTATGGCATGATCCCAAATTAGTCATTTCCAAATTTTACATTAATTTAAAATTTTAAACTTATGCCCCATTTAGATTGAATGACAACGATATGACTCCTCCATCTATCAAATATTGATCTACTCTAGCCTATATAATTAATGTGAGGATAATGGTGGGAATGTAATTATTTTAGTCTTTATGACACTGAAAACATCCTTGGTGTTGGATATATGTCACTTACAAAGTGATGGGTTCACTTTTTATCTTAATGGCTAAGCACAGTGAGGTACCTTTATCCTAAAAGTTTTTCTTGTATGGATATAAGTGTTAGAAAACACATGGATATTTCTCATTTGATCACCCATAGATTTATAATATATTTAACACCTTTGGGTGTCAATAGACACATCATTTTTTCATTCAATCAGGCCCCTTACAATTCTAATAGATCTAATGCCTTCATGTCTTAAAAGACATGTGGCTCTTTCTTATTCAATCTAACCTCCTAGGTTTTAATATCCTAACATGTTTAGATGTTAAGAAACACCTGGATATTTATCATTTGATCAATCTTGCCATGGTTGTGACTACTTTGATGCCTCAAGGACTTATAAAAAGTATAAAATCTTAAGTCATTTCAAATATCCTCATAATTAAATATATGATTATCTATCAGCCAAAAGTATTTCATGAGAGTGTCAACTGGGACTTTAGAATTGAGATTTTAGGAAAAAACATAGAAATCAAAATTCTATAAGAAAGTCTCTATAATGAACCGCTACATCAAAACCTTGAGGCATTAGTGAAATCTGCCCATTAGGATCATAACATCCCACCACACTTTTAAAGCCCATACTCTAGGCTAGATTTAAGCCCATACCACTAGGATCCCTACATATATGAGCCCTAGATGAATAATTCCATGCTGACGTATCCAACCACTCCATGACTTGAACTCTAGTGGAGGCTCTGATACCACATGTAATGAACTGCTACACCAAAACCTTAAGGCATTAGTGAAATCTGCCCATCAGGATCATAACAATCTCTAAAAAACTAAGTGTAAGACACTTGAAGATCTAATACTTCTATTATGTATAATGGGCATAGGATGTTTTAGTCACAACACATATGTGTTGTATACTAAGAACATGACTATCAATTTTAAATTATAATATAAGGATTCATACATACCTAAAGGCCTAGATTATTAGCTTTTTCAAAATGGGCATGTGCCCATTCTATGTAACCCAATAGTATTATGAGTATTGATAAATAAGTTCTCATATTATGCCCCATTCTATAGGTCTAATATACTAAGAATACTATCAATTAAGAATCTTATATTTCTATTGTGTAAAATGGGCACATGCAGATTCTACACAAGTGAAGATTATTAGATTTATTAGTTGATAATGTTCTTATCTAATGTTTATAATGGTTATTTTCCCATTATACACAAATTAAGACTATTGAATTCTTAATTGATGATGACATTCTTATCTTTTTCAAAATGGGTATGTGCCCATTCTATGCAAGCCAATAATATTATGAGCATTGAGTAACAAGTAATCATACTATGCCCCATTATACATAGATATACTATACTAAGAACACTATCAATTAAGAATATAATATTTTTATTTTATGGATAATGGGCACATTCATATTCTACACAAATGAATACAATAATATTTCTTAATTGATAATGTTCTTATCTAATGTCTACAATGGGCATGTGCCCATTCTACACAAATTAAGACTATTAGCTTCTTAATTGATTTTGACATTCTTATCTTTTTCAAAATGGGCATATAACCATTTTATGCAAGCCAATAATATTATGATCATTGAGTAATCAATGCTCATATTATGCCCCATTCTATAGTGATATATCAAGTATACTAAAAACATTATCAATTAAGAATCCAATATTTCTATTGAGTAGAATGGGAACATGTAGATTATGCAAAAGTGAATACTATTAGATTTCTTAATTTATAATTCTATTATCTAAATTTGTGTAGAATGGGCATGTGGCCATTATAAACAAATTAAGACTATTGGAATCTTTAGTGATGATAATAATGGGTCAAACAACACAAGATAATGATAATATGAGCATTGAACAAGAAGTGTTCATAATATGCACCATTCTACATAGTTTTACTATATTGGGAATATTATCAATTAAGAATACCATATTCCCATGGACTTATGTATAAAAGGAATATGCCCATTGTACACAAACTAACAATATTGGATTTTAATTAATAATTTTCTTATCTTGTGTAGAATGCATAGGTGCCCATTCTAAACATGAAAACAATATTATGCCTATTTTACACATGTATAATAAATTATCAGTTCATTAAGATAATTTTTAATAATGTAATCATGCATATTTATGTGCATTACCAATACAGATATAGGTTTAACTCATGGCACACTTCCCCTATTTTGGCTAATCCTATAACATCATACTTATTTTCCATAATTTTCATCATGACTAATAATCATCTCCATCCCACATGTCAATGGCCATATTTGGTTTGCCATTCAATGAAAAGTGATTGATCAATTAGTAGGTGTGAATTATATAGAATGTTGCATTTATAAATAAGTTCTATGGGAGTGGAGGATGTCATGACAAGATACTACGGACACCCAAACATGTAATCAAGAAAATGTAAAAATCATTGGTGGACTATGGGGAAAGTGAGAAGGAAATGTTAGATAGTGGATAAAACATAAAAAATCACTTCAATTATACCTCAATCAATACACAGTCTAAAACCCTTTATAAATTTACCCAAGATAAATAGAAACCATCTTTGTTCCAAGAACAACACTCAAATGAGATGGGAGTTTATGTAGTCAAAAGAGAACCCATGGACCTAAAGCCATTAAGGATATGATGTAAATTTTCAATAATTTTTTATAATGCATGATATATTGGTTATTTTGATAAGTTAATAGGGTTTGATGATGCAATTTCCCAAGATTTTATAGAAAATTTTATACATGATGTAGACATTTTCAAAGTACTGCAAGTGTAGGTCACTGAAGATTTTTTAGAAGAGGTAAATGGTATTCCTAATACAAGGTAAGTTTGGTATAGGAATACCAATGTTGATATATTTATGACTCTATTTTTCACATATGAAGAGAATTTTGAGTCCTCAAATAGAGGTACACTTCATTCTTCACTGCCCTGATCTTGGGTATAAGTTTCCATACACATTTTTAATTACTTAACTTGTGAGGGAAAATATTTAATGTTACATGTAGTAAACTTCAATTGCGTTAATCATCTCAGTCATGGGATAAGGTTGAGTGTACCCAAGTTTAAGTTAAATATTCTAAGAAGGATGGAAAAAGAGTACTAGAAAGGGAAGCCAACATCTTTTCCCCACCACTATTTAATTTTAATAGTTATACATATATGTTTAATGGATTAAATAACCAAATTATATTGGGAAATTTTCTTGAAAATGTAAAAACTACCATAAGAATAAGAATATGGAGTAGTTGATGAATACAAAATAACAGATTTTAAAAATGAGGTTATAGATGTAGAGGAAGAAGAAGAGCATGTGAGAGAAGAGAATATAGAGATAACTAAGAGAGGAATAAGGATGAATTTAATACTAAATAATTCATAAAATTATTAGGATAGAGGTAATAAGAGGGCTAAAGACACCCCCTCTACATCAATAGCTAGGAATAAACAAAAGGCTCCAACTCTACTGCCCATAGAAAATAATCACAAAGGATTATGTATAGAATAACAAGACAACACACTATAATATACCCTAATATTATTTATATATAGATCAGGGAATCATATAATAAATAGGATGATATTAGTGTAGATGAAAGTAATACTATTAATAATTTTGATGAAAGAAACCCTACTTCATCTAGCATTGAGATTCCATCCTTTGGAAATATGGAAAATTGGATCACTTCACATAATTTGGTAGGAGAATAGGTAGAATTAGAGTAACAAGAAAATAATTTGGTGTATAAATAATAGGTAATGGTAGAAAAATAAAACCTTGGTCAACGTAGATAAGAAGAAAATCATAAATTGGAGTGTATGTTGTCTACCTTGGGGAGCAGTGATTAAAATTTTAGTTCATGAAAGTTTATTGTGACATGCCCAAACTAGTAATGAGCCTCAATTCTTATTTTAAATATATAATAGTATCACTCCTAAGGATAAAAACCAATTATGTGAATTTTATATACATAAATATGATGTTCCTCATGACCAATAATGGAATCCAAACTTGTATTTGGGTGATGTTCTTTTGAGATATTTTTGTTTTTATCTTGCTAATGAAAAAATAAGAGGCGAGGAAATGGATAAGTATCATGAAAAAGAGAAAGAAACCACATTAATGATCAGAGGGGAGGATGGTAGCTTAGATGTAATAGAAGAATATTGAATTATATTAATGAACAAAACCAAGGTAATTATGAGAACTAGGATGAAATAAATAGAGGACCAAAATTAGTAATTGGCCTTGATCACAAAAATATTTCAAGAAACCTACAATGATTGTTTGGTTAGATGGAATGGGATTGCCCCTGAATTGAAAAGGATCCATTCTCAAGGTATAATTTCATGGCATCTCTCAAAAGAGTCACAAAATATATTGATATGGAAAGAATTAAGATATTGAGTTGCATTTCCATAACATATCAAACTCCTATTTTTTGGTTTACCTTTCCTAATTAGAGGGGAATAAAATAATTCAATGAAAGAACTAACGATAGGAAATGGAAGAAGATATAAGACAAGTTTATTTTTTATAAAAATCAAGGGATGGGTACAATAGAACCATTTGAATTCTGAGAACTATGCTACCATGTACAAATGTTTAGATTACTCAAGGATTGACAAAAATTTTAGTTGGGAGTGTGATGATTACGAAATCATCTATAAAACTATTCGTCTAATCCTTTTTTACTAGTTCCCTCCTTCCATTCCTAAGTATATAAAGTTAATTTTTTAATCCCTTTCCTATGTAATAATACTAAATACCAAGAAAAAAATTAAATGGGAGAGGATCCCCATAACCTTCACTATCGAGCAAAAAAAATGTTTTACTTGATAAATTATAGGTTTACTTATAATAGATGGTTTGTTGAATAATAATGCAATAGTTACAAATCCAATTCCATGAATCAAAATAAAGTATTATAAATAGTATTTGTTAATGTGGATTAATGTGAATGTTTATTTATATAAAATATTAATGAAATATGATGAAAATTTTATCAAAATTAGGACACATCATACATCTATAGACATACTATATGGTATCGATAATGCTTTGTGGTACTAGACATATTTACAATATCTTAAAAATTTAAATATATTTTTTTCATTTTTTAGATATATATTGGGGGTTAAAGGGGCCATCACTCATAAAAAACTAGAGAGTATCATAAAATTACATGAAAACATTCATGATCCACACCCATACGAACTCTTCACAAATTAAATGGACTCAACAAAACATGAAGGACATACACCAAACATATGATATTATAGAGCAAGATGAAAGATAATTTTTAATTTTAATAGTGAATTATATATATATATATATATATATATATATATATACACACACATACATACATACATATACATATATATACATACATACATACATATACATATATATACATACATACATATACATATATATATATATATATATATATACATATATATACATACATATATATATATATATACATACATACATATATATATATATATATATATATATATATATATATATATGTATGTATGTATATGCATGTATGTATGTATATATATATATATACATACATACATACATATACATACATATACATACATATATATATATATATATATATATATATATATATATATATATATATATATAACATCTGAAAGACCAAAAACAATCTATGGGACCCCAAACCAAAAAAATATCCCAAAGGAATGAATAATCCTTTGCAATAAGAGAGAGGATTTAAGTTTCTAGACCCTAGTTCACCAACATGCCTAAAAATCTTATACATTTGAAGGTTCACTCTCCTATGGTTGTGGATTTTGATTTAAAAAATCCTCATTTCTATAAATTTTATCAAATTTAACTATAGTGAACATATATGTTCCTTGTAGGCTATCCAAGCATTTAGTTCACATTTCATCATATGCAGAGCACCCCATTCTTATTCTTATCATGATATTAGGTGCATTTATATTATTAATATCATATATTAGAATTGAAAATACTTCTTATAGCTTAATTAAAATAGAATTATATTAAAATCAAATACAACATATATCCCTAAATATCATGGTTTAGAAAAAAAATTAAAAATAAGTTGTCAAATATAAATTAATAATTTTATATTTTAGTGCATATATATTCAAATTTGGGTGCTAGCATAATTTTTAGAGATTTTAATATGGGATGAAATTAATAATATTGAAAATTTTGAAAACTATTAATACAATCTAGTATTCTTAATTTTGAAAACTATTAATACAATCTAATTTCACTTACATTCCATGTGAATGTGGATATCCAATTTCATCTTATGATTTGTTTTAGCTACTATCGAATGACAAACTACTTAATATTCTCATTGGAATTGTTAAAATCTTAGAGAAAGATAGAATGTCAAAACAAACTACTAAGAATATTACTTCTAGATAAAGGTTGATTTATAATAATGAATATTATAATGGTCAAATGGAATCGGTAACCACCTACGCCTAATTCCCTATGATATGCATTAATTGTAGGATTACTCAAGGAGATATAATTAATTTAATTTAAGAATTTTGTGCTACTTAGCTTAACCATTGTAAATTATATTACATGATTTAAATCTCAATAATCTGATAATTTTAGGTAATTATAGGGTTCATAAAAATATATCTATTTATGAAAAATATATCAAAATAATTATTGAATAGTGGCACACATGTGTAATAAAATCACACATTAGCCTAGCATAATAATTCAATAAAAAAACACACCATGATGGGCTTCACTGTAGCCCATGCCCATAGGGGGATCATGTAAAGTTTCACTATGGGCATTTAATGAAGGCCACCCAAAAGACAATACTAGCTACCAACTATCCAATCATAGTCCCTAAAATTTATTTCATGTTGACATTTCCCTCTAAATTTTTTAATTAAAACATTTAGGTAGTAATTTTATTCTCTGTGGCACTAGTATTGACATGACATAGGGAGTGACTCTTCTTAAATTATATAAATAGATGAAAGTTTTTAAATAAAATTTATGACACGTCATAATGTATATGACTATAGGATTTTGATCAATTTGTTTTATATAAGAATACAATTTTAATATATCTTAATTATATTATATTTGTGTTATATTTATTTATTTAGGGTATTCTATCATTTTGTGATATATTATATTTTGTTTTTAATGAAATTAATCCAGATTAATCTATATAATGTCAATCTAATATTTCTAATCCCATTCTCAAATAGTCTAATACATCTTAGTTTTCACTTTTTAATATGTTTAAATTGAAAAAAAATGTAATTATAACATCAAAATATTTAAATAGAAGGTACTAAATTCACATCATGTAGTTCTTTAAATATGGTTTTTGTAACTTTTAAAGTGCAATGTTGATTAAATAATAGTCATATTTTTTTCCATAGTTTAGCCAAGGTAGACCATAAAATTTAACACTTACATATAATACCTTCAAATACCATTCAAATTTAGAACCCTATCCATAATTTTTTTATTTTTTATTAGATATGGGTAAACAATTTTATAGAATCCAGAGCTATGAAATAGAGGAGGTAACATTGACTAGAGATTTGAACTACTCTAGGACATAAATGGGAGCCCCATATCCCCCTCACATACCCATAATCACTAAAATTAATAGTTTTAGTGACATCAATAGCATCACCTACATCATATATATCACCCATGACCATAACCAGCCTCACATGCCATGTGAGATTTGAACCTAGGTAGGGGTGGACACAACCATGATACTTAAGCATATCTTTATATTTTATGATTGTTATATATTCAAAATTACCTTTAAAATGGTAATATTATTTTAATAGTCAAAGGAATAAACATTAGATAAAACATATATATTTATTATAGTCTGAGCTTGAACTCTATTTTTGAGCATGACTTGATGTAGAATTAGTGAAGTTTTGAATGGGCCATGAATATAGACCAATATGTATCAATGTAGTATTATTTTTTGTGATTAAGTGATTATACATTTTTGAGTTCCAATAAAATATTCAATTGTTCTTTTAAGGTGAGTATCATTAGTTTAATAGCCAACTAAGATGGAGTTTCACTTTGAGATGGGGAGGCATTATGATAGATTTCATATTTGATAATAAAAATTACATATGAGCTCTGATTACTCAATATT
The DNA here is from genome assembly GCA_037957365.1 of Torreya grandis. Taxonomy (NCBI): domain Eukaryota; kingdom Viridiplantae; phylum Streptophyta; class Pinopsida; order Cupressales; family Taxaceae; genus Torreya; species Torreya grandis. Next base: position 825,442 of record JARHVA010002287.1, on the reverse strand, counting down.
TCAAATATTTTGATTGTAAATGAAAATGAAAATTGATTTGAGACTATTTGAATTGTGGTGGTGTTAAGTGCCCCTTATAGAAATTTGTGAGTGCCACATGGTAGAAAATTAAAATATTAAAAATAAATTATCACTAACTTTTGATCAATACATTTTGTGTGTATCTTATTATTTAAAATAGTGACAATGTGATCCACATGGCATCATTACAAAAATTTGCATTTTCAAAAAAAATTGTTTGCATCTTTTACCCACTTCATACCTTGTGAATACATCGAAGTGTCATATTATGACACATGACATCATTGCACAAAGGTGTGCCATTTTTGACTTTTTATCTCATTGTTACCCATTTAAAACCTTACTATAAAAGTGCAAGATCAAGACATGTGACATCATCACACAAAGTCAAGTTGTTGCATACTTTTATTCTTTGAAACTTTGAATTGGATTCTTAATTGATAAAATTATTGTGGCCTTATGTAGAATTGACACATGCATAATCTACACAAGTCTCACATACTTATAATATTATCATTTAATAATTGAATATTATTCTTATATTATTTAAAATAGACCATTATTTAAATATAGTCCTACCTAATACCCTCATACTTTGGATATGTGTTTAGTATGGCCCTGATGGTATTTTTTAAAGTTTATCTATGATTAGAGTCAAATTGAAGGCAATTTCTTGCTCAACCAATTTATATGGGACATATATCCTTAATAAAGAGAGAGTTGATATTATTTCTCCTCCTAATATACTAATGATTATGTGTTTATGGGACTAAGCCAATAATCACCATAATATGATTGACAATAGAGACCTCTTTCTTTCAACAGATTGCCTTCATGGCATAGGATTCATAATAATAGTTTGATACATAGGCAGGTAAAAATCATTTGAGCTATATTATATATATAAATCTAAAACCTATCAATATAATTAATATTAATAATGTCAAAGTATTCAAAAATTCTTTTTTTCATTTTTGGGTGTCCCTACAGGTGACCTTGGGAAACCCATTGATGTAGCATAAATAACATCAAGTAAATAGGACATCATACTCCCATTCTTTGATTCAAGGGAAAAACATCATCATCACTTTAATCCTTCACCATGTCGACCATGTTCTTATAAATGGTTGTGTAATGAAGGAATTCCCCATGCATAGCTACCAAATCAAAATCTATGTCCTTGTATTCCTAGTTTGTTATAAATGATAACAAAGGGGAGCTTGAGTCTGAATAAGAACTGCCATTATAATATATTTATGGACTTGATAGAAAAAATTTTAGACTAAAGTACCAAGGGAATAGATAGCTATAAATATTAAATTTATGTTGGTATTATGTTTTTAAATGGATTTAAAATTGATTTTAGACCAAATAATAGTTGTGAGGCACCAAGACAAGGTTAGTCATGGCCAAATCATGGGAATTAATTGCTTCCAAATGGTTTTTCATGGAAAAGTTTCCATTTGATTTTGATTTTGTGACTATGGCTTTCTAAGAGATTTCTTTGAGAGACATCAATTTATCACAATTTATTAATGGTTGAGTTAGCCATATATTAATGTTAAATTATTACATCCATTAGTGTTCCACATATATATTATAATGGTGTTATGGATCAGCATAACATATTTTTATTAAAGTATTTAGAGTAATATTTCTAATACATCCTCTCATAGCCTTTCTAAAAACATCCTAAAATTAATAAATAGTAGAGAACACACACACACACACTCTCTCTCTCTCTTATGTTTATTTATTTGATAAGGTTGAAAGCTGAGCCTTTCTAAAAATATCCCAAAATTAACAAATATTAGAGAATATATATTCACTATATTATGTTTTTTAATTTGATAAGTTTAAAAGTTAGGTTTTAAAGGGGCCCATTCTAATTATAACACCAAAATATATTCAACAAAAAAAAAATCACAATATACATATGGAAAATATACATAGGATACCAAACATATAAATTTGGCTTCAACTAAAAAGATAAACTAATAAGAAACTACCACCAATCTATTACAATCTTGCTTTTTTATAATATTATTTGACTATTAATACATTGTTATTATTATTTTTAAACTAACTATTGGTTGTTACTTCAGTTGGAATATATGTGGTACTTGTTGCAGTGGTATTGGACTACATGTTTAATTATGCACTTAATGATTTCATAGACTAATTATTGTAGTTGATATTATTATGAAATTTATAATTATTTATCTATTTTTAATATGGTATATGTTATGTCCTTTTTTTATCTATAGGTTCTATCTATGAGTTAGGTATATTTTAGTGGTTGTACACCTGGTATTGAAGGAATTTTGAGCAACTTGGACATGTCTGATATGTATACTTGTTTGGCTATGTTTTCTATCCTTTGGACTTCTTTATTGGTCATTGATTATGTCACTTGCCAAATTTGGTTCTTATGAATTTTATTATTGATATTGTACTTGCACATTGTTGCTTTTGTGTAATTTATCTTTATCTCAATACATTACTTACCATTACTATTATTGTGGCTAGAATCTTTTATTCCACCTTCATGCTTAGCTCCAACTTGTCCTTTTATGCAAGATTCTGCTCACTTTTGTACACCTACATGGATACTAATTACCTAATATAATACATTACCTAATACCTTCATAGACCTACCATTAAAACCCCCTTGGAACACTTGACACCCCTTTGGAAAAACCCCTCGAACTTATAAACACTTTATATCCTAAAGTGGTAGCATGTTTTTAAAGTGGCTTGGTTTTATTGTGGGTATCAAAATTAGTTTTAAACATGATTTAAATCATTTTAAATCCTTTATTTTAATCGACTTAGGTTGATGGCTTGTTACGGTCTTTATTTTAATGCAATTTAATATGGTGGGTGGTATAAGCCATGGGGTTATGTTGCTAATCCACTTTGATTTATGCTAAGCATAGGGGTTAGTCACTAACCTACATTTCTATTGGTTAATGGTTAGTTTATTGGTAGAGTTTTCCATATGGGTCATTTAGTGACCATTATGATGGATTTGGTAGGGGGTTTACTTTGGGAATAGAGGAGGATTCTCTCTACTCTAATTCAATACAAACATTGAATGGGTATGGGGAAAATGGACTAAAGGAATGGGGATTTGGATGATATATGGAAAAATTTGATGGGGGTTAGGAAGATGAAAGAAAATGGGAGAGAAAAATGGAAGTTGGACTAGTTCTTATGGTAACCATACTAGATTTTATGGACATGGCTTACTTGAAAAGATTAAAGGTTATGGTTTCTTTCTTAGATTTTGAGTTTTCTCTATAATATCAAGTGAGTTCTATTTTGTTTGGTTATTTGTTTACTGGGTAAAATTGGAAATAAAGATAAAAGGTTGTTTATGTAGCTAGAAGTCTAAGGACTTCCAAATGCATACATAGACCCACAAAAAATTGATATATTGATATATCATTTTCATATAAACTTGCAAATGAATATATACAAATATGTGGTTGTTATTGTTTCAAATCTATTATTTCCATTATGGATTGAGTGATTTTGAATTTATGTTCATGAAAATATTTTTTAAGTTTAATACCCCATAGGGTTTATTTGTTCTATGATTAAAAATATGGTTGATGGTTACTTTGGCTTGCTAGAAACATATAGAGTTTCATTTGTTTGTAAAGTTTCATGTTTCATTCTATATAAAAAATTGTTGTTGTGTCAATATGATTAGACTGAAGCCACCTGTATATATTTTATCACTACATGAAATGATGGAAATAATTCCTGTTGAAGTGTCTATGTTTTATATTGGTGTGTTATGTTACCTTATTATTGCATGAAGGTCAGCTTGGGTATTAAGGGTGACTATGTTTTACTTTATAAACTATGATTCATGTGTGAGATTATGTTTTAAACCCCTTGATAGTTGGTTGGGTTCTAGTTGGTATGTTATATATACATATACATACACACACACACACACATAGTTGTCTATGTATTTGCTTTGATTTTGATATTATCATGCTTATTATTTTAAAGAAGTATTATTAGACTCCATTATGGAATATGTGCCTATTGGATTATTAAGTTGTTCAAATTTGTTATAGGGTTCATGGTCATATTAATGACTGATGTTATTCACATGTGTTACATCCTTGTGTTATCTTGGTATGGGTTTTTCATGTTGTATCTTTGATGGCATAGAATTTAATAAGGGCTTGAATATTTTGATAATGTCAATATAGACTTTGTTTTGACTAGATTATTATTTAGGTATTATTTTGGGTTTTAATATTATGTCTATATTTATATCTTGCATCATGATTTTTAATGGCATAGTTACATGGGTTTGGATATAATATGGATATGTATATACTGTGGCTTTTAAGTTTGTTCTGAATACATTTGTTAGAGTTTTGTGTTGTTTGATTGGAATTATAATTGATCAACATCATCTTGAAATTGGTTGTGTATTATATTGAAGCTTTTGAATATATGCTTTTGGCTATGGTCTTAAACTTCGATAGGGTCTAGTGCATTCCATATTAGTATGTTGTGTTTATAAGTTTTGATGATTAAAAATTTGACTATGGTTAATGTTTAATGTGGTTATTTAAGACAAAAGGTTGAATAATTTTTGGGAATTAAACTTTGACTATGTCTAATAGTTTGGGCCTATTGCTTTTAATGGCATGTTTAATTCTATTGTGATCTATGTGTTGGCTCCCATGCAAGACTTAATGACATAACTCTATTAGGATGGCATGAATATGAATGGTTTTATTTTGCTAGACTTGAGAGGGCATTGGAAAATTTTGAAGGAGTTTTATTTCATCTTAATGAGCTATTTGGGTTTGTATTGAACCTTTAAACTTAGGAATGATATATTATGGTTTGAATTATTATTCTAGTTTGAAAAAAATAAGTTATTTATTGGATGTTATGTGGTTCATTTATTTGGATATGTTATTTTTTGGTTACCATTCCTATACTAAACCTGAATGATTAAAATAAATGGGTATATATTGGTAGTCGAGATAGTTAAGGCTGGTTGTAACTTGGATGGGGATCCAAGATGGTTAATTTTAAGACTATATAATGGATTAATTTAATCTATTATATATTATTTGGTAGCCATGATTAATATTCCCTACTTATTATCTATATTATATATAGATTAATTATTCCCATCTCACCTTAGAATGGTATAGTTATCTTTTTATATTATTTTATTATTGAGATGTCATTTAGTTGGAAATTTGATTGCTCAAAATTTTCTTCACGTTCTTGGTTACTAGAACCACCATCCTGGTGATGGTTGGGGTGGTGAGGGCCATTGATGGTTGGGCTCATAGGGATAGTTGGGAGGGCTTGTTTAGTTCATTCCTTTCGACTCCATGCTTCGGTGATTTCATACATGTGTAAATTAAGATGGTAATAATTTAATTTGTTAATAATATTTAATTACTTAGTAAATTTTGTTAACATTGATATAGAGTTAGATAGTATTTAATTACTTAGTATATTTTATAGCATTGACATTGAGTTAGATAATATGTAATCCTTATTAAATAGATTGATCATGTTAAATGCTACACCATGTTATTAATGGGCTGTAGGACAAAATTGGAAGTTAAACATTGCCTAAGGGTAAGATGGTTAATTGTGTGTGTGTGTGTGTGTGTGTGTGTGTGTGTGTGTGTGTGTTGAAGGTGATAAAATTTAGGTATATTACATTATTAGATATTAGTTTTAACTCTCATGTTGATTAAGCATTCTATTATTTAATATGGAATTATTCTTCCAATGTTAGTTTATGTTGAGTTAGATTGTTAGAAAATCTTGTACATTGTTAACCTAAATAAATCATTTTGATATTGATTCCTCAAGTTACTTAGATAATCAAGAAATACAATTTAATCTATTAAGGTTATCTTAATAGAATTTACTTAGGAAATTATGTAAGGTTTATTAACCACATATTATGTATATTGATCTTTCTATACCAATACATGAATAAACCTTTTGATCAGATTATATAGTCAATTAATTATATATTATGATGTTTTAATTCAATAATATATAGTCTTAATTTAGGCATGGATACTAGCTTAATAGTCACTTCTAGTTTATCACATTTTATATGGGGAATCCAATTCCATAGATTCACGTATATGGATCTCTTAGTCATTTTCAGGAATGCATAAACTATTCCAAAATTTATACTTGTTGGTTCATGTGGAAAATAAACTAGAATCCTTCCTTATAACATGAATTTTAGACATACCTAGTTATGTGTAAGGTATATATACTACATATAGCAGATTTAAAAATTATTTCTTTATTCTCACATTTAATACAAATAGGATTAAAAGTTAAATAATCCCTTTATCGAATCAAGATGTTTTGTAAGTATTTATGATATTTATACATAGAATAATTATATGATTAAGTGAAAGAACTTAAATGAAATTAAGATAATATCAATATAAGAAAATAAGCAAGTTATATAATATTTCTACTCTATTTGATGATTGCATAGTTATCTAACTAAAACTTTCATGATTGTTAATTTATTTACTTGGGATGTATATGCTTTCACTTTTCCTTTTGATAATTGAAATTAATTGCCTCATTGATTTTATATTTCCCAACAAAAAAATTGTAATATCTCCTTAAGTAGAACATTTTATCTCAACTAGATTATATTTACATACGATTGTTTTGTATGTTGTTTTTATAAATCACTTGCTGCTCTCTTCTAGTTTATTTAATCATGAGCTTAATTATAGAATGTGATGGTTTATTAGGTATACATTTACTTAATAATAGAAAATTGTGTGATAAAAATTGTTTCCTTTCTTATATAATTATCTGAAATGACTTAACTTTTGAATAAATACATAGTTTCATCACTTGAAATAATCAAATAATTAAGGTTTAATGGATTAGATACCTTAGATGAGTAATATCTTAGTATCTATTATTTCAAAATATCACAATAACTATGTAAATATAATGGTTATATGAAATTATTTTTAGACTACCTATAAGATAATGACGATGATCATAACTATATTGTTAATCATTATTCTAAATAATGGCATCTATGTTAGTAAATAAATGATGTATGAACTATTCAAATAGTGGTATGATGACCTAAAAGGCCATGATGAATTTATGACCTTGGCTAGTAGCACTATGAAACCTTGAGTTTTAGATCTATTTTCTCTTTATGAAACAACATTTTTTGCTGTATGAATGATTAGAAATTTGCATGTGTTAAATTAATTTATGGTTGTTGATTATGTCTGCTTATATGAATTATGTTTAATATAAAGTTAATAATTTGTACTTTTAATATAAAATTATGTTAACCAAATGATAACTTAGGGTGTTAGAGTTATCCTTCCTAGTTAAACTAATCCTTAAACTTAACCATCCTTGAGCGGAACTGAAACCCATTGAAGAGAATAAGGTATTTAACTAGGGTCAAGGACCTAGAAATGATCTAATGTGGAAGTACAAGTGCCACATGTGGAGCTTAAGTCATATCTATGTATGCATATATCAATACATCTCAAACCCCATAAAATATATATCAAAGTAACATGCTTTCCCATAACACCTTTTGTATGTATTTACCTCTAGCTAATTATCTTAGTTCACCTTAGTACACTGAATATTTATCACTTGCATTAACAACAAGGTAATTGGGTCCAACATGTGTCTAAAATGTACTTTGATATACAATTTTAAATTTTTTTGGGGTTGTTTCATCTAGTATTAGAGTATTTTTCTACTCTAGGGATCTTTAGGAATGAGTTTTCTTCCTATAATTTTGTAATCTATTGAGCTATCACTTGTAATTATTAGGATGGTTATAACATGATCAAGTGAAGGAACATATATGAGAAAACTTTTAATGTCAACCCAAATAGGGGTAGAGGTAGAGGACAAGGAAGGGTTCATCATGGTTACATCCCCATTCATAACCAAGAAAATTTATCCGTGAATAATGCTTATAATAATACCATGGTACCCAATGTTAAAATAGTTGGTGGGAATCCAACCAACAAGAATGAGGAGATCCTTAGTGGAAATTGATATACCTTAATGCCTTGTAAGGAAATATTGATATCCAAGAGCAAAGATTGAATAATCTTAAAAAGATATCCCAAGAGGAAGTACCTAGATTACAAATGGGGCAGGTAGAAAGATCTATGATTCAAGAACTACCTTTGATCATAGTTGACCCAATGATCAAAGAGTTAAAGAAGATTCCACCACCTACCTTTTTAGGTGAGGAATTAGGTGATGTAGCCAATGCATGGCTGGAACACTTGCATAAATATTTTAATTTGCATAACATGCCATCAAATGTGAAATCTAAGGTGGCAACATATTAGCTAGTTGGTATTACGACTTTATGGTGGAATCACCTTTGTGATATTGAAGGATATCATCCCTTGAACCTATCTTGGTCTATTTTTGATACTCAATTTTGTAAAACATACCTGAATGTAAACTATAAGGAACATAAAATCATCGATTTTTAGCTTTTGAAGTAAGAAAACATGTATGTCACACAATATGAAAACAAAATTTTGAATTTATTGCATCATGTGAATTATATGCATGATGAAAAAACCAAGATTACTAATTTCAAACTTTGGCTCAAGGAAATACTAATACATGATGTCAATATGATGAACCTAAGGACTTTGGCTATAGTAATTGAATCAGCCTATAGGGCCAAGGAAAAAGAATAGTCTCACTAAAAGGCAAGATAAGAATTTAAGATAAGCAGGAAGTAGTATAAAGAAAAGATCCTTTCTCCCAAAAAGAACTTTCAAAAATCATATCAGAACTATATATTTTTATTTAACAATAAATTTTTTTATCGAGTTTTCTAATTAGAATAGAAATTTCAAGTCCCATGGGTCCTCTAAATCTGGTTCTTAAAAGGAATAACATCAAAACAACCAATGTGGACCTACCATAAGTGCTAATAATGTTCCAATGGTATATTCTAGACCTATTGTTTATTGTTAATTTAGTGAAAAACAATATAAAAAAGACTATCCTAAACTAAAATCAGACCAAATAGTGAATCATTGGGTATATGTTGCCATTGATAATTATAATGCTAATTTGCAAGCCACTCCAATTGAAAGTAGAGGTATAATTAATGGTTTTTACTTAACTATATTGATTTATTCAAGTGTAATAAATTAATTTATTTCTCCTTTTGATGTAAGGCAATGTAATATTAAACCCATCTTGATAAGAGAAGGTTGGGAGATTGAATCTGGTATTGACAAGAAAGTGCCCATTCTTGATTGCTTAGAGCAAGTAAAACTAGATATTAGTGTTTTTAAGATCAAGGTGAATCTTTTTGTCATGCCTTTAGGGTCTTATGATCTCATCCTTGGGATAGATTAGCTGCATAAACATCAACCCATGCTTGATTATGTGGGAAAAAGAGTACAGTGCATCGATGACCTTAGCCAAACTATGGAATTTGAAGGCATGCCAAAGTTTACAAGATGTAAAAAACTCTCAACCTTATATCTTAGAAGATATGTTAGTAAAGGATACAAGCTTTATGTAGTCCAAATACAAGAATTACCCATGGAAAAGGAATTAGTACATGTAGATTTTCTTATTTTAAGGGAGTTTATGGATGACTTTCTTAAGAAACTACCTGATTTATCATCTAAATGGGAATTTGATTGTTACATTGATATCATACCCAATTTTCCCCTTGATTCTAAAGCCCCCTATCACATGAATGTGGATGACCTACAAGAGTTAAAATTTTAGCTACAAGAAATCTTTGACAATAGAAGCATCTGAACAAGGGTGTCCCCATGGGGTGCTCTAGTGGTCTTTATAAAGGAGAAGGATGATACATTGAGGCTTTGTATTGATTACCACATTCTAAATAAGGTAACAATAAAAAACCATTATCCTTTTCCTAAGATTGATGACTCATTTGACCAAATGAAGGGTGTTATAGTTTTCTCTAAGATTGATTTGAGATCAGGCTACCATCAACTGATAATTAAGGAAGAGGATATTCATAAAATATATTTTAGAACTCGATATGAATACTACAAGTTCATAGTTCTACCTTTAAACCTAACTAATGCACCTATAGATTTCATGAATCTTATGAATAGTGTATTTAGAGATTTCTTGGATAAATTTGTGTTGGTTTTTATAGATGATATTCTAATTTATTCTAAAAATGAGGTTAAGCATGATTAACACCTTTCTTTAGTCTTATAAAGATTAAGACAACATAAGCTATATGGAAAACTCTCTAAATATGCATTCTATGAATCTAAAATTAATTTTTTGGGACATATCATTTCTAAAGAAGGCATCACTATTGATCCTACAAAAATTTAAAGTTATTCAAGATAAGCCTACTCTTACCAATGTGCATGAGGTGCATAGCTTTATGGGTTTGGCTAATTATTGCTAGTGTTTTGTTGAATTTTTTTATAGTGTGGCCTATTCCATTACCTCATTGTATCTCAAAGGCAATAAATTTATTTGGACCCTTCAGTATGAGGAGGCATTTAATAAGTTGAAAGTTCTACTTAAAACAACACCTATTCTTAGAATTCCAAACCCAAATGATAACTTTAAAGTTTGGGTTGATGCTTTTAAGGAAGGGTATGAAGGAATATTAACCCAAGATGAAAAATTAGTAGCTTAAAAGTCATGAAAATTGAAGGACCATGAAAATAACTACCCTACACATGACATGGAGCTTACTACCATTATTCATGCACTCAAACAATGAAAACATTTCATGCTAGGAAAGCCTTTCAAGGGAAATATGATCACCACAGTATTGATTATTTATTTTTTCAAGATGATTAAAATGAATGCCAACATAGGAGGCTAGAATTTTTGGGCAATTTTGACATAGACATATCCTATGTCAAAGGCAAGAAAAATCATGTGGTTGATACATTCAACATATGTACATACCTTGTTACCTTGTTTGTGTTATAAAGAAATTTTAGAAGTGTTATTTTGGAACAAAAACTTGCTAATGAATTCTATCATGATATAAGAGTAGGTTTAAGTGACAAGCCTATAACAAATAGATTTACTAAATTTTTTGTTTCAATAAATGGCCTTATAAGACATAAAGGTAAAATTTATGTACCTAGTTTTGGTGAATTGAGAAATTTTATGCTTAAGGAAGTGCATATAACACCTTATTATGATCATCCAAGGGTTAAAAATATGATTCATGAGCTGAAAAGGCTCCATTTTTGGCTTGAATTAAAGCATGATGTTTTTAAATTTGTAGTGAAATACTTGAAATACTAGCAAGTTAAAGCTGAACATTTCTATCTAGGAGGGTTTTTGTATGATTATGATATTCCAAGAGATAAGTGGGTTGTAATATCAATTTATTTTATTATGGGGCTATCAAAATCACACAACAAGCATGATATAATCCTTGTGGTGATTGATAAGGCCACTAAAGTTGGACACTTCATTACTATAAACTTAACAGATGATGCTTTCATGTTTGTGGAACATTTTGTGAAGGAAGTGGTTAGACTTCATGGCATACCTAAATTAATCATTTTAGACTATGATAAGTTACTTAATTCAAGGTTTTGGTGTACATTGACTGCAACCTTTGGAACAAGGTTAAATTTTAGTTCTTTATATCATCCAAAAATGGATGGACAAATGGAAAGGCTCAACCAAGTGGTTGAAGATATGTTGCACATGTAAGTCATAGATCAACAAACTAAATGGGAAGATTATCTCCATCTAGTTGAATATGCATACAATAATTCATACCATTATTCTGTAAAAATGGTTATGTTTAAATATTTATATGGGAATAAATATAAAACTCTACTTGGTTGGGGTAGCTTAGAAAATAGAGTTGTTACTAGATTTGATTTGCTACTAGAATACAATAGGTAGATGGAATTAATAAGGTATAAATTAAAAAATATATTAATATCAATAAAAGAGTTATGCTAATCAAAAGAGAACTCTACATGAATTCAATGTCGGAGATAATTTTTTTTCATGTGTTAGATGCCAAAAATGTTCTGTTAAATTCAAAAAGGTTTCCAAGTTAGCTCCATGATTTATTAAGCCTTTTGACATTATGGACAAATATTAGTCCTATTACTTACCGACTAGATTTTCTTCCTTATTTATCAAGGATATATGATGTATTTCATGTTGCTTTAATAAGAAAGTATATACTTGATCTACCTCATGTTTTAGATTGGACTCATTTATAGGTCATGGAAGAGGAAAAGATCTAATTGGAACCAATGAAAATCCTAGACCATCATAACATTAAGATCCATAATAGAGATATACAACAAGTTTTGGTACAATGGAACCTGCTAAGTGAAATGAGCGCTACTTGGGAAGATGTTTATCTTTTTAGGTAGCATTATACATGCCTTTTTGACTAAGTCATCAGGATAGATCCCTTTCAAGAAGGGGAGGATGTTACAATCCTTCATTTTTATAATAGGTTTAGCTATTAAGACATTTATTATTATTATTATTATTATTATTATTATTATTATTATTATTATTATTATTGTTAGATTGAATATTGGTTGTTACTTTAGTTGGACTATATATGGTACTTGTTGTAGTGGTATTGGACTACACATTTAATTTTGTACTTAATAATTTCATGGACTAATTACTATAGTTGATATTATTATGAATCTATAATTATTTATTGAATTTTGATATGGTATGATTGATGTCCTTTTTGGTGTTTGTAGGTTCTATCAATGAGCTAGGTAGATGTTGGTGGTTGTACACCCGATATTAAAGGAATTATGAGCAAGTCAGACATGTCTGATAGATATACTTGTTTGGTTATGTTTTTATCCTTTGGAAACCTTGATTGGTCATTATGTTGTTAGATAACATTGGTACTTATGAATTTTGTTATTTCTATTGTACTTACACCTTGCTAATTTTATGTACTTTATCTTTATTGTAAGCCATTACTTATTGTTACTATTATTGCAGTCATAATATTTTATTCTACCTTCACACTTAGCTCCAAATTGTCCTTTCATATAGGATTTTGTTCACTTTTACACACCTATATGGATATTAATTACCTAATCCAAAGAATTACCTAAGAGCTACCCTTAACACTCTCTTTAGAACCCTTGACACCCCCTTGGACAAACCCCTTAACCTTAAAACACTTTATATCCTAAGGTGGTAGCATGTTATTAAAATGGTTTGGTTTTATTATGGGCATTGACCTTAGTTTTTAACATGGTTTAAATGGTTTTAAATCCTTTATTTTAATCGACTTCAGTTGATGGCTTGTTATGGTCTTTGGTTTAATGCCATTTAATGTGGCTAGTAGCATAAGCTGTAGGGGTTATGCTACTAATCCACTTTGATTTGTGTTAATCATAGGGGTTAGTCACTAACCTACATTTATATTAGTTGATGTTTGGTTTATTAGTTGAGTTTTTCATATGGGTCATTTAATGACCATTATGATGGATTTGGTAAGGGATTTTCTTTGAGAATAGAGCAGGATTCTCTCTCCTCCCATTTAATGTAGACATTAAATGGGTATGGGTAAAATGGATAGATGGAATGGGGAGTTGGATGATGAATAGAGAAATTTGATGGGGGTTAGGAATATGGAAGAAAATGGGAGAGAATAGTAGGATTTGGACTAGTTATTATGGTGGCCATGCTAGATTTTTTGGATACAACTTGCTTGGAAAGAATAGAGATTTTGGTTTCTATCTTGGATTTTGAGTTCTTTGCAATATTGGGTGAGTTCTATTTTTTCTAGTTATTTGTTTACTATGTAAAACTAGAAATAAATATGAAAGGATGTTTATGCAACTAAAAGTCTTAGGAATTTTGGATGCATACACAGACCCCCAAGGAATAGATATAACAATAAATCATTTACATATAAACTTGAAAATGGTTATATATGAATATGTGGTTATTTTTTCAAATCTATTATTTTCTATTGTAGCTTGAATGATTTTAACTCTATTTGCATGGAAGTGTTTCATCAGTTTAATACCCCTTAGGGTTTATCTACTCTATGATTAAAAATATGGTTGATGCTTTCTTTGGCATGCTGGGAACATGTATCATTTCATTTGTTTGTAGAGTTATGTGCTTAATTTTGTATAAATATTTATTGCTATGTTAATATGATTAGATTGAACCCATATATATATATTTTATCACTGCATGAAATGATGCAAATAATTCATGATGGAGTGTCTGGGTTTTATATTGGTGCATTGTGTTACCTTCTTGTTGCATGAAGGTCAGCTTGGGTTTTAAGGGTGACTGTGTTTTCCTTTATACTTTATGATTAGGTGTGGGGCTATGTTTTGAACCCCTCGATAGTTATATGGGTTATATATAGACCCCTCAATAGTTATATGGGTTATATATAACTATATATAACCCATATAACTATCGAGGGGTTCAAAACACAGCCTCACTCCTAAATCATAAACTATAAAGGAAAACATAATCACCCAAAAAATACAAGCTGACTTTCATGCAACAAGAAGGTAACACAATGCACCAATATAAAAACCAAACACTCCATAATGAATTATTTGCATCATTTCATGTAGTGATAAAATATATATAGATGGGTTCAATCTAATCATATTAACATAGCAACAAATATTTATACTATATATATATATATATATATATATATAGTGTTTTCGATGTATTTGATTTGCTTTTGATATTTTCATGCTTGTTATTTTGTGGAAGTATTATTAGACTCAATTATAGAATATGTGCCTATTGGCTTATTAAGCTATTCAATTTTTTTATAAGGTTCATGGTTGTATTAATGATCGATGTTATTCACCTATGTTATATCCTTGTGTTATCTTGGTTTGGGTTTTTCATGTTGCATCTTTAATGACATAAATTTAATTAGGGCATGAATATTTTGATAATGTTGATAGAGACTTTTTTTTGGCTATGTTATTATTTAGGTGTTGTTTTAGGTTTTAATATTATGAATGTATTTATGTTTTACATCATAATTTTTAAAAAAATAGTTACATGGGTTTGGATATAATATGATTGTGTATCTATTATGGATTTTAAGTTTATTCTCACTGTGTTTGTTATGGTGTTGTGTTGTTTGATTGCATTTATAATTAATTGGATTTGTCTTAAAATTGGCTATCTTATATTGAAGCTTTTAAATATATGCTTTTGACCATGGTCTTAAAATTTGATAGGTCTCTTTTCTATCTTTGAATACATTCCATATCACTATGTTTTGTTTATAAGTTTTGGTAATTAAAACTTTAACTATGGTTAATGTTTAATGTGGTTATTTAAGACATAAGGCTAAATAATTTTTGAGAATTAAACTTTGACTGTGTCCAATAGTTTGGGCATGTTACTTTTAACAAGTTGTTTAGTTCTGTTGTGATTTATGTGTTGGATCCCATGCAGGATTTAGTAACTTGAATCTATTAGGATGGCACAAATATGAATGGTTTTATTCTACTAGACCTGAGAGGGCACTGTAGAAGTCTGAAGGAGTTTCCTTTCATCTTTATGAACTATTTGGGTTTTTATTGAACCTTTAAACTTAAGAATGATATAATCTGGTTTGAATTATTATTTTGTTTGATTTATTATTATAGTTTGAATAAATTTATTTATTTATTGGATGTTATGTGGTTCATTTATTTGGTTGTGTTATTTTCTGGTTACCATTCCTAGACTAGACCTAAATGATTAAAATAAATGGGTATATATTGGTAGTCAAGATGGTTAAGGTTGGCCATAGCTTGTACGAGTATCCAAGGTGGTTAATTCCAAAACTATATAATGAATTAATTTTAATCCACTTTATATTATTTTATAACCATGATTAATCTTTCCTACTTTTGATCTATATTATAGATGGATTAATTATTCCTATCTCACCTCTGAATGGTATATTTGTCTTTTTGTATTCTTTTATTTTTGAAATGTATTTTAGTTGGAAATTTGATTACTCAGAGTAACCTTCATGTTCATATTTGTAACCACCATCCTACTAATGGTTGGGGTAGTGAGGGCCATTGATAGTTGGGCTCATAGGGTTGGTTGGGAGGGCCTATGTAGTTCATTCCCTTTCAACTTCATGATTCAGTGATTTTGCACATGAGTAAAGTAAGATGGTAACAATATATTTTTAATTACTTAGTATATTTTGTTAACATTGATATTGAGTTATATATTATTTAATTACTTAGTAAATTTTGTTAGCATTAATATTAGGTTAGATAATATGCAGTCCTTATTATATAGATTGATCATGTTAAATGCTAACCTACACTGTTAAAGGGATACAAAACTAAATTGGAAGTTGAATGTTTCCCAAGGGTAAGATGGTTAATTTGGTGTGTGTGTGTGTGTGTGTGTGTGTGTGTGTGTGTGTGTGTGTGTGTGTTGTTGTTGAAGATGATACACTTCAGGTAGATAACACTATTAACTATTGGTTTTAACTCTCATGTTTATTAAGCATTATGTTATGTAATATGGAATTACTCTTATAATGTTAATTTATGTTGAGTTAGATTATTATAAACTCTTGTACATTTTTAATCTAAATAAATCATTGTGATATTGATTCTTTGAGTTACTTAGATAATTAAGATATACAATTTGATCAATTAAGGTTATCCTAATAGGATTTATTTAGGCAATTATGTAAGGTTTATTAACCACATATTGTGTATATTGAATTGAACATTGAGATTTCTATTCTAATACAAGAATAAACCTTTTGATTAGATTATATAGTCAATCAATTATATATTATGATGTTTTGATTCAATAATATATAGTCTTAATTTAGGAATGGAAACTATCTTAATATTCTCTCTTGGTTTATCACATTTTATATAGTGAATCTAATTACATAGATGCATGTATATAGATCTCTTAGTCATTTTCATCAATTCATAAACTATTCCAAAATTTTTGCTTGTTGGTTCATGTAGAAAACAAACTAGAATTCTTCCTTCTAACATGCATTTTAGACACAACTAGTTATGTGTAAGGTATGTATATTACATGATCTTTTTGTGTGCTATTTTTATGAATCACTTTCTTCTCTCTTTTAGTTTATTTAAGCATGAGCTTAATTTTGGAATGTGATGGTTTATTAGGTATACATTTACTTAGATAATAATAAAATATTGTGTGAGAAAGATTGTTTCCTTTCTTATATAGTTATCTGAATTGACTTAACTTTTGAATTAATACATAGTTTCCTTACTTGAAATAATTGGATAATTAAAGTTTAAAGGATTAGATACCTTAGATGAATAATATTTTAGTTTAATTTATTTAAATAGTGGTATAATGACCTTAAAAGCCTTGAGGTATTTATGACCTCAGTCAATAGCACTATGAAACCTTAAGTTTTATATTTGTTTTCTCTTTATGAAATGACATTTTCTACTACATGAATGATTAGAAATTTCCATGTGTTGAATTAATTTATAATTGTTAATTATGTTTACTTGCCTGAATTATGTTTAAATATAACATTAGTAACTTGTAATTTTAACATAAACTTATGTTAATTTGAATGATAACTTAGGGTGTTAGAGTTATACTTCTTAGTTAACTAATCCTTAAACTTAACCATCCTTGAGTGAGACTAAAACCCATTAAAGCGAATGATGTATCTACCTAGGGTTAAGGACCTAGAAATAGTCTTATGTGGAAGTACGAGTGCCACATATGGTACTCAGGTCCTATCCATGTATGCATCCAATGATACATATTGAACCCCATAAAAAATCTATCAAAGTAACATGCTTCTCTATAACACCCTTTGTATGTATTTACCTCTAGCTAATCGCCTTAATTAACCTTTTTTAGTTCCAGTTGTGCATACATGAGTACACTTAAAATTTATTATTTTCATTAGCAAGCATGGTAATTAGGTCTAACATATGTCCAAATTATACTCTGATATACAATTCCAATTTTTTTTGGGGGGCTTGTTTCATGATCTTCAACAAAGATATCATAACCAAAAAAATGACAAGAAAGATAAAATGTAGGGAATAAGGGTAAGGCTCTTATGAGTCAGAGTATTCAACTAGTGTAGTGGTATCTACCTTCTTAATTTCATGTTTTTGGATCCATAACTTATTTTATTAGGGACTTATGCTTTGTTCTTCCACCTCCTAGTCAATGTTTTTCTAGTTTTTGTTGTGTTTTCTTAAATGGCATATGTTGGTCTGTTGTGCTCTTATCATATTTTCTTTTATTGTTTGGGGTGGCCTCCCCCACCTCCCCCTTACTACCTATTTATTTCACTTCCTCTTTTCATCTATCATGTAATCTTGTTCATATTGAATGAGTGACAATTGGGACCTTATATTCTTCACTTCCTCTATTATCTCAATGCATAAAAACTATTAAATGGAAATTTTTGTTTCCATCTTTTTCATGACCTCTTGAAATTCTATATTTGTTTTGATTTTTAGTGTAGAGGGATCAATGATTTTCTTTATAAATATGACTCTCTATTTCACTCCCATGGTGGTAACATGGGTCTCCTCTAACTCACTTAATTGATCCTTATCCTTAGATTTTCCTTTGCTCTTATCCTCTATCTCAATAGGGGTGTTGGACTAGTTAGATGAATTCACCTCTTGGGCTAAGGAGTCATCATCCTCCTAAGTTACCTTTTCCTCCTCAGTGATGTTTAATATATCATCTTAACTTTTTTCACTTCAATGGATTCAAAAACATATTTTCATCATAAGGGCTCACCCCTATTGACTATTAAAAAATGAGACCCAAGTGTAGTAAAATAGTGGAAGATTTTGACCTGTAGGAAGTCACAGTGGCATCTAAGGACTTTTGTAAGAAAAAGGGAAGAGTAATTTTTTACCCTTTAAAATTATTCATAAGAAATAAGTGGTGTGATAAAATTATAGTTAACTTACCTCTATCTTAATTATTTCATGATTTGAAGGCAAACTTTTGGCCATTTCCTCAATGACTCCAATCTAGGATAGCCTTTTTTCTTATAGATAATGGGTTTATTTGTTTTGAAAAAAGTATTTATCAGTTCTTCCCTATATGTTTTGTTTTTGAAGGCCTTCTTCCCTTGAAAATCCATTATCATTACCTCTTTGATGATTTCCTAAATAATGGTTATCTTTAGGTCTCTCATTTTGATGACACCTTCCTTTGATCCTCTTGTAAAATATTTGGAGATGGTGATATCATGGACAATAATTCTAATCATAAAAAATAGTGAGCCTCCCTTTCAATATTTTTCTCCACACCATCAATTATTCTTTGTCTTTAGTGTAAGAAATAGGTTTAGCTTTATCATGGTTACCTCCCTTGGTTTTCTGTTTATTTTTTTTGTCAAGTTCTTACTATAAATTAGCTTCAGCTTGAGTTCCTTTCATTCTAAATATGTTGTGACCAATGTTGTAATGATGGTTAAGCTAGGTAATTTCATTCCACACTTAAATCTTGGTTTTCTTACCTTAAAATGAGTGATGAAAGCATTGTATGATGTGTGTGGGATATGAGGCTTTTAACTAATTGCTTCTATCATTAGATTACCCTCATTTCCTAGGGTTGTGAATCTTTCCATGCCAATTGGAATGACTATGATTGTGCGGTTTGGTAAGTATTGTAGCTTTGACCATTGATTAAAATAGGGGTTGATAATGCCAATATTGGCCATTCTATTTACCCCTTTATTACCTTATCTATAAATATGTTATATTGAGACTTTTTTAAAATGGTGTAAGATCATTTTGGCATCCTCAATTTATCTTTGGATACATTAGGAGGGTATAGTTATTCCTAAAAAGTAATTGGGGATGTTAATATATCCCCCCTAGATAATGAGGTATTCAATTTGCATCTATGATACCAAAAAAATACCCTAAAGGGCCACAATAGCTTCAGTTACATGATTAGTTTTCACTCCCAAAGGTCCAACATAGGTTGTTATAAATATTACTTCATGGTTTTTGATGATCTCATCTCTACCAATTGGGCCTAGGTTTCCTTTCATTACTCTATTAAAGTTTAGTCTAAGATAAGGTTTGGGTGGATTGGTTGTGATCTATCTACCTTCAAGGCTAGGTTACAAACAAGAGGGAAAATTTTACAATTGTTGAATATGGGGGAGCCTAAGGCAGGAGGGGAAGACTTGGATTTGGTTGAGAACAATTCTTAATTTAAAAAAAAAAAAAAAAATTTATGTGATTAATAGATACAGTGATAATTTACAATAACATATTAAACTATTATTTGTAGTTAAATGTCATTATTTTAATATTCAACTATTTTATATAGGTTTATATAATGTTTTAATGTTTAACTATATATTATTTGATGACACATATATCCATTGAGGTTGTTAGCATAAGTCAATATTGAATTCTCATAATTTGGTCAATAGATTGGAAATGTTTGGCATTTGAAATTGAGTAGGTAAGGAAAGAACCCACCAATTTTACTAATAAAATGTTGTTACTCAATTTTTGCAAGTGATTAAAATATATTTATATATAGTGATAATTACCAATGATAATGTCCCATTCTTTTCATGATAGTATGCTAAGATCATATTTGAATCAGATATATATATATTTTTTGCATATCACCTTGCTCATGTGTTATTATTTTTATATAATATATATTTATTCCTAGAAACACATAGATCTTTAGTACATGAGACTTAAATAAAATTAAATAATTATTATACATTTTTTCCTTCATCTCACATTTATGTTTTATTTTTATATCTAATAGGTTTTTATATATTTTTACTTTGATCTCACATTTATTACTTGCACTATAGCTTCAACATCTCTTGAATTTGAAGATAATGATCATGTGGACTTATTTACAAAAAGAACAAAAGTTTTAGATAGTAGAGTGTATCCAAGTATAAGGATACTACGTTATAAAGACATGGAAGAGGAATTTTTGTTGTCAGTGTTGACATAGTATTGGATGGAAAAGTATAATTACCTTATTCAATTGATGAATTTTATACCTTAACATATATCAAGAAAAAAGGATACTACATTCCATGGGAAGAGAGTGATTTGTCAAAGCTTGAAGATCCATCCATTCCCACAGTTCATATTGATTACGTTTTTAGTGATTCAAAGGCTTGTAGTGCCATGAAAGAGGGATATTTTAGTGATGAAAATGAAAACACCATAAATTATATATGACCTAAAGATATAATTGATTTTGTCACAGAGAATGTTATTCTCAAACCTAAATTTTATACTAGAGATGTGACATAGCCCAAGGTTTTATAACTCATGTTCTATAAGATCAGAATATTCATGAAGAGTGATTGAGACCCTTTATGTTTGGTGTAATTATTGAAAAAGTGTTAAATTTATGCCTTGATTGATCAAATTTACTATAACCCAATAAATTAATATCTTGGCCAATAAAATGTTTAGTTTTTGTGAAACAAGAATTGCTTTAAGATAAATAAAATAAATGCTAAAATGGATGGTCCATACCTTTTACATATCAATGAACATAATTTGAAGTGAAGGGAAGTTTATTCCAAATTGGTCCATTTGCGCTCATCTGTAAGCAATTATGTTTCAAAGGGAACAATTAAAAATGTACTTGAAGGAGACATGGTACAATTTAAGGGATTGGATGCCAACACCTTTGGTGTGAATATTTATAAAGTATTCATACCTAATTTAAAGTGATGATCCCTATCTTAAATATCTCTCATACAATGGTCTACTGGATAATTGGTTGACATAAATAGTTCTCCTTTAGATGTGAGATTGAAACAAGTCCCAAATGAGGTTGAATTAAACATGTGGGTTGTATTACAATATCAAAAGATAAAGATGGTATATTTAATTTATTTTTATGAAAATAATTATAATCATTCCAAAATAGTGATCATAAGACCCTAAAATGCTCAAAAACATCAAAAATTGAATGCCCCTCTACCCAGTTCATTAAATTAAAATGTTGATGTGGATATAAAATGGTAATTTTTTTTGGATGAAGTGGAGACTATAAAAAATAATTTTTACAAGTCTTATTATCTCAAAAAAAATCCCCTAGCTTCAGTCACATTTCTATGGCACAAAATTAGAGCCATGAGTGAAGAAGACAAAAAGAATTTTGTGTTAGATGCATTACTAACAAATGCCATCTTTAATCTGGGTGATGAATCTATGGAGGTGTATAAAATAAAATTCAATGGGATGGATGTCTATCATATTGAATGGAACAAATATTATGAGTACCTAAGGATAAACTTATATAGTAATAAAGTAGATTGGATAAATAGTCACAAGCGTGTAGTAAATGGTAACACTAGGAAATATAAATAAAGTCCAAATACATCGTAGTAGTCATTTTCATATAAATAATAGTTGAGATAAATTTATATATTTCTCTGCATTTAACTCATTATTTAGGACATAATGGAATAAAATTTCCTCAAAGTTTTCTTCTTTCATTTTATACCCACAATTTAATGCAAAATAAGTGTAATGAGGAGCTTGAATTGTTGAAACTTACACTAGTGCCATAGCTAAGTTTCAACAAGATAATGACCATAATATTTCAACATGTTTCATTTTTAAAGAATAAATTGTTCACAAAGTGTTATGAGTGTGTGTGTGTGTGTGTGTGTGTGTGTGTGTGTATATATATATATGTATATATATATATGTATATATATATATATGTATATATATATATGTATATATATATATGTATATATATGTATATATATATATATGTATATATATGTATATATATATATGTATATATATATATATATATATATGTATATATATATATATCTGTATATATATGTATATATATATATCTGTATATATATGTATATATATATGTATATATATATATATGTATATATATATATATATATATACATATATATATATACATATATATATACATATATATATATACATATATATATATATATATACATATACATATATATATATACATATATTCATTACACTTATATATATATATATATATATATATATATATATATATAAGTGTAATGAGGAGCTTGAAGTGTTGAAACTTACACTAGTGCCATAGTTAAGTTTCAACAAGATAATGACCATAATATTTCAACATGTTTCATTTTTAAAGAATAAATTGTTCACAAAGTGTTATGAGTGTGTGTGTGTGTGTGTGTGTGTGTGTGTGTGTGTGTGTGTGTGTGTGTGTATATATATATATATATATATTGTAGAGCCACCACATGCCTACAATCACTCTAAAAACTTTAAGAGGAATAAACATGGCATAATGAATACATTCAAAGTTATTATGCACATTATTACTACCATATATTATAGTTATAGGAATAACCTTAGTTATTATTGATCATTGTGCATGATAGAATGGATAAAATGAAAACTTCCATACCAAGGATGGGAAAAAAAGTGAAGTCAATAAGTAATTTTATGAACCTCCCAATTATTTTGATTGGTATGCTCACACATTGACACAAGATTGGGGGTTTTGGTGACTTCAGCCTACCATTCATTGAATGTGAAGTAAACTATATAGTCACATCATTGGATTTGTGTCTTAGGAAGCTAAAATAACCCATAATTTATGAGTATGGGGATTTATTATACACTTTTAGATCATCCAAATAACCATATCATGATGCATTATTAAAAAATTAAGTGCACGATAAATGTAAAGAGTATAAGGAAAAAGTTGTCCATATTGAAGAAATTAATACTATTATTAGTACAACTACTTCATTCAAAAAATAACCATTCATCCTATAATTTCAATTGGATAATGCATTGAGTGGAAACAAGAATAATACTTCATTTGCATTTGTATTAATGTTGACAACAAAAAGGGTATTTGACATTATGTATGTAAGCTTCCTCCCAATGAGACACATCCATGAGGAGATAAATGGGAATTTTGGTATATTAAAGGGATCAAGTACATTAACTCCTTAAATTATTGAGGAAATGCATGACTTTAAAGCCCTCATGGAGAATCACTTATTGGATGGAAGCCACAAGATAGTTGGTATTAAAAAATGTAAGATGTCAGGGTTCCATGTTGTAGATATCACACTAGTAATGGAATATAAATTAATAATAAAACATATCCAATGGTCTCATCAAATCCCAATATAGTGTACATTTTATAATGGTGAACTAAAATTTCCAGAAGGGAAGCCTCCTCTATCACCTTTCAAAGAACTCAAAGAAATGGAAGATATGAAAAAGGGAATAAATTCATATAGTAAACATTGGGGAATAGTGCAACACATAGAGGTAAATAATATTGGCTTCAAAATATAACATTTTGGGAAAATGTTTTGTGTATTTTGGATAAACCATTTGTATATTTTAGTAGTATTTTGAATATTTGTTTTTGGCCATAAACAATAAAATAAAATGACATATATGACCAAATAATAGGAGCCATTAATTTCCATAGACAATAATACATTAATGAACATATCCTAAGTAATAAAGATATTTATTTAGGGCCTATTTGTGGAATATATAAAGAATCATTCAATCCATTAATGGATGTGTATGTGGGAGAGATGCTTATAGTTGGACAGAAAATGAAAATGAAAATATATGGATGGGAAGGTTGGATGGGTGTATTTACCTTAAACCAAAATGTGAGAATATGGAAAAAGGTGAGGATTTAATATTAGAGACCTCTAGGGATAGAATTTCATGAAGTATTATATTATGATTGTTTGACACTTAGTAAAACATGGATCAAATCAAATGAAATCAAACAAGACATTTATGTGGATAACATCATCTAGGTATGGACACAAACAAAAAAATGTACATGTGGATTGATTAAGATTCATGAAAAAAGATATGAGACCATTGAATCATACCTTGTACTACTTGAATAGGGTAATGAATACAAAGTTGAAACTATACAAGGTCATAAATTAATATGTGATATCATCTTGGATCAGGATGTGGGTATTTTTAAATTTATATTCCAAACAAGGATCCAATAACATGTCCTTGCATTTGTACCATAATTATAATTTAATATCACTTGAATATTGACATTAATTTCTTTTATTTGACTAGCTTCTATTCAATCTTTTTAGCCCCATTTATATTCAATAATATTACCATTGACCCATTAACGATGTAACCATATTGTTTATTAAATATGAATGTGAGATTTTTTTTTTAGATTATTAATTTTAATAATTATGCAAATAATGTAATATGTTTCAATTAATGTTGAAGTATTTAACAAAAATATTTTTCATTTACTATTGTTATTCTACCTAAGTTCATGGGAGATGTGTTAATAATGATGCAACACTATATGTTTTGGGGTTATGTCACACTAAGTTGATGATATGTATTTTAAAAACAAAATAGTAGTTGGAGATGTGAAGAAGAGAGGCTTGTGAAGCATTAACTATAAGGGAATTATTATAAGCTTAGGATTGGGTCATCAAGAATCCATGGAGTTATCAAGGTCTATTTTGTTCTCAATATGGCATAAAAAAAATGCATGAATATATTGAAACTTTTAGTCCAATTTCTCTCTCCATATTTACACATTTTCTTGCTCACAATGTGATAACATAACAGGGATTAGATGTTAACTATAAAATAAAAATGGGCCTCTGTGGACATGAGATTTTTTAGATCATTAGTAATGAAGATATAATGTACTATGTGGCATGAAATTAAAATTTTTGAACCCTAATTTAAAAAATATTTGATTGATTAAAAATTTTCCTAAATAAAAAAAATCATTCAAAATTAATTTATATAAGCATTCAATCCATTTTTTGATGTGTGTGTGGATAAAAGGTGAGGAATCAATATTTGAAACCTTTTGAAAGAGAAGAAGGTGAAACATTGTATCCAAATTATTTGACCCTATTAAAACATGGATCAAATAAGTTACACAATCTATTTATCTCTCCTTCACATTGATGGCTTCAATACACATTCTTAATTAATAAACATTTAATAGCTAAACCATTTAAATCACATTAGTGTAGCTACAAATTGATTAATTATTTCTAGGAATATAATGGTACATAAAGTGTGAAATTTTTAAATTTTTATTAATGTATGTGATAAACATGTTTGGTTTTACTAGAACATGCCCATTCTACATAAAACTATAGGAATGATATGAGA
The DNA here is from genome assembly GCA_037957365.1 of Torreya grandis. Taxonomy (NCBI): domain Eukaryota; kingdom Viridiplantae; phylum Streptophyta; class Pinopsida; order Cupressales; family Taxaceae; genus Torreya; species Torreya grandis. The sequence goes on along the minus strand of JARHVA010002287.1, from coordinate 799,157 downwards.
AACAGAGGCCTATATTATTATCTTGGGTAGAATAGGCACAATACATGGTGACAATAAATTTGTTTTGTAATGTTGTACTAATATTTTTAAATCTTCCATGTCATGATATGATTGGTTAATATATGGTAAATTTTGGATAAATATTAAAAAAATTATAATAAATATAATTAACCAATAATATGACAATTATAAGGTCACATTATTTAAATTATCAGGACTCATTTCAACTATTGAATCATTCTCATCTATTGGCCCATTTCCCATAAATATGAATTTAAAGGTGAAAAATCATTTAAGATATAATTTGAATTTGATTCCACACTAGAATTTGAAATCTAACTATAGCTATATTGGAATCCAATATCAAACTAATTAAAACCAATAACAATAATACCTGAATCCAATATCCCACTAGTTAAAAACCAATAATAGAAATATGGAAGTATGATTTCAACAATTATAAAATTAGAAATGACAATACTATAAATTTAGATTCTTAGGAATATGTCAAGATTTAATGAGATGATGGTTTAAGGGTGAGATAGATTGTTAACAACCTCACCCAACAATGAGTATCTTATAATTTTAGAAATAATTTACAGTATATAACACAACATGTCATAAGATTATTATACCATGTCAACAATTACCACGTTTGAGATTATGTCAAAAGTCAAATTTAAAATTAAATCATAATATTTAATTCAAAATAAATAAATAATATTAGGTAGTGCTATAGTTAATACTGTTAAAATTATTAATATAGAACCAGATAACAACCATAACAGGCATTTCAACTAGATCACGTTGAAGAAAAATAACTATGGAAACCATATTATTTATAAAGGGACTAACATACGTAATGCCAATATTATTTATTACTAGTTTATATCAACACAAAATAGCCACAATACAAAAAAAGCCTTAATTTTCTTGTAGAAACATCATGGTCTATTTATACTATTTTTTAAAATATAATAGATAAGCAACCAAAATAGGTAATAAACATACTTATATCTACTATTAAGGAGGTAAGTATAAACCCTTCATTATTTTCCTAATAGTTTGAGTAAGAACAAATAAATCAACCTTAAAATACTTGTTTAAAATACCTCAAAACTTATGGATATATTGACATTGATGTTGTTGAAAGCATCTTCATCAAATTTAAGAATACAACCTTGAACATTCATCTATAAAACATGATGGTTAGTTTAAACCAACATCTAATGTGATATGGACATTTTACACTTCATGAATCTGAAGTATAGAAACACCATTTCCAAAGGAAATGTTTCCACCAAAGTCTAATTCTAACATCCACTAAATCAATAATAGGTCAGAATGGCTATTTTATACCTCATGGATTAATAAAAAACATATTATTTGATTCTTAAGCAAAGATCCTAAATATTCATTGACATATCCAAATAAATCCTCCTTTTTTACCCCACATGGCCTTCTAGGATGGATTCACACCCCTAAACTACCTAAAGACATTATACCCTAAGCATCATATGATGACTCACATATACTAGTCATTACTAGTTACTAGGAATTTTCATTTATTTATAGCAAAACTTTTATCAAATTTCTCCCTATTGGATTGCCCATACATGTAAACAATAAATTAGTGATGCTCTTTCTAACGTAGAATAAATTTAGGGTGGGTTAACTTAGACAAGGCTCTAGGTGTACATCATGATATTGCCAAGGAACTTTTTTCATACCTTTAATTACTTAACCTTGCATATTATAGCCAACTATGAATATAGTTTCACAATCACCTCCACAAGGAGATGTCAAAAACTAGTACCAAACTATTTTTCAAGATCATATCCTATTTATAGTCAAGTGAATCATTCTTAATTCATTTTAAATATTAATAAAACATAATTTATTCTACCAGAGATCTGTAGAATTGTAACCTAGGCTCTAATACCTATGTAGCAACCTCAAAACTCACCCTCAAAATTATAGGTCCTTAAAGCTCTAATTTTTCATTTACCCATGTCAAACACTATTTAGGTGAACCAAATTCCAACAATTATCAAATGGAAGTCATGGTCATGACTTCCATCATCTTATTTATATAAGTCATTAGTAGGGTTTACACAAGTTTTTAACAATGATCACATGATCACATGCCTTGATTCAAAAAATAATATATCCTTTAAAATATCATTTCTCTATCTATAGAATATTGATCCTAACATGTAGAATCATGCATGATATCATGAATAGATATATATTTGTTTACATTATAACAATATCTATGAAAAATATATGAGGATTAGATGTCATTCCATAAGGTCATTATCATCTAGAGTTGATTGAGAATTTTATAGTTTAGGTAATCTCTCACTTAAATAACCTTACCTACAAATGTAAAGGTGGTCCATAGTTAAGAATTACATAGCAAGCTTATATAAACAAATTGTTATTCTACCATTACTAATTTAATATTATAAGTATAATGGTACACTAAACTCAATTTATACCTTAATTGAATAACCATCCATGAATAAATCAACTTTCAATAATAAGGAAACATCTAAAAATGATAAAAATACTTGCTTAATTTTAAATCTACAAAATGCAAGTCACTTGCATTATTATTGATGCTAGAAAATGATCTAAACCATGACCACCTATTTAAACATATTACCAAACTCAATTATCAATTACAACACTATAAATTCATAATAACCAATTTATAAGAGGTTTATCTTTCTTGAATACTCAAAGACATAAAGTACAATTTTTTAGATTTTGACATTTTTTTGCCAATTCAACTTAATATATAATTAATAGGTAAGTTGGACTTATTGTTGTGGGTTTTAAGCACACAAAATAACCTTATGAGGTATCTTCTAAATTTTTAATATTGTTGAAGAAAGATTCACTTTAGGGAATGAGTTGACGGGTATTGGGTTTTATAAACAACTTGGGGGTGGAATAGCAATGAATAAGCTAATTGTTTATCTGGGATGGTTCATATTTGATTTGAGTCTAGACCTACTTGATATGGTTTGATTGATGATGAATCTAACCTAGGATGGGTAAGATCAAAAGAAACTCAAAAATAAATAAGGGTGTGGTATATAATAAGGTTTTTAAAATTAGATAAGATGAAAACCTTCTAAGTTGGATCTTGAACTAGGGGTTAGACAAACACTCATAAGCCAATGTTTGTTGCAAGTTATTATTAGTACATAAATATTCAAATATAGTTAAAATTACAAATAAATAAGAATACAATGAACTTTAGTGCACATAATCAAAGTTTTTTGTGTTTGTGAGATTTAAATTGCACATCTACAAAGGGAGATTATGATTATCACACAAAATCATTTAAATTAGATAGTTCACAATATGAATAACTATAATAGAAGAAAATTCATTCAAAACTAAAAGACTAAGATACCAGAATGATGGAACTTATTTTAAAAGTCACAAATTTAGATAAGAACAAGATTTGCACATCAAGACCAATTGTAAAACAATCTTCAAAATTTCTAATTAATCTTAATATCCAAAATTATCTTCCCTTTGGGATTGGGAGGATATAAATATATATTTTACTGGAGAGGGGATTCTCATCCACCAAGTGAAGTCTAAATTTACATTTCCAATTATAGAACTACGTGTCAAAATTTATGCATAGCATGCATGTGTGAAAAGTGTATACTAAATAAGATCCCTTAACCAAAATATGATACATATATGCCAATAAATTTGGGATTACTATTATTAACTTAATTTAGAACATGAAAATACACATACATACATACATACATACAGGGTGGTGTTGATGTGGCACCACTAAAAGAGGAAAATAGTTGCATGATAAATGTTATAACTGAAGCAATTATAATGATCATTTTATCTCCTTGAGGAATACAAAATTTTCTTGTTCGAGTTTTCATTATTTCATATCTAGAGAACTAGGGACCTTGTCATGATGTGGTAGTATCTATAGATGATTGCATGTTTGGTACTAAACTGGGAGTCTCTTTTGTAGCTCTGAGTTTATTAAACAATGAGTAAGTAGTTTCAAATTCTTTATTGATAATGTCAAATTTAAGCATAGAAGGCTTAAATATTTTGATTGCTTCACCCATTAAATTTATATGCTCTATTTCTAAGGATTTGAACCCAACTCTAAAGGGTTCAACCTTAGTCAATCTTTCTTTTAAAAAATTGATTAGATACATAATTTATTCATTAATATTATAAACAATCCCTTCAACTTCCTTCTTAAAACTATCCATAATTACTTTAATAAATTCTTAAAAATTAGGTCCATTTATTAATTTCTGAATGGATATTATCACATATGTGAACCTCATATCTTTTAAAATCTCTAAGGCCTCATTTTATTGGATTGAAAATTTCCTTATCAAGGCTTTCATATGTGCATGATAATTAAATGCACCATACCTATTTGAAATCACATAATTTTAATCCCATATAGGATCCTAGGTATACATTAGGTTTAGGTTATTTTATGCACTATTTCTTGTGCATTGTACTAGGAAGTTGAGTCCCTTTTAATATTGTTTCAATTTGTGCCAAAGTTTTAACACCTTTACCCTTTCAAGTTGGGATTCACCCCTAGAGACTTGAATTGTATTCAAAATGTTGTACAATATTGTTACTACACTTTGTACATTATCCAAAATTTCTCAAGAAACATGAATGATTTATCTTTTTATCAACCTTTGTTGTGCTTTTTCTTGACTCTTATATGTTTATTTTATGGCCTCCCCAATTTAATCCACAAAAGATAAAAAAATTTCTACATAATCTATGGGTAATTTAAAATAATTTTGGGATTCTTGGCCAAGGGAAATAGGTTTTCCATTTTTTATAACATTGTCTCCTCCCTTATGATAGTGTTCAACACTTTCTTATTCCTCACGTTCTAAATTTTGTCACTTTTCTTATCAAAATGGGTGGAGAGTATGGGTAACTCTATGAGGAATTTTTTTGTCTATCATCTCTTTGGAATTTTAAATATTTAACCCATTAGGACTTGTAAATGTTTAGGTTGGATAGGGTCTATAGAGGTAGGATGTGGTGTATTCACTAGAGGTGGAGTAATCACTAAAGGTGGATTAATCACTAGAGGTGGCATCGAGGTAATTATTTATATGTGTAATTAAAGGTGAGGCTAAACAATTTTTTGTAATTTGGATACTTCCCTCTAAGAGTTGATTTATACCACATACTTCATCTAGCCTAGGATTTTGAAATCATCATTATGGAAAACTATATGGTTCTAAATTTAGGCAATGGTAGTTATAAATATAACTAGCCCTCTATGATTAAAAATATAAGATAACAACAATTTTTTTAAGTAAACTATCTTTTTGAGAGACATTATTTAGGTTGGATCTAAAAGAATGGAATAATGAATATAACTGGAAAATTTTGACCTAGGACTAACAAGTGGTAAATTAACAATTTGAGTATTCACAATAGCAAGGGAAGAATCAATATAATAAACTACCTTATTAAGGGATAGCCTTTATTCTTTAGTAATAATCTATGGGTCATTTACTATGGATAAATTTTCTTCTTATGTTAGGTTTCCCAAACTTATGTTTTTTCCTTTTCCAACTCTACCTCTTCCTTTATTTCATCCTGGACTCTTGCTTCACTTAATTCTTGATTTTATCCATTCATAGTTTTGAATTTTCTTCTTCATCATCCATGGGATAATCAAATATTTAAATTAAACATCCATGCTCTTCCTCATCCATTTTATCATTAAGGGATACTCCCAGGGTAGCTAGACCTAATGATGATCTTTTTTCCAATTATTGAATTTTAAAAGAGGATGGAAGAACATTGGATCTCCCTTGGTGAGTAATTATGGTAGGAATACAAGATTAAGGGGAAAATGAAACCAATAAATGAGCCACAATAGTAGGAATAATTAATATGGATGAGGAAGGGATGAGAAGTGGAACAATAATTGAGCCAAGAGTGGATAAGAGGAAACTAGTATGTTAGGGAATATTTAAGGAGATGTACCCTCACTTGTGGTAATGGGTGGAGATGGAATCCCATGATTCTTTGTGATATTTTTATAATTCCCCAATAAATAGATATAATAAGTAAGACATCATATAAGAATTACCATCAGTGGGCATTTGTTCTATTTTGAACATTTGTCCTTTTAATTAGACATTAATAATTTCATCCAGTGCCATAATTTTATCTGAAGTTAAAAGAATATCCAATAATGGAATCCATACTACATGTATGTAAGTGATAGGGAAGTCATATAGCATATTCATAAGGAACATTTTTACCGTAATACCTGGTCTAAACTTGATTATTCTATTGGAGGAAATATCTCCCTTAGGAGTCAATTTATCCCCCTTCACTAACCATTGTTTCACTTTTCCTTCTATAGTGTTTTGTTTCATCCATAAATTGGTTGAAACTTGGTTATAAGTAACCTCAGGACCTAAAAACCTAAGATACCCCTCAAATGCATACCTTGAAACGTATGTAAATACATAATTTTATGTTCTAAAGTTTAGTTGAACTCTAGTATAATCACCATTAAAGAATAAATCATGAAGAAAGTCAATACATGGCATTATCTTAGGTTTTATGGTCACATTATTTAGTCCATATTATTCATCAGTAGTAAATCATTGATATACTAATTCTCCTCTTGAGATAGAATATCTTATGAGTATTATTGTGTTACCACCTCCACTTCATTCCAGATGGATAAATAATAAGGAAACTTGAAATCTATGGTGCCCTTATCAAATAAAATGTTTGTGTAATTACTACTACTAGAAATGACATATGAAGAATGGGCCTAGGTACATGTTGATTTTAGAGAAGACATTTTGGTAATCTATACCTTTGTATTTTATTTCATGGATTGAATAGAATATCTTTTGAATATATTGATGAAACTAGGGTTTTGAGTTACTTGAGAGCTCAGAATTTCAATATTCAACTTTTAGATTAATGGCAAAGTGACTTTTCTTTATTGGGATTTTGTATATATTGTCAAAGACTAAGTCTTGAATGCATAGTTTTTGTGACATCAATTGGAATAATGGATTTTTATTTTTTTTCCCATTTAGATTTAAATTTTCTATTTAGATTTGATAGGTTATCTCTTGCCATATAGTAATTTTTCATTAAATTTTTATGCCCAGTCATCAATTTATGATAGGTATGGTCTCTCATTTACCAGCCTTTGCTTAGTTGTCAATTATTTATCTATATTTTGGCCATGCATCTCCTTTATTGATACATTCTTGTTTATCTCACTTACCTAAGGTTCCTAGGCTTATAATCTTACTTTATATGATTTATGGACTACGAGTTAATGGGATTGAGCCATGTGGAGTGATCTAGGGGCTCCTAAGTTATTTTGAATTTTTAGACTATACATATTTTGGATGGACTAAGGGTTTTTGGGATGCCAATATGTGACATGATCTTAGGGACTTAGGGTTGCAAAGCTATTATTTGTACATCTCTCAAAGTACTTCGATTGAACAAGATTATACCATGTGGAGTGATCTCGAGGCTCTCAACTCTCAAAATACTTTGGAATAGTTTATTATTCTTGGTTTAAAGTTCATATTATTACACCATGTACCATAATATTAGATCTATAGGACTCTAAAGATATACTTTTTTATGAAATAAACTTTGCCTCAGTTGAACACGGTCTTACCATGTGGACATCTTACAGGGAGTTAGCTAGATTAGAGGTATGAAACTTTAATTTGGATATGGTGAGATATGATTAACATGATAATTCCAATTGTATTAATTGTAGAGTTATGATTTTTCGTAACTTTGAATAGTTGTGAAAGTTGAGTGATTGAGAAAGAATGTGATCTTACCACTTGTATCGATCTCAAAGTTATAAAAGTTGGGGAACATAATAATTTAGCAGATCTAAGTACATCTAATTTGTGAGTCTTTAAATATAATCCTGCATACACCCAAAAACATATAAATACTAAAAATAACACATTATCTCCATTCACCAATAACAATCATAAAGTCAACTTTGATAAAATTATGAGAATATAAGGTTAAAAATAAATCACAAATAATTCCCAAGCTTGGATTCTCTTTCTTTTAGAATTCTATAACTTTAGATTTGAGGATAACCTTAGACATATGCATGAAAAAATTGATGTCATGTATTTTAAAGGCTCAAATAACCTTGAATGAGGATTTTCAAACAATTATGGGTCTTTATTTGCATTCTCCAAAATGGTGGTGTGTGTGTTAAGGTACAAAAAATAGTGACTTAGTGGGGAAATAATCTTGAGTATTTGAGAACCTAGAATCTTGGTAATGCATCATAATATAACTTTAGTTCTAAGAAGGAAGGAATAAGTGATCTAGTCCATTGAAAAATACTCCTCTTTCCCTATGAAACATATAAGCCCTTTTCATTTTTGGGATCCATATGTGTGATTTTATGAAATTCATTTCCCCTTTGTTATGAGAGTTTTAACAAACACTATAGGTTTCATTCTTATTTCAAATTTTAGAAAAAAATAGTAAGAGAAGCTTGGGATTTACTCTTTTACTAGCCAATAATTCATAACCCTAACATAGATACTTTTGATTCCAATCTAAACCTTTCTCTATTACCAGTCATGCATCCATAACCCCTATATAGATTACTTGAATCACCCTTATTCCATAAGTTTGCATGATTTTTTTGAGTAACACAGATAGAAGAAGGGTTAGAAATCACCATTGGTTGGGTTTATGTATGATAAAATTTATATTATTCAATATGTCCTCATTAGTGTGTATTTATTTCAATGTTTATTATATATTATTTAAGTTTTAGCATGAAAATGTGTAGTTGATCTTTTATAAATGAAAATTATTTCTAAAATTTCTATAAGTATATCAGAGTAAATACCAAAGGTCTAGTGAACTCACCCAATCAAGGGAGAACTTAATTTAGTCATAAATTATACCTCAATATCATAACCTCAAGTACTGATAGAACAAATCTTAGTGAACACTAATTGTGTCTCATTTTATTTCATCACCTTATTTTTTTCAAGTCTTTTATAATTACAACACAAGAAATCAGTTAGTACATTCTATAATTTTAGGAACACTAATCTCAAAATCATAAAAACTAATTACAAAAGTAAATGCATAAAAGAGGAAACACTAATCTAAGAAAATAGGAAAGATTAACTCAAAAAGTAGGAAATCTATTTTAAAAAGCACAAATTTTTTTCTAATCATACATTTACATTTCCACTTACAGTTAGTCATAGGCATCTCCAATTTTATTATCCAAAAAATAATGTTTTAATAATTATCCATTGACTAGAAAATCAAGGTCATTACCTTAGAGGTCCTTTAAGTTGAAGGTATTTTTACCTATTATTTTAGATATTGGATATAAGACATTCCTTAAAGCATGTTTCATTTTCTTCTCACATGATTTATCCCATAAAATCACTAGGTTTAAAATTTTGAAAGCCTTGATTCAGATATTTTATCAAACCACCTTTTGATGATGTCTTGGTACTTGCTAAAGTGCTTCAATTCATGCATCTTCCATCTGGACTATGTCAAGTAGTTTGGACTAGATTATTTCATCCTCTCCCATGTGTTCTTGCATAAATTGGTATGTTTTAATTTTAAGAGTGATGGGGAAAACTAGTTGATTTCCATATATTATTATAAATGATGAAGCCTTGAGGGCTTGCTTATGTCATGTTCTATCTACCCATAGTGCTTACTTTAGTATAAAATTCCATTCTCTTGGTTTAACTTATGTTGACATCTTGATGGCATCTATCAGAGTCTTAATCAGAGATTCAACCACCCCATTCCCATATGTATAGTAATTTTAAGGTAATTTTATGGTAGTTTGGTTATTATAAGCCCAATTATTAAATTTTATAGATTGAAAGGTTGGACCATTATCATAGACTAAAGAAATTGGAGTGCCAAACCTAGTCATTATATTCTCTTCCAAAAAATGATAACATCTAGTGTTCTATAATTATTAGTGGTCATATATTTTATCCATTTAGTGTAATATTCAATATATATTATGATGAATTTTTTCCCTATTGAGGAATTTGGGTTAATCTCTCCAATAAATTTAAGACCCCATTATGAAAATGGGCATCCTTCAATGATTGGTTGTAAAGGCATGATAGTATGCACTTCCCCTTTTACAAACACCTAGAATTTATGGCAAGTATTGATATGATTATGGGAATTTATAAAATTCATATGCCAATAATATCATATCCTCAATAGTTTATGAGTTTTTTCATTGCTTGAGGGATGTAAATTGCCTATTTATTGGTGTAGATTATCTAGGATATTTTTGGGTTCTTCTTTTGAAACATACCTCAAATATATGCCTTCATAATTATTCTAGTATAAAAACCCCTTTATTATCATATAATGGTATGATTTGAGCCTAATGTATCACCTCTTATTTATATTAAACTTAAGGAGACATATACCCATGAGTAAGTAGTGAATGATGTGAGCATACCATTCACACCAGCCACCTAAGTCTCATAGATATATTAAATTTAAATGAATGGATTGGTATTTATCATGATTTTAATAGTTCCTTGGCCTTAAAACATCTTGGTTGGTATGATTTTAATATTATATTTGTCTATTTTTGTTATCCACTTACCTCACTTTTCACCCAATTCATTCTAACCGAGCATGAAATTGATAGTTGGGTCTATCAAAATGGCATACGTCTTGTTCCTTATAATATAATGCCTAAATTTATTCACACATTTTATTAATTCATATATATGTTTAACTATCATTGAATACTTTCACTTTGAATCTTTCAAGTTAGTACTCATGAAATCAATTAGATTATCATTGTTGTTTACTTTTTGTGTGAACATTGCTGCCATAGTGTGCTCTAATGTAAATGAATAAAGGAATAAATCCTTAGTGAAGTCCAAGATGATGAGAAATAAAAAATTATAAATGGTAGTTTTGATATCCCATAAGTTTATCTTTATTTGTCCAGTTAATTTTAGCATCTTGATTCAACATGGAATTTAGTGTTTTGATAATCTTTGTAAACTTAGAAATAAATTTCCTCATGACATTTATCTTTTTGAAGAAATAATTCAATTATTTCATATTGTTATGAGGGTTAGTTTATAAATGACATGGATTCATTATAGGTTAATGGATATCCCATCCTTGGTGATGATATGGCCTAACAATTTTCCTTTAATGACTCCAAATATGCTCTTCTTTGGATTGAGTGATACTCTGTATCTTCTACACCTATTAAATACTTTTTACATATGGTCTAAATGATCAACTGTATATTTTGAAGACATCATTATGTCATATATATAAATTATGATACTCTTTTCATAAAATCCTTAAAATAAAAAATCCATGGCTCATTGGAAGGTTTATCCTACATTAATTAGGCTAAAATACATTCTTTTATATGCAAAAGTTCCCCACTTAGTTGTGAACGCAACCTTAATTATATCTTATACATATAATATCACTTAATTATATCTTGAGAATCCATTCAATAAAGTCATCATCTCAAGTCCACTAACCATCTGAATTACCTCATCTAATGAGGGTAGAGTATAGCTATCCTTTTATGATCCTCGATTTAGATTCTTAAAATCAACACATAGCCTAATTTTTCCACTCTTCTTCCTAACTAGTACTGGGTTGGCTAACAAAATAGAATGATTTATTATAAAAACAATATTATCATCCAATATCTTCTATAATTCTATCTAAATGAGATTTTTCAAAATTAGATTTATTGGCCTTTACCATTGCCTGAAAGGCTTACGTTCTGGCTTTAATGTGATAGTATATGTGATGACCCTAGGATGAAATACCTTTAGATATTCATATGTCAAATAAATAACATCATTTTATTCTATTAGAATAATCTTAAAATTTTATTTATCACTTTCAGTGCAACTAGAACTAATTTTCACATACTGGGGATGCTAGATGGTGCCTAGATTCTCCTTGATAAAAAAATAGTTGCTTTAATATGTTTCTAATTTTGAGCTTAAAAATACACATCAAAATCTCATTATAGTGAGATCATAACCATTTTTATGTGTTTCTATTTTAGCTATAAAACACCATATTACATTAAATATTTCATGTTCATGCCTTCAACATCCTTTTCATCTATTATCTAAGATTCAAATGCTTCAGAACTATTCATAAATTATACAATCTATTGATCATCCAAAAATAATTGGAAGTTTTCCACATTATCTAATATTTAGGGCAAAATAAACATGTCCATATAAAATATTTACATCTTATATTCTTGGAGTGGTGATAGATTGGTGGCCGAAGGTGCTAGTGAGTTTTTAGTTTGGTTTTTTCCGTTGGGATGACTCTGATGTTGAGTAGTTTAAAGGATTTAATCAGTTCCCATGTTTAGTGTGTGTAATTATTCAAGTAATATAGTTTAAATTGGTATTTATTTATTATTTATTTAATGACCAACTTTGAATCACTTAATATATCTAACTTCTTAACAATATGCTTTAGTGAAAATTGAAGGCCTAGGATTAGAGATTCATACTCAACTCAATTATTAGTTGAAGGGAATTTTAATATATATGAAAGTAGATAATATTTTACATATAGTTAGATCATATCTATGTGAAAACTTTAACCCTTATTTTATCTATCTCCATCAAAGTGGAGAATCCATAACTAGGAAAGACTTTCAAATTCTTGTTCATGAGGTTATTTCTTGATAGTAAACATGTACACACCTGCATGTGAGGATGGAAATTTAGGCTTATCATTTTTGGCATTGTACTATGTGATTATGTAATTCATATTTGGTTCAATGTAAACCTAGATCTAGTTGGATAATCCTTTCCAAGGAATCCATGTGTGAGAATTTAGTAGCCATGTATACATTCAGTATATTTGACCAATCCTATCTCAATAGTAATCCATAATATTAAATAATGTTGATGAATAAAATATTTATATACCATTTTACACATGGATCATATGAAATTTATATATGTACATTTTTCAAATCCCAAATATATAGGACTTAAGACTTGTCCAGTTGTAGTACCACCCTTTTAGATTTTTCTAGAGTCAAACCCAATTTATTGTATACGATTGTAGGCATCACATTGGTTGAGGCACCTAAGTCAACCAAAAAATTATGAACATTATTTCTAAACATTTTTATGGTTAAAATAAAATGTGGTAATTTATGATTATCCTTATAAACAACCATGCTTGCATGTGAATCCTTTGATGTATCTATGGATGATCTCCTAGTAAAGGCTTTGAGTAGTAACTCCCTATGTTTGGTGATCCAAAATAGCTCATGAAGAATGATATTTCAATTGATATTCTTCATATATTCAACAATATTTTACAATAATTCTATATGTAGATCTACACTTTGTAAATTACTCTTCCATTTTGGAAGAGGTGAATTATTGTTAGACTTAAGATTTGGAGGAGTGGAAACACTATTGTTTGGGGATATGTAAGTAGTAGTAGGTTATTTGTTCCTAAAATTATAATTCTTATTGAAATTATTGAATGTATGAATTTCATATGTTTTATCTTTAGGTTCATTTTCATCTTCCACTAGGAATGAGAAGTCATATGTCTCAAATATCATGGCTATATTGGGAAGACCTAGCATAGTAAAGGAAGACATCTCAAGATGATTTTAAAATACTTCCTATCTATCCATTTATTTCTGAAATATTTCAAAAGTGATGTAGAATTCTATGAAGTCTAACTCACCATGTTGTGATGTATTGTGGACTTGACACCAATTAGGAAGTGTTGATTCCAAGATGTTTATTTTTGGTATCTTGTTAGGTGTTTTTTTCTTTGTATGATTTATAACTATATTTAAAGGCTTTTTTTACCTCTGATATGAAAATTTAGATTATTATTTTTTCTTAAGGCATTTAACATACATTTTTACATGATCATAAAATCATTTCTTAACTTTTGTACCATTTGTTGGGTAGCATCCATTCCTGTAGAATTAAATGTATAACCTTGTGTAGTAACATCATTGATTGGTATCAAAGATTGGTTATAATTTTTATAATTATATGAAGACACTAGATGGTTTAGGAAACTAAGATGTTAGTTAGGTGTAACATGGGATAAAAGTAATTGGGTGTATACCTAATTTCTATTTTGAGCCACAACATTTTTATTATCATCTGGAATGGGGTTGAGAATTAGAAAATTAGTACCAATATTAAGTGGGGCTAGATATTGGAACTAAGAATTTAATTTATTATCAATATTAATAGATTCATTTTAAGTTAAAGGTAGTGTATTAATATTAGTTACTTTATGGAGAAAGGTAGTTGCCATAGAATCCAAAGCATTCTTGTACATTTCAAGGGTATGCCTCATTGGGATTATAAGTAAAATATACTCAACTATACATATTATGTAATCTTACATTAAAAGGTCTAATTGTTTCATTAGGTTATCTTTTCATACTTTTAATGTTATGATATATATAACATTGATTAGTAACTTATCCAAAATGTGACAAAAAGGTATTTTGAAACTAGTTCTAAGAGGTAGTTGAGTCTTTTAAGAGGTTGAGGAACCAATCATAAGTAGCATCTTGCAATGCAAAAGGGAAAGGTTGGTAGGCTAAGTATTCATGGGTTACATTCAATATATATATAAGTTAATATTTTAAGATTTTATGTATTCTTTAGAAGTTATTATACCCAATAGAGAAAAGGAATGAAGATACTTTTTAAGGGTTGCTAGGCAGATCATGCACATCTATGGGGATAATAATAATGGAACTCGTTAACTAAGTTAGGGCCATTGCACATAGAAAAATACAAGGTCATTTATTTTGGGAATATGATTTGTCCCAGAGTCTTTTTAAGACACCTATATCGAACCTTACTTTTTTATGGATTCCCAAAGGTGGGAATAATATGTTAATATATGAGGTGAACCTTATTAGTCTTCTAGGTATATCCAATACAACTCCAGTGATTTATTCAAAGAAATAAAAGTCCCTCATTTTAGTGCTAGATAAATTATTATTGATGTGGGTTTTATGCAAATTAGGGAAACTTATGAGGTATCCTCTAACATTTTAGGATCGATGAATAAATATTCACTCTAAGTCATGAGTTTAGGGGTATTAAGTTTTATAAACAATTTGGGGGTGGAATAGTTGTGAGTGAAGAAGTTTTTTTACCTCAGATGGTTCAAATATGCTGTGATTATATACCTAATTGAGATAAGTGGATTGATGATGAATCTAACTTGAGGTGGGTAGGATTAAAAGAAACTCAAAAAAAAGGGTAAGGTAGATAAGAAGGTTTTTTGAATTAGACAAGATGAAACCCTTCTAATCTAGATCCTAAACTAGGGGTTAGAAAAAAATTAGGAATGCATGCATGCAATAAGTTACTATTAGTACACATATATTCAAACATAATTAAAATTATAAAGAAACAAGATTAAATTCAAATTTAGTACGCATAATCAAAGGAGGTTGTGTTTATGATATTTCAATAGCACATCTACAAAGGTAGATTATGATTACTACACAAAAAAATTTAAATTAGATACTACATAATACGAATATCTATAATAAGAGAAAATTAGTGCACAACTAAAATAATAAGATCCCATATTGATGTAACTTCTTTTAAAAATAATAAATTTGAAGAATAACAATATCAACACATCAAGACCAATTACACAACAATCCTTAGAATTTCCTATTAATATTAATAACTAAAATTCTCCTCCTTTTGGGATTAGGAGGATATAAATATATATAGGCTTGGGGAGGGGATGCCTCATCCTTCAAGTGAAGTTTAAATTTACATTTTTAATTAAATAACTATTTGACAAAAAATCATGAATAGCATAAATGTGTGAAAAGTGTGACATAAATAAGATCCCTCAACCAAAATATAATACATATATGCTAATAAATATTGGATCACTAGTCCCAAATTTATTTAGAATATAAAATACACACACACACACCCACACACACACACACACACACACACACACACACACACACACACACACACACACACACACACACACACACACACAAGGTGATGTTGATGTGGCACCATTGGAAGAGGAAAATAGTTGTATGATCTATGTTGGAATTGAAGTAACTATAGTTAATGTTCTATCTCCTTGAGGAATCAAAATTAGTCTTATTGGAGTTTTCATTACTATATATCCAAATAATTGTGGACCTTGCGATGATATGGTTATATTTGTAGTTATTTGTATACTTGGTGTTGACTTGGGAGCCTCATTTATAGCTTTGAGTTTCTTAAATAATGCATAATTAGTTTCAATTTTTTATTGATAATGTCAACGTTAAGCATAGAAAGATTAAATATTTTGATAGATTCACCCATTAACCTTATCTACTCTATTTTTGAGGATTTAAACCTAGATATGAAGTCTTTAACCTTGGTCACTCTATCTTTAAAAAAAACAATTAGTTATAAATTTTCATCATTAGTCTTATAAATGATCCCTTCAACTTACTTCTTAAAACTATCTACAATTGATTTAATAAGTACCTCAAAATTAGTCATGTTTACTAATTTTCTAATGGAGGTTATCAAATTTGTGACCCTCATATATTTTAAGATCTCTAAGGCCTCACCTTCTTGTCTTGAAAACTACCCTATTAAGGATTTCATCTATGCATGGAAATTAAAGGCATCCTCCATATTTGATATCACATAATTTAAATCACATGCATTATACTAGGTAGACATTAGGTTTAGGTGATTGTATGCACTATTTATTATGCATTAAACTACTAAATTTAGTCTCCTTACAAATTCTATCAATTGGTGCAAAATTTTTAAAACCTTTACCATTTCAAGTTTGGATTCATACCTTGAGACTCAAATTGTATTCAAAATCGTGTACAAACTTGTGGTTTTACTTTGGACATCATCCACAATTACCTAGGTAGCATGAATGATTTTTCTCTATAATAGCTACCATTTTTATTGTTTTTGAATCTTAATTTTTTTTTTCAATGGCCTTCCTAGTTGAATCCAAAAAAGATAAAAATCCTTTGTTTACTTTTTTGGGTAACTTGGATTCATTTTGGGATTCTTGGCCAAGGGAAATAGGTTATCCCTTTGTTATAACACTATCTCTTCCCTTGTGCTAGTGTTCACCCCTTTAATCTTCCTCACCCTCTAAATTGTACCACTTTTATTGTCAAATTAGGTGGAGACTATGGGTAACTCTATGAGTACCAAATTTTGTCTATCATCTCATTGGCCTTGTAACTCTTTAACCCATTAGGCACAATGAATTCCCTTTGTTATTCAGGTTACCTAGTGTTTGTAGAGGTAAGAGTTGGTGTATTTACTGGAGGTGGAAAAGTAAATAGAGGTGAAATAAAGGCATTTATTTGTATGGGGAATTAAAGGGGAGATTGAATTTTTTTCCATCTAGATACTTCCATCTCCATGGTGATTTCTTCCAAATACTTCTATTGACTTGGGGTTTTCAAAATATCATTATGGAAAAATGTATGGGTGGAGATTGAGGAAAAGGTATTTCTAATTGAGCTGAGTATTTTGGAGGGACACATGGACCTTTAGGATTAAAAATAAAAATTAACACTAAATTCTAAAAATAGACTCTCTTTTTGGGAGCCATTATTTGGGTTGGAGCAAAAAGAATGGAAGAAGCAATAGAATTGGCAATTTTTTACCTAAGACTATTTGGTGATAAATTAAAAATTTGAGTATCCAAAATATTAATGGAAGAATCAAGAGAATAAACTAAATTATTAAGGGCTAGCCTATCTTCTTTAGTAATAATCTACTAGTCATGTGATCTAGCTAAAGTTTTTTCTTATGTCAGGCTTCCCATGATTATGGATTTTGCCTTTTATATCTCTACCTCTTCCTCTATTTCATCTGAGACCCTTATTTTAATTAATTATTTCTCTAGTCCCTTCATAGTTTATGAATTTTATTCTTCATCATCCATGGGATAATAAACTAGTGAAATCACATGTCAATGCTCTTCCTCAACTATTTCCTCATCAAGGGAACCTCCTAGGGTAGCCAAACCTAATGAAAGTCTTACTTCCAATTATTGAATTTTGGAGGATGGAATAACTCTAAATGTCTCTTAGTGGGTAATTATGGGGGAATAGGAGATGAAGGGGAAGATAAAACCAATAAAATAGCTATATTGTAGGAATTACTAATATGGATGGTGAAGGGATGGGTAGTGAAACAATAATGAAGGGAAGATTGAATGGAGAGGAGACTAGTATGGTATAGAATATTTTAAGAGATGTCCCCTCACTTATGGTAATGGGTAGATAATGACTCTCATGATTATTCATGAGATTTGTGGATAATACTAATGAATGCATCCAATAGATAAGACATCATATA
This sequence comes from Torreya grandis, assembly GCA_037957365.1. Lineage (NCBI taxonomy): Eukaryota > Viridiplantae > Streptophyta > Pinopsida > Cupressales > Taxaceae > Torreya > Torreya grandis. The sequence continues at coordinate 780,657 of JARHVA010002287.1, read as the reverse complement.
AAAATTGACATCATTTGACCTTTATTCTAGTTTAAGCATTTGTCCTTTCAATCTAACATCAATAATTTCACCTAGTGCCATAATTTTGTTTGAATTCAAAATAATGTCCAATAATGGCACCCATACTACTTACACATAAATGATATTAGGGAATACAAATAACCTATTTAGAAGTGCAATTTTTACCCTAATACTTATTCTTAACTTGATTATTATATTGGAATAAATATCTCCTTTGGGATTAAATTTCTCTCCCTTCACTAACCATTATTTCAATTTTCCTTCTATAGTGTTCTACTTCATCCATACATTGGTTGAAACCTAGTTATAAGTAGAGTAACCCCATACCCTGAGATATTGAGATACCTCTCAAATTCATGTTGTAAAACATATTAAACTACATTATTGAATTTTCTAAAATTTAATCACTCTTCAATGCAAGTGACATTAAATAATAAATCATGATTCAAGTCAATACATGGCATTACCTTAGGTTTCATAGCTATATTATGTAGTCACATGCTCTTCATTGATATAAAATCATTAATTTACTACTTATCCTCCTGAGATAGATGATCATGTGAAGAGTATAGTGTTATGACATCCACTTCATTCCATATGGAATAATAATAAAGAAATTTGAAAATCAAGGTGCCCTTGTCAAACATAGTGTCTATGTATTTAGTGCTACTAGAAATAAAGTAGGAAGAGGGTGGCTATTTTCATTTTGAATTTGGAGAAGCCATTTCATTAATTTGGGACTCTATGTTTTATTTTATATATTGACTAGAAGCTCTTACAAATTCATTGAGAAAATTGGGGCTTTTAGTTTCTTGAGAGCTTATAATTTCAATATTGAACTTTTAGATGAATGGTGAAGTGACTTGTCTTTTATAGGATTTTGAGTATATTACCAAAGCCTAAGTGTTGAATGCATAGTTTTTATGAAAAAAACTATGAATAATGACTTATGATTTTGTTCCCTTTAAAATAGGTGTTGGTCTCTCACTTTAAAATAGGTGTTGGTCTCTCACTTACTAGCATTTACTTAGTTTTAAAACTCTTTTTATTATTTTTGCCATGCACTTCCTTGATTGTGACATTTTTATTTATCTCACTTACCCATGGTCCTTAGGCTTATAATCTTGCTTTATCTATTTTTTGGGTTGTGAGTTAATGAGATTGATCCACATGGAGTGATATTAGGGCTCTATATCTATTTTGAATTGGATATATTTTATATATACTCTATGTGGTTGGGATGTTGACACTAGATGTGATCTTAGAGACTCTAATACTTGGGGACTTGAGGTTGTGGCATCATGGGGCCATTGTCATTGTACATATCTTATATTTATTCAAGTGAACATATTTTTTCTGTATGAAGTGATGTTTGGGATATGGGATTTTTGAATACTAATGATCTACTTTGGACTTATGAGTTTTGAGTTCATCAGATTGCACCATGTGGCATAATTTTGGAGCTTAAGGACTCAAAAGAATTAGCATTTTTTATGGAACGAACTTTGTCTTAGTTAAACATGGTATTTCCATATGGATGGCTTTTGGTGACTTTATTGGATTAAATGTATAGAATTTACATTTGGTTGTGATGAGATCTGATTGATGTGATGATGCCACTTATCTTGATTTTGGAGTTTTGGGGCTAAAAAATTTGAATATTTGTGAAATTTAAAGGACTGAGAATGAATGTGATCCTATCACCTATCTCAATCTCATTTTTTAATAAACTTAGGGAACATAATTATTTAGGTTCTCAACATATAGATGATTTATAATTCTTTGAAGATAATCTTATGTACAATTGAAAACATATAAATACTAGAATGTAACACATTATCTCCATTATCCAATAAAAATCATAACATCATCTTTGAGAAAATTATGAGTCCATGGTTAAAAATAATAATAAAATAATTCTCAATATTGGATTTTATTTATTTTGGAATTATATAACTTGAGACTTTGAGGACAAATTTTGACTTATGAACTCCAAAATCTATGTCATGGATTTACAAAGATCATATAACCTTGAATAAGGATATTCAACAATGATGGGTCCTTATTTCCATTATCCAAAATGGGTGTGTGTGTGTGTTAACACATAATAGGACTATAAAGGGAATGGTACAAGTAATGTTGGCCAATAACTTAGTGTTTTAACTCTACTTGGTAGCCCCAAAACCCCTTTTATTTTTATTTTATATTGCTATGCAAAAACCAACTTCCCACCAAATCAAAACTTGTTACTCAAACATGATAATTGTATGAAATACCCTTAAAGGCATCATTCATTCAACATGATATTTAATATCATGCATACTATGTTTAACTAAGCTTCCTTTAAAATCAAAATTCATTTGAACTCACACAAATTACACCATTGTTCGCTCAATCAAACAAGAACTCAAGGATGTTGAGAACAACAATGAATATGAAAAAAAATAGAGTTTTAGTTTAAAGGAAGCATTTTAACAACTAAGTGAAGGTATTTATTACTACTTTACTTGTTCAAGGACTACTATATTATTCTATAATTTGCTTCTTGCTCAGTCTAATAATGTGAAATAGCTTAAAAATCATTTTATGGTAAAATCAATACATAATACCAAGCATTACCCAAATAGTTACTAAAATCACAAATAAGTCCAAGCACTACCTACATATAAATACATATAATTGTAACAAACCCCAATTTTTTTAAAATGAAGCCAAAAATTGTTTTATCACACTAAAAATAATAAAAGACATAAGTAGTCAACAATAAAATTCAGATTTTATCTTATCCAAAGACCACAAAGAAGATTGTAAAATAAAACCCATTTAATATTAAGTCTTCTTGAGTGGACATTATAATAAAGTGGTTCATCTCTTGAATTATATTAAGCTATGGATTTATAAGCGTATTTTTATACCCTTATAAATTTTGACCTCAACACATTTCAACAAGTTATCCTTCCCATAATATCAACATAACGAGACTCAATCTTAAATGATTTCTTATCTCATAGAAAATAGTTTTCAAGCTAAATCAGGTAAAATAAATATCCAACTCAAATATGTTAATAACAACTACAAAATTACTTCAAAGTAATAAAACTTAACTTGATACATAAGTATAACATTAAGGTTCATGTACCAATAACTATTACCAACAATGCTTCATACAATATTGTGAATTTAATTTCAAACATATTTATTTTTATACCAAATTAATATGGCTAGTCCATACATATGATGTAAAAAAAACTTATTACACACATTCGATGATACCAAGCCAAGTAGAATTTACTTAGGTCTTAGGTTCATTGCATTAGTTCATATACATATAAATTTTCTCATCATAATGACCATAACCAATTTTAAAACAACTTGTCAATAACTCACATCTCAACCTTTCATTGATGCACATACAACTTGGATACATTCTATCTAGGGGAATTTTATTTATGTGCACCTAAGAAAAATCTGCATATGGGTGCCAATTCAAAATAAGCTTACATGACACATAAATCCCATTCAATAAAATATTTTAGCTAACTTCCAACTAAATAGAAATAAATATAACTTTGTTATGGGTGTGAGGTATTCCATTGATACATCACATGTATATTTTTATTTAGGTTCCAGTAAAACTTTAACTAAGTTAAATTAATTCACATAATCAACACAAGTTTTATGTTAGTAAAATATTACTTACCCAGTTAATAAAATAGAATTAGTTCATATTAATGGCTCTTAAATCAAATGAATTAAAAATCCTACTACCCCTAATTAGAGACATTCAAATAAAAAAATAATTTAGAAATTATTAATGAATAATAACCTTGCTTATTAATGTAATCAATTAGAAAACATTATTTTAACTACATTCGTGCACAATAAATTTACCAAAAGTCTCTTCCAATTTGCATAAATTATTTTAATACCAATAGTGTAATATTATTAACACCATAATGAATAATAATGTAATCTAATTTAACATTAAAAATTAAATTTCTAAGTAAATCAACTTTACTATCAACTTATTAAACATTTCAATCATATTCACCTTCAAATACAAGTTTCCATATAAAAGCATACATATAGGACTGCTAATGAATATACAGTCTACTAATTTACTACAACTTGAATTATAATTATATAATCCTTCATAAAAACCAATAATTCAACCTTATGCCTTAATAAATAACATATATGAATGAAGTTTTTACAACCAAATAATTCTCCACAAATATAATCCTTGTAATGGATTGTAAAGGATACATCAAGTATAGTTATATTTGAGTATAATCAATGCATTCATAACAATGATACTTCTAACATTAAAATTATGTTATAATAATGATTGAAATCCTAATATACATAAATTGATTCAAGATAGGATCAATGATTTATATCCAATTCCAATTTCCCTCAAGACATCCAGATATCCAAGACAACATAAAACTCAACATTTAGTGCTTAAGTATTTAAAATGTTAATGTCAGGAAAGAATAAAGAACATGCTTCAAATCTATAACATAATAATAAAACATTTGAAATGAAATAAATAGTTCAGACCTCCATTTGTTTTGTTTCTATCTATTAACAATGTGAATGAAAATGTCCCAATACTTCAATATTATAAAGATGCTTAGCAATCACTGACAAGGGTAATTGATATTTACATTAAGTAATAGAATAAAAAATCTTTGAACAAACATAATATACATAATTTATTCCAAATCAAAACTCAAATAAATAAAAATGCTATTTGATTAAGAGTATAGGCAAGTGACCGAGTCATGAGTAAATAACTAATAAGCAACATTTTACTATATGAAAAATGATTCAATCCATGATTAATAACTCAAACACCTCATACTAATAATTTAAATATCAATCCAAACATTATGAATGTATATTCAAATAAATATTAAAAACCATAATCATGATTTGAACCAACACTAAAATAATCCAATTGCTAAGAATACGATGCTTACATGAGGTACATAAGTAAATATGATACATTTACAAAATCCATTCAACTAAAACTTACTTCCATAAACCTTCACAATTATTTAAGGTTGCATAAACAAGCAAAGAACTAAAGAAATAGCCCAAAAAATACCACCATTTCCATTTTATATGTTTTATTTAACTATATTAACCTTACAAATGAACTAGATGATGAAAAGTTGCAAAGCAGTAATATAATCCATCTCAGAGATATTTAAAAAATTAATTATGAAAGGAATTTTTTTTAAGCACATCTGAATATGAAACATAAGCTCAACTCCAAAGAGTCATTCCGCCATTATTTCAAGCCTGATAAGATTCATAAATACATGCTCATTTGAACAACCAACACATAGAGAAATCCAAATATCACTCAACAAGTCTAATGAGCCCTTCATTGGTGGCCCTAACCACCCCCACCCATCAAATTAATGGTGAGGTATGGCTCACAGGTTAGTGGTCAATTTTTTTGAGTTTTCAAACCATACAAAAATAAACTAACAAGAAAATAAAACACAAAATACCAACCTAAATCACCACCCTAAGTGTTAATTCTAGAATGATCAATTTCAAATTAGGCCAAACAATATTTTGTTTATGAGCACTTAGTATACACACCACATTCAAGGGTTTGAATAAAAAATAAAAACCTAAAAAAATAAATGTACAAATAACATTACCAACACAACCCAATGCCACAAAATAAATAACATTTAAAAAAATGTGCACAAATAAAACAATGCAATAAGACATGCAAGTCATTCATAATTTACATTTCCCACCATGATATTTTTTTAGGGAAATAACACTAAATACACCATTTACATTATTGGAGAGATAAATTCTACTTTACCTCACTTTTTCATGATAGAGAGTACCTTCCTTTCCTAGTGCACACTTCATTATATGCACAATCAGAATCAATATACTCTCTTATGAAAAAATGAGCTCCTATGAATCCTTATATGTCTATAGATTTATTGGAATAACTTGGGTCATGGTGAAATATAACAAAGACATTAAATACATGTTTACCCACATCCCCCATTTCTTCAAGTAGAATTACAATCCTTTCACAAATAACTTACACCTTAACAACTAGTGAGCCAATAAAAAAATAACAATGGTGGATAAACTTCAAGGTGGAAGTTAGTGTTTCTACCTAATTCACTAAGATCACATTCACCCCCAAGCATTAAACACCAACTATAACTATCATGAACATAAAAAAAATCATCAAGGTAGTCAAACCTCAAGTCAACTGAAGATCATTGCCATGCATCATGATGGCGAAGGTCCAAAGCCTTTAATTAAAAATCAAATAATAATCTAATACAAAATGATATTTGAATTCTATTTTATGGTGGACTAAGGTCCAAGTGACTATGAAAATATTAATAATCACTTGTACCATACATTGACCCTCAAATGACTTCACAATTTAGCAACAAAAACCTTAAAATAATAAAGCCAAGACCTTTTATCAAGGTGACCAATGATAATAATGGAATAAAAAACAACAATCCAAAATAATAAGGTGATAATAATATTAATTTTATAATATGGAAATAATCCTAAAAATGTATGTGTACCATGTTAAATGATAGTAATTCAAGTTCAGGCCTAAATGATATTGACCACACATTACAAATATAGATAAAAAAATCCCAAAAATAATTGAACCATCTCAAAATTGACCATGATGATGACATAAATATAATAGTCAGATTGACTTTAAATAAATCAACACACACACACACACACACACACACACACACACAGACACACACACACACACACACACACACACACACACACACACACACACACACACACACTCACACACTCACACACTCACACACGCACACACGCACGCACGCATGCACGCACACACACACACACACACACACTTAGAATTCAAATAAAGACTAAATAAGAAAAATTAGTTGACAAACCAAATATGGTTATTTTTGGAAACTCATGTCTCCATAATCATTAACATAATATAATCAACTTGATACTAATATAACCCTGCCAACTAAAATCCATCAATCAAGCCTAACTCATGATAAATCATGTAGTAATAAAAGAAGACATCAAAAATATCTATCCAACAAATATCAAATGATCACAAATAAATAATCAACTAAAATATAACATTGTAACAAAGTAATTTTTTTAATAATGATAGAATAAAAATGAAATCAAGGTATCTAGTCCAATCCATGATATAAAATATAATCAAAACAACACTTAAAATGCTATGTGAATGCCCATGCCAATAATAATCTATAGTTTTTAAATTATTTTAAACTAGGTCATGACATCTTCTTCCACTTAAAAAGGATCTATACTAGTGACTAATCAAAGAGTTGAGGGTATGCTACCTACAAAGACCTTCATCTTCCAACGTTGCATTCATTTTATTAAGTAGATCCCGTGGGACTAACACCTATTGAATTTATCTATTTTTTAGCCTAACATTATGATGGTCTGGGATCCTCATTTGTTCCAATTTCATATTCTCTTCTTCTATAACTTGAAGACTTTTCCCATCCAAAATATGAATAGGATCAAATATGAATTTTCTTAACAAAGAAACATGGAATATATCATGAAGACTAGATAGATATGAAGGGTTATCCAATAGGCAATATGACTAATATTTTCCATGATGTCAAAAGGTCCAACAAAGCATGGAGCTGATTTAAAATAATTTCCAAACTTAATGGAATGTTTTTGAGGTTTAATACTTAAAAATACTTTATCACCCACACTAAATTGACATAATGTTCTTTTCTAATTTGCATAATACTTTTGTCGATCAGAAGTAGTTTTCAAATTTTGATGAATAAAAACCATTTGCTTATCATATTCCTGAAGTACATTAGGTTTAGAAACAACCACATTCTCTAATTTATCCCATCAAAGTTGTGTTATACATTTATGCCCATATAAAATGTCAAAGGTAAAAATTTTAATTATAGAATGATAAGTGTTGTTATAATCAAATTCAACTAAATGGATAAAATTTTCCCACTAGTTTGTTGGTCCATGACATATATTTATAATATGTATTCAATCACTTGATTCAACCTTTCAGTTTTACCATTTTTTTTGGGTGGTATGTAGAACAAAAATTCAAGCATGTTCCAAAGGTTTTAGTCAAAGTTCATCAAAATCTTGATGTGAAAAATTTATCTCTATCTAAAATAATTACATCTGGCATGTCATGTATCCAAACAATTTATTTTACAAATATTTCCACAAACATAAAAGTATCATCAGATAAATTTATAGTAATTAAATGATTAACATTGGTTAGTTTTTTAATTACCACTATAATGGTATCATGTTTACTCCTATATTTAAGTAGATTAATAATAAAATCAATTGATATTATAACCCACCTATCTTCTACTACTTCATGAGGATACAATAGACCTCCAAGGTGGCAATGATAAAATTTAATCTATTGGAATTATAAGCATTTAAATATAAATTCAACCATTTCATGTTTTATTCTAGGCCAAAAAAAATATCTTTTCATCTCATGTTTCATCCTTGTGACACCTAGATGAGCATAGTGAGATGTTGTATGCATTTTTTGTAGAACTTGATTTCGTAAGTCCCCATATTCAAAGTACAATTTTCTTTGTGCCTAATCAAGCCATAATTTTTAACATAAAAATTATAAAATGAATTTACAATAGGATCATCAACCAATCCTTATCTTACCTCTTGTAGGTATACATTTTAAATTTGATATTTTAACAAATATTTATGAAATTAGACTTGATTATTGATATGGTACTAAGGTATGTGCATCAACTATGTACATTATCAAGATAAATTTCTTTACCCTTGATGTAAGAAATATACATTTTGAAATTACTTACAAATTCCAACCATTTGTGATGGCATGCATTCAATTCATCCTAGGAAATAAGTGTTCCAAGATATAGTGATCACATTTCACCTTCAAACATTTTACTAGTAGGAAATGTTTTTGTTTTTCCAAAGTATGAATTATGGAATCAAGCTTCATATCATGCATAAGATAGTTATTTTCATTCTCATTGAGTTTTCATGACTCATAATCCACCACTTTTACATCTTGGGTCAGAAAACCACCAAAACCTTCCTTGGAAGCATTTCCCCAAACATTAAAATTTTGAATTGGGTTAAGAATGACAAGTATAGGTGTTATAGTCAATGGTTCATTAATATTTTATAATATCTCTTCACATAGGGGTGACCACATAAATTTATTTCCTTTACATTGTAAGGATGCAATTAACTTGTCTATGCTAGAAAATACTTCCATGAACCTATGGTAATAACAATCCAACCCCATAAAACTACACATTTCATGCATTTTATTAAGAGTATTCCACTCTCGTATTAAATTGATCTTTGTCAAGTCTTCAAAAATAACATCCTTAGAGATGATATGACCCAAGTAATTAATTTTATAGTCAAGGAAAACACATTTCGATAGCTATTCATATAATTTATGATGCTTTAGTCTTTTCAAGACCAGGATAAATTTATCTAAAAAATCCTTGAAAATTATGTTCATTAAATTAATAAATGTAGTTCATGCATTTTTAAAGCCAATTAGAATAACTATGAACTCACAATGTTCATATCTAGTTCAAAAAGTAGTATTATATAATGGAAGTAGATATTGAGAGGGGAGGTCAATAAATTGCTTGAAAACAATTATTCAATATCATTTAACATTCCATGAAGCATTAATTTCACATATAAGATCAATACATAAGCAAATAACTTATACAAACATATCATGAGAGAATAAACAAGATATATGGGAAAACCTCTTGGGGGATAAAACACACTAAACCATGAACATGGAATAAAGTCATATAATGTCAAGATTAAAAGTTTAGTGAAGCATCAACTTCACAAGGAGCTTCAACCCCTACTTAGTTGAGCACCTAATCAACTAGTCTTCTACAAGCTCTATCTTGCAAGGATGCTCCAACCCCCTAGGTAACTAAGCACCAACCAAGTAACATATGATATATGATCACCTTATAATAAATATTTATAATATTCATTTGGTGATGACCTTATTTATTTACACTCTTTGCCTTTCAATCTCTCTCAAATAACCCCTTAGGCCTTCTCTCTCAAATAGCCCTTTCTTTGGTATAAATATGTCAAATGACCTTCCTTAATACCTATAAAAAAATAGTTATATACTAATTTAATGTGTTTCTTATATTATTTATGATATTAGTCTCCTAACCTATTCTCAAAAACACTATATAATTCGTTCAATAGCTCAATCCTATCAACTAGTCAATTTAGGCATATTAAGCCTTCTTAAGTACTTGACCTTTGATCTCAACCATCTTGGTTGGCCATGATACTTACATAAAAAAATACATTTGAAATATATTACCATAAACGTTTGAAAGGTTAAACAAATATTGTACAAGTTTTTCATAGTTCATATGGACCAAATCCTTCATTAGACCTAATGGAGACCTAATGCAATTAGGTCTATTTTATCCACATGCTACCATTATAACCCTTAGGAACACTTATTATATTATAAAATGGATGAAACACTTCATAAAATAATATAATATAACACTAATAAGTTTGATTTTGGTACCCAAATTCATTTTTCCCATTTCATTACTTGGACCTACCAATTAGGTCTCCTCGTCAATAGGCCTTCTCAATGCCTGTAAGTCTATCTTGAAAATTTGAATAAAATACATAAATTTATCAAATAAAACATGCATAAAATAATATTAATAGGATAATAATGAATTAAAAAACTTCACAAAATTATTTTTTCTCCACCACATAGATCAAAGGTCCTCAAGAACATTATTGTAGATGACTTACTTAGAAACATTAAACAATGTCAATACATAGTCAAAAACATTTGTCTTTCCAGGCTTGATCAGGGACTTACAATGATAAAAAATTAATTAAAATGATCTTATTATTCCTTTATAACACATTTAATAAATTTTTATCATTCATCTTAGTGAAAACTGACTCAAGAACATCTTTTTCACACACATTAAAAAGTTGCATGTAGGACCAAAAATATAGTCAAGAAAAATCAACTTTTAAGACACCTATGGGGAAACTTATGTGATATTATAATGGATTTTTAAGAATATTTATCATATAATAACATATTTATAAATATATATTTCATGTTAATGTATCAATATTGGTCTTACAGACCAATCTCACTATGTTACTCCACACAGACTCCATTGTGTTAGACAGACCAATCTAGTGACAACTTTTTGCATAGGTGTAGGCATAATCAACACTTATAGACAAAGTGGATAGGAGGGATAGGTATTTAATAATTAACCCATGCTGTAATATCCATCATTAGTATTTTGTAACTAATCCCTAATCTCATTCTTATTATCACCTAATTTTTTCACTATTCTACTCATTAGGCTAGTTTAGCGATAGGCTAACTTACATGACCAATTTTGCACATTTTTGGTCAGAAACCTAATAAAAAAATTTCATGAAAATAAAATATAAATCTTGAAAATTTTCCTCCATCCACTTGCATGTTCTATCCTGGTCAACCCTACCTGTAACATCAAAAACCTTGAAAACAAAGGTTTTCCTATAGTTTCTACACATTGTCAAAACAAAAAACAATAACTTGAGGAATCCTTGAAGATTAATTTTCATGTTAAAAACCAAAAATAGGTAAGATTGACCATTCTGATCCATAACCAATTAGATATTTCATATTGGGTCTTTGTAAATGTTTTAGGAGGGTTTTAACTACCTTACCTTTTTAGCAATTATTCATAAAGGATTTACCCTTAATCTAAAAACCAATGCCAAGGAATTAAAGATAGGGACCTTACCTAAATACTATGACATGATAAATATCTCATTTAAATGTTTTAGGTGCCAATGAGCATGAGAAACTTCTTCTCAAGTTTGCAACACCCTTTTTTATGCACACAGTCAACCTTACCATCAAATTTCTTGCTTTCTTATTTAGGTATTGATTTAAAGTTTGGTGAAAATGTTTAAAACAATCCCTCTCACCACTGTAAATGCTCTCAAGAACTTTGGCATACTTGGAAATGATTTTGACCCCTTGTTAGGCCACCATATGTCACTTTGTGTATTTAGTCTTTATATTTCTAATCCTACTTGGACTATGAACACAACCTTAAACCTCTTTTATTATCTTCAACACTCTATACAAATGTCATATAACATCGTAGCATTCTATCATACTACCAAACTTACTTAATCAGGTCTCTAATTACTCAACTCATCATGCTACAAGGCTTATCTTACTTCATTAGGTTCCTCAAGTAAAACTTCAAGAACTCAGCATCAAGAAAAACAAAGTCAAGATAGAAGGACATCAATGCCACTTTCATGACATCAATGAAACATTCATACATTCCTTGTAACATATTCCCAATAATCTCCCCCTTTTTCATTGATGGAAATAACTCATTGATGTAATCTATTCAAAGAGACTTCTCTCATTGGGAAACATCTTAATGTAGAACAATATACCTGCAATAAACTTTAAGATGAAAGATTATATCAAAAAACTCCCTATCATTTTGCATACCTTATATAGCTTTTTATTGATATATTAGCATGATTGCCCTTTTGACCTCGCATATTGTGAATTTATTTTCTATTTTTTGAGCTAAAATAGCTCCTCATTATCTCCCCCTTAGCATTTTGTTTTGCTTAATAGCTCCTCACATCAGTGCTAGGAACAATAATCACTCTTAGTTATTGTCTTAGATGTTCAAAAGTAGCCTTTGGAAGAGGCTTAGTCAAGATATCTATAATTTGATCCTTAGTAGACACCAATTCAAGTTTAATGCTTTATTCACTCACCTGTTCTCTTAATAAATTATACTTGATAGGAATATGTTTAGTCCTTTAATGTAATACAAGATTATTTTAAACACATATGGTACTTGTATTATCATAAAGAATAGAAATAGGACCACCAAACTCCGCCTTTTAGTTTCTCAAGTGTTGTTTCATCCACAAAACTTGAGTACATCATGAGGATACTATAATATACATTATCTTCATAGGTAGATAAGGCTACTGAAGACTTTTTCTTGCTCAAACATGAGACTAGACACTTACTTAAGAAGAAGGATCCTCTACTAGTGTTTTTTCTATCATCTAGACTTCTATCCTAGTTTGAATTTGTATAGGCTACTAGATCAAACTTCTTACTCCTTAGGTACCACAAACCATAATCCAAAGTCCCTTTAAGATACCTAAGTATCCTTTTTACTTATTGTATGTGGATTTCCTTGGGGTCTTCTTGGAGTCTTCTTACAATACCTACTACTTGCATGATATCTAGACTAGATGTAATAGTATAAAATAAACTCCCAATCATGGATCTATACATTTTTTGGTTAACCCTTGAAGATTCATCTTCCTTAGATTGAATTATTTAACCATTAGTGTAATTACAACCTTAAAATCCTCCATTTTAAATTTATTTAACATCTCTTTTAAATACTTGACTTGTGAAATGGACATACCTTTTTAGTTTGACTAATTTGAAGTCTAAGAAAGAAGGACGGTTATTCAAGCATAAACATCTCAAATTTTGACTTCATCACTTTTTAAAGGACTTGGTCATGTGTTAATTATATCCACCAAATATAATATCATCCACATAAAATACAACTATCAACTGATGATCATAATTTTTTTTTGACATATAGGTTGCTATCTGTAACTCCTCTCTTGAACCCTTGGTCTAAAAGGTACTTATAAAGTATAACATGCCAAGATCTAGGGGCTTGTTTTAAACCCTAAAGGTCCTTCTTCAACCTAAAAACATTATCCTCATTTTCAGTCAATAGGAAATCCTTAGTTTATTTAATGTATACCTCTTCTTCGAAGTTCTCATTTAGGAAGGATAACTTAATATCCATCTAGTATATCTTGAATCCTTTGAAATTACACAGGCAATAAAAATCCTAATGGCCTTTAACCTTACTACAAGAGAAAATGTTTATTCAAATTCCACTCCTACCTGAGCATATCCTTTTCACATAAGTCTAGATTTATTTCTAGTGACCTCTCTAATCTCATTCAACTTGTTCTCAAAAATTCATTTGGTACCAATGATGTTTTTATCTTTAGGCGTAGGTACTAACTCCCAAGTTTCATTATTTTCAATTTTATTTAGCTCTCATTCATTACCTCTAACTAAAACTCATCTTTAATTAATTCTGAGATGTTTTAGGTTCAATTTTAGAAATTAAGGTAATATTTTCTTGATTAACATCACTCACCATTCTTCTCCTTGTTTGTATGCTTGCACTTTTATTTCCAATGATTTGATATTTCAAATGAGCCTTTTGAATTTGCCTAAAATGACCTTTTGATTCCTTTCTTTCCTCACTCTTCTTCATCCTCATCTATATCTATTTCTCCTTCATCATTCTTTGATTGAGTATGTGAATTCTTTGTCTCATCAGCATTCACATTTGTGCTCTCCACTATATTTTACAACCTCTTGTTATAATAACTATAGGCAAAACTTAATGATGAATATCCTAAGAAGAAACCTTCATCTGATCTTGAGTCAAATTTACCTAGGTCCTCATCATCTCTCTTAATATATCACTTACTACTAAAAAATTTGAAATGTTCAACATTTTTAGGTCTACCATTCCATAATTCTTATGTAGTCTTGTCACCATTGATCCTAATTTGACCTATGGTCAAAGTATAAATTGTAGTACTAAAAAATTATCTCCATAACCATCTGATAGCTTGGAATCATTTAAAATTATCCTTTCCATCTCTTAGACTATTATGTCCTTTCTCATAACCACCCCATTGTATTGAGGTGTTCTATTAGCTAAGAAATATATTATTATTCCATTAACGTCACAAAATTCATCAAATTCATTTAAACATAAATCTGTTCCTTTTTCAGACCTAAGACACTTGATCTTTACATTCATTTAATTTTCAACCAAAGATTTGAAAGTCTTGAACTTGCCTAAAGCTTCTAAATTCTCTTTTAGGAATGTTACACAAGTCATTCATGTGAAGTCATCTATAAGAAAAATGAAGTAAATATCACCTTGAATAGTTTGAAACCTTATGGGTCCACATATATCAATATGAAATAGTTATAAAGGTCTAGTAGTGGAATATTCTTTAGACTTGAATCTTCTCCTAGTTTGCTTACCATGTTGACATGCCTTGTATAGAGCATCTGTAGGTTTAGATATTTTGGGCATATTATTCATAGATCCATTAGATCTAATCTTGAGAATATTATAAAAGTTAATATGTCCTAACCTATTATTCCATATCCAAATATCATCTACTTTTCTTTTGAAACAATTCTCTTTTGTGATCTCATTTAGTACATAGAGATTATTCTCAGTTCTCTTGGCTTTAGTAATCAATCTTCCTAGTTTTGCTCTCTTGATTTGACATCCATTTTCATTAACTATTAGAGTGTGTCTTTGAGTGCACATTTGGCTCACACTAAAAAATTTGTGTTTCAATCCATCTACATATAACACATTTTCTATTTTGGTCTTCCCATTGTCTAAGCTCAAAGAACTTTTCCCAACTATGTTAGAAAATGTGTTATTCTCAAACCTTATTAAACTAATGGAAATCTTATTTAAGGTAATGAGATTGATTTTATCTTCTATCATGTGAATTAAATAACCACTATCTATATACCATTTTAAATTTTCATTTTGAGTGTGAAACGTAGTTTGGGCTATCATAGATTCTTCTCCTCTACTTTCTACTTCTTTTCTACAGGGTCTGCTTTCTTGATCCATCCTTTAGTGTCATGAATCCTAACCTATCAACATGACCATTTTTCTTGATAAAATATCTTACACTCTCTCATGATGTGTCCTCTTTAGTTGTAACTATAACAAAGAATATTGCTTTTCAATCTACAATGAATAGCTTTATGTCCAAATCTACCACAATAAAAATAGTGACCAATGAAGGTGTCCACATACTATGGTTATTTTAAATTATTTTCTTCTAATAAATATAAGATGAAACATTTTTATCTTTTATGTTACGTGATGGAGAAAGGATCTCTTTGACTTGATGATGCGTAACTTCAAGTTTGGTAGCTTTTACATAGGTCTTGATTCTACCAGTTTCATCACTCTTTGACTAATTAGTATCTATTAGAGCTATAAATTTATTGAATTAATTTATTTATTATCTAAATACAAGACATCTCATGTCATAATAGGATATTTGAATATCCAATATACTACTAAGCTTTCTAGTAATTTATTCATACCTTTGATAAGTCCTCATCTTGATAGCATCTTGATAAAATTGTATCTCTAAGGATTTTTATTTGATTCTCAGCTGAGTGCATTATTATATGTGATCATTTTATTTTAAAAAATACTCAAAAATTATTTCACTAACTGTGGGTAGGTTCTCATTGCAATCATATAAAGTACTTTCATTACTAAGATCTATTTCTATGTTCCAAAGATCTCTCTTAGACTGTTAGGTCTGCTCAAGGGTCCAAGGTCTGATACCAATTATTGGAAGTAGATGCCAAGAGGGGGGTAAATTATTTTCTTTAAAATAATTACTCAATTTCATTCAACATTCCATGAATCATTCATTTCATATACAAGATTAATACATAAGCAAATAACTAATACAAGCATATCATGAGAAAACAAAAAAGATATGTGGGAATCCCTCTTGGGGGGATAAAACCCACTAAACCATGAACATGGAAAAAATTAATATAATTTAAATATATAAATTTTATTTTAGCACCAAATTCATAAGGAGATTTAATCCCTACTTAGTTGAGCACCCACTCAACTAGTCCTCTGCAAGCTCTATCTTGAAAGGAGGATCCAACCTCATAGGTAAATAAGAACCATCCAAGTCACCTCTAATCTATGATCACATTATAACACATATTTATAATCTTAAAATGATTATTACCTCCTTTTCTTACACTCTTTACCCTTAAATCTCACTCAAATAACCTCTTAGGCCTTCTCGCTCAAATAACCCTTTATTTGGTAGAAATAGGTTAAATAACCTTCCTTAATTCCTATAAAAAATATTTATATACTCATGAAATTATTTTATTATCTTCTTTATGATATTAAATATCTTATCCTATTCTAAAAAAACACTATATACTTCGCTCAATAGCTCAATCCTCTCAACTAGTCAATTTAGGCCTATTAAGCCTTTTTAAGTACTTGACCCTTGCTCTCACCCATATTGGTCAGCCATGATCCTTTAAAAACATAAAATAAATTTTAAATATATTACCATACACATTTAAAATTTTAAACAAACATTTCACAAGTTGGTCATAGTCCATAAGGACCAAATCCTTCATTAGGCCTAAGGGAGACCTAATGCAATTAGGTTTGTTTTATCCACACGTTACCATTTTGACCCTTAAGAAAAATTATTATCTTATAAAATAGATTATAAAATTCAAAAAATCCTCAAATATACCCTTTATAATTTCAAATTGTGTCCCTAAATCCATTTGGCTGATTTCATTACTAGGACCTACCAATTAGGTCTCCTTGCCAATAGGCCTTCTCATTACTTGTAAGTATGTCTTATAAATTTGAATAAAATACACAAATTTATCACATAAAACATGAATAAAATAATATTAATAATATCATAATGACTTAAAAAAATTCCCAAAATTATTTATGTCTTCACAACATAGACCAAATGGCCCCAAGAACATTCCTATAGATGACTTACTCAGAAGCATTAAACACTATCAATACACAATCAAAAACATTTGTATTTAAAATATTTATTAGGGAATTAAAATTATAAAAAATGAATTAAAATTATCCTATTATTCCTTTATAACACCTTTAATAACTCTATATCATTCATCTTAGTGAAAATTGATTTAGGAACATATTTTTCACACATAAAAAAGTTGTCTATAGGACCAAAAACATAGTCAAGAAAATCAACTTATAAAACACCTATGGAGACACTTATGTGATATTATAATGTATTTGTGTGAACCTTTAAAATACTTATAACAAATTTTTAAATATATATTTCATGGTCATGTACCAATATTGGTCTTATAGACCAATCTCACTATGTCACTCCACACAGATTCCACCGAGTTAGACATATTAGTTTGGCAATTTTTTTTTTATAGGTGTAGGAATAATAAAAACTTATTGAAAAATTAGATATGAGGGATAGGTATTTATTAATTAACCCATGCATTAATATCCATCCGTAGTCCTATGCAACTAATCCATAATCTCATTCTCATTCTCTCTTAGTTTCTTCATTATTATGCTCATTAAGATAGTTTAGTGATATGCTAACTTCCATGACTAATTTTGCACATTTGTGGTCATAAAAATACTCATATATTTTCATGAGCATAAATTATAATTATTTCACATCATCCTCCATCTACTTAAATGCTTTGACTTGGTCAATCCTACTTATAACATCAAAAACCCTAAAAATAAGGGTTTTCTTGTAGCTTTTACTCACTATTAGGATTAAAAAAACCACATAAGGAAAACTTGAAGAGTCATTTTCATTTTATAAACACCAAAATAGGTCAAATGTACCATTATAAGACATAACCAATTAGATATTTTTGATTAGGTCTTTATAAGGGTTTTAGCAGGGTTTTGACTACCTTACCTTCTTAGCAATCATTTATAAAGGATTGCCTCTCAATCCCAAAACCAATTAAAAGTAATTAAATATAGGGAACTTACCCAAATACCATTAATTTATCAAGATCTCATACAAATTTTTCACATGCCAATGAGCATGAGAAACTTCTTCTTAGGTCTACAACACCCTTTTCTTTGCACATAATCAACCTTACCATCAAATTTATTAAGTTTTTATTTAGGTATTGATTTAAAAATTGGTAAAAATGCTTAGAAAAATCCATCTCACCATTTTAAATACTCTCAATATATCTGACATCCTTGGAAATTATTTAGACCCCTTGTTAAGCCACCATAGGTCACTGGTCACTTTGTGTATTTAGTCCTTATACTGCTAGTCCTACTTGGAATATGAACACAACCTAAAACCTCTTTTAATATCTTCAACACTCTATCCACATGTCATAAAACATAATAATGTGATCTCTTAATACTAACCTTGATTACTTATGTCTCTAATGACTCAACCCACCATGATACTAAGCTTATCTTACTTCACTAAGTTCCTCAAGTAAGACTTCAAGAACTCAACATCAATAACTCAACATCAAGAACAACAAAGTCAACATAGAAGTACATAAATGAAAATTTAATGAAATCAATGAAAACTTCATGAATTCCTTGCAACATATTCCATACATTATAAGCATATTCCTATTTAATTCTTAGTTGATGATAGCTTTATCTCAAATCAATATTATAGAATACAACTACTCCCTTCATTTAATTAAGCATGTTTTATATCCTTAGGAAATGATAATAATTCTCAATCCTCATTTTTTTGAGCATCTGATAGTCCACACAAAATCTTGATTTTCCATACTTCTCTTTTTGAAGATAACCAAAGCATCCCAAGGAGATACACCTTGTCTAATACTTCTATTTTCCAAAGTCCTCATAGCCGAGCTTTTAGTTCCTACAAATATTCCAAATTAATTTTATAAGGATACTTGGAATAGAGTGTAAATCATAGTGGAATATTGATGGATAAATCAAATTTTTCATTTAGGAGGAAGTCCAAGTAGATTTTTAGGAAATACATACATAAACTTACTAAGGAAAGGAAAATTTCTATAGGTTGGTTCCTTATCCTTAGATAATTCATACATTTGGAATTCATACAATTGGTATCCCTTACCCACAATATTTTTCAACTGCATGGCTAAATTTATCTTATGTGTTTTAGGATTTTTAATTACTTGCATTACCATGATTCTACTAAAATCATCTACGAGTTGAAACCTTTTTTTAGCAGTCAAACATTGCTTGGTGTAGTTATAACTATCCCATATTAAAAATGGTATCATAAGACCCAAAATAAATAAAAAATAGATTCATTTTAGTCTTAAAAACACCTAAATATAGCTTATCTTATTCTAAACATTTGCAAATTAGTACCCTTTTACCTATACTAAATTTTATCTCCCAACCTTCAATGAATAATACATGTTTTAATTTATACTTATTTTCTATAATGGGTGAAGTAAAACTATCCATATCACCAAAACCAATAAGAATAGACACATTAAGACTTGATATAGTACCTCTAATTTCTATCAGAGTAGCTTGGAAATCAACATTCCAATTGCCATTACTACATATACCCTATGGTTGGAAAATTATCTGAGTTTTATATTGGTATAATCCTTTTGGTAGTGATTATCACCACACTCCAAACACTATATAGTTTTTGGGGGTGAAATAGGAATAGTGTTGGCTCCCATGGGTTATACATGTTGATTATTTTAGGCTTTTTTTCTATTGTTTGACCTTGATTTTAGTGAATTCCAAGCTTTAAACAAAATTATTTTACCCTTTTAACTTACCAAAGACACTAATACTCCTTTTAAACATTTAGTTGTGATCTAATTTCTTAAAAAATATAGGATGGAATTTTTTTTATCTTTATTCTACTTCTAACTAATGTTAAAATATTATATCAATTTTTTCTAAGACTTATCCTTCTCTTCTAACCTATGGATAGACTCAATGGTAGTGACCAAGGTTTTCATATTGGCTATATTGACATAATGCATACATATTTCCTTCAATCCAAGTTTAAACTTGGTCACTTTTGTCTCTTCATCATGCATGTAACTTACATGACATAACAAATTCATAATTTATTTTCATATTTAGTGACACATGCTTTCTTGCTTTAGCAGCTAAAAATTAGTGATTTTGTATTCTTTAAAGTTCAAAACCAAGTACCTATTTTGTAAATTTATTTTAAATATCTCCAAAGTAAGTATCATAGGTTGGTACCCCTACAAATTACAAATATTATTCAACCATAAGGTAGTAGCACCAACCACCTGATAGGTAGCCACCTTAGCTTTCACATTAGAGGGCATGATATGTAAATTAAAATAATTATACAAGTGTACAAGCCAAACATCAACTACATCACCAAATTATTCACCTAAAAAGGTAGGTGGAATAAAATTCTTAAGATTCTTAATGATTGGGTCTACCACTTCTAATGGTGGCTCTTAGATTACTTGTTCCTCCCTTTACTCATTTTATAACACATGCAATCCTTCTTGAGGAACACCCTCAAGGTTGTTGATCCAATGTTCCTAAGTTACTATTTTACCTTGAATGGAATTTAAGGTTATAAATAACCCATTTAAGACTTATTCATGATTTTTAGTTGGGTTATATCCAGTTTCATTCCCCTTAGGTAATTTTTTTTTGTTATCTAAATTATCAATGAGAGGTGAGTTGAGCTCTATTATTATCCAAATCGGGAGCACCATAACCTCTACCTGTATTTATACCTCTTCCTCCTTGAGGAATGTTATTACCCTAGTTGATATTGGCATTATATAATCCTTTTAATCTTTTTAAAACTATTCTAAGGAGTGAAAATTTTAAATATTGAGGTAAGGTCTGATTTCAAAAATAATTTCCCAATGTTTTCTAGAGAAAAAACTTAGCTTTGATACTAATGTAACAAAACCTATTGTTTCTTAAAATAGTCAATAAAAAGTGTTTTATCACACTAAATGTATTGAAAGACTAAGAACCATAAAGAGGATTAAAAAATACAACTCATTTAAGTCTTATTGAGTGGACCTTATAATAAAGTGTCTCATCTCTTGAAGTATATTAAGCTTGATATATATGTGTAAATTCATACCCTTATAAATTCTATCTTGAACCCATTTCTATAAGTCATCTTTCCCATATGATCAACTTAATAAGACTCAATCTTAACTGATTTCTTATCTTGTGAAAAATAGTTTTCAAGTTAAATAAGGTACAAAAAATATCCAATTCAAATATGATAATAAAAACTACAACATTATTTAAAAGAAATAAAACTCAATTTAATACATAATAAAACATTAAGGTTCATGCACCAATAATTATTTTTTTATTTGATGGGGTAAAATTAAAAGGTTTTACAAGGATCTTCAACCTAAGTATAAGAAAAATTATGAAAAGTAGAGTAATCCCCAAGGGCAGAGAAATAAAGTACATAAGAATATAAACCACTAGATACCTACAAGTGAAGAGGATGAAACATAGAAAACATATTAAAGAAATTAATCTAGGAGGAAAGAATCCTCCATGAGTGCCTTATTAGAATAGATGGCCTTCATTATCTTCATCAACATGTTCTTAGTGATCTTTACCTAAGTTATCTTACTCAGACCTTCCACAACATCCTTCATCATTATCATCCTCAACTTCTTCTGAGGAAGCTCCTTCTTTGGTGTATTTTTGAGGGTTGATTTGAGAGAGGGTTTTAGAGAATAGAAATCTAACACCTTAGTATCTTATTTCCTAGGAGTGCCCTTAGCCCCAGTGTGTTTTGAAATGGACTGTATCATTTTTTTAGCTTCCCTATCAATGGAGTTCCACTCTTTTATAAGTCTGTTTAGGCTAATTTTAAATTCATGTAAATTATTGTTGAAACCCTCTAGCTATTTTTTGTTCATCCTGATTACCTTAGAGAGGGGTCCTTACCTTTTATATAAGACTCCACAATATTTCCCTCCTAAAATGAAATGCGTTTTAGTTTGATTATATTGAGTTAGAGAGGGAGTTACCTAGTAGTGTTCTTAGATAAAGGGCTTGTGGGAGAGGTGTTGGGTAGAAGATGGTGGGAATCCATGGTTAGGTCTTCATCAGGGGAGTCCTCCTTTGTAAAATACCATCTTAGTGGGACTTCTTTACCATGCAAGGTCTCACCATGCTTGACCAACAAGAATATAAGGCCTTGATGAATGATAGTATTCACTTCATTTATTTATAAGTTAAGGGCCATGTATTTTAGGGACTTAATTAGAAAGTAGGGTCAACTAATCTTAAAACCTTGGAAGTGATTAAGCAACAAAAAATGGTGTGAAAAAATAAGCATAAACTTACCTTCCAAGGAAATATGTTTCATGATTTTCAAGCACACCTCCAACCAATACCTAAGTAGGTCCATACACGAGAAGCCCTTCTTATCAGTTTTTATGGTTTCATTATTCCTAAAGAACCTTTACATCAACTCCATTTTCTTAGACTAGTTTTTAAATGCTTTTACTCCCTCATAAGACATAACAATAACCTCATTGATTAGTTCTTCAATAACATTAATTTTAATCCCCCTTATGTCCATGATCATCTTATTCCATTCAGACACAAACTCCTTTGTGAGGGATGCTTCATGTCCTATAACCCTTTGCATATATTCATTTAATCCCTCTTTAAGAAATTTTATCCAAATTTTATTATTGGTTTGAACCTCAAAACATGAGGTTAGATTGAGTTTATCCCTATCACCCTCATACTATGATTATATATAAAGAAGATGTTTGGGTGGTGTTCAGGTTTCAACATGCCCTGGTAGTGCTCAAGATTTACGACATCAAGGTGCCTTAATGAATGAGATTTCCCCCATATTATAATAAAATACCCATATGGGATTATGATGAAAAATCATTATTTTTAAATCCATTTGCTTTGGATGTGAATTTTGTTCATGTGGCCACCACTCCTTCACCCTATGAAATGATAGCTTTATTTTGAATTGCCTTGATGATGTGTGATGGGATGTGGCTACCATTATGCCAATAATTATTACTAGAAATAATTCATACCATTCATGTGAATTTAAATTCAATCACATTTCCTTTGATAACACATTAAGATGGTTAGTCCATACATATCATGTTGTAAAAATACATATTACACACATTTTTTTCTACCAATACAATTAAAATTTAATTCAGTCTTAAGGTCACTACATAAATTCATATGCATCTAAAGTTACTCATCATAATGATCATAACCATTTTAAAAACAAATTATCAATAAATCACATCTCAACCTTTCATTATTGTGTATCATGCTTGGATAAATTATGTATAGGGAAATGCTATTGATGTGCCTCTAAGAAAAATTTGCATATGGGTGCCAATTAAAAATAATCTTATATAACTTGTAAATCTCATTCAATAAAATATTGTAGTTAACTTCCAACTAAAGAGAAATAACTAGAAATCTTAAATAGGTGTGAGGTAGTTCATTAATACATTTCATGTATGTTTTCCCTTGAAATCCAAGGCAACTTTAACTAAATTAAATAAATCCACATAATCAACCTAAACATGATGTAAGCATAGTATAATATTAATTACCCAATTAATAAAATAACTTTAATTCATATTAATTTCACTTAAATTAAATAAAATTCATTAATAATCATGTTACCCTTAATTGGTGACAGTCAAAGCAAAATATAATTTATAAAATGGGTAATCAATCAACAACCATGCTTAATCTAATCAATTAGAAAACATTATTTTGACTACATTCATGTATAATAAAGTTACCAAAATTTTCTTCCACTTTGCATAAATTTTTTTAATACCAACAATGTGATATTATTAACATCACAATGAATAATAATGTATTCCAATTTAACCTTCAAAATTAATTGTCCTAGTAACTCAATATACTAATATCAACTTCTAAAATATTTCAATCATAGTCACCTTCCAATAAAAGTTTCCATATAAAACCATATCATGTAGGACTACCCATGAATATTCAATCTACTAATTTACTAAAACTTAAGATAAAGTAATGTAATCCTTTATAAAAATAAATAATTTGACCTTATGCCTTAATAAAATGACATATTTGCATTATGTTTTAACAACCATATAAAATTAAATAGATACCATCTTTGTTATGGCTCACAAAGGATACATCAAATATAATTTTATTTGAGTTTAATCAACCCATTAATAATAATGATACTTGTAATTTTAAAATTTGGTTATAATAGCAAATGAGATCCTAACCTACAATAATAATTTTACTCAAGATAAGAGGATTAATTTCTATCCCATTCCAAATTCCATCAAGACTCATTTGGATATCCACAATAACATATAATTCCACATGAATCCTTAAGTCTTTAAAATGTTAATGTGAGGCAAGCATAAATACCATTCTTCAAATATATAACATAATGTCAAAACCAAAATGAAACACACAGTTCCGACCTCCATTTGGTGATTTTGTATCTATTAACCACATGAGTGAAAACATCCCAATACTTCAATATTCTATAAATTCTTAGCATGCATTGAAATATGTAATCTATATTTACATTAAGTAATAGAATAAACAAGATTAGAACAAACATAAGCTACATAATTTATTCCAAATCAAAACATAAATAAATATAATTTTTATTTGATTAACATTATAGGAAAGTGACTAAGTCATGAATAGATAACTAATGACAACATTTCCTTGTATGAAAAAATATTCAATCCATAGTTAATAACTAAAACACCTCAAACTATGCATCTAAATATCAATCCAACCATTACAAATGCACATTCAAATAAATATTGAAAACCATAATCACAATTTGAACCAACACTAAGATACTATTTTTTCTAAGAAACAATGATTACATGAGGTACATAAGTAAATACAATAAATTTTCAAAATAAATTCAACTAACACTTACTTCTATAATCCTTCATAATAATGTAAGCTTGCACAACCAAGAAAAAAACTAAAGAAACATTCCATATATTATCACCATTTAAATTTTATAAGTTCTATCCAACTATATTAACTCTATAAATTAAATAAATACATGAAGAATTGAAAAACAATTATATAATCCATCTCATGGATGTTTATAAAATTAATTTTGAAAGGAATAAAATGTTCAAGTACATATGAACATGAATCATAAGATCAAATCCAAAGTGTCATTCCACCACTATTTCAATCTTGATAATCTTCATAAATACTATTGAGTCATAATTTCCATTTCACCAAAACATCAACATATTAATGCCTAATAAAAATTCAAAATAAGTACCCATGGGAGGTTGTTAAGCCATTTCATGAATCCTTAAAGGAGATGTTAGACACCTATAAAAAATATCCCCTACAGTGTTACCTGAGGGGATTCAAACCCATGACCATGGCTCTGATACCACTTGTTGGAGTCAATTTCCATTAAACCAAAATATCAACCTATTAACACCTGATACAAATGCTAGATAAGTACCCATAGGAGGCTATTAAGCCATGTCAAGAATCCCTAAGGGAGATGTTGGGAACCTATCCAATAGTTTTGTCTCCTTCAATTATTATATTTTTCTTGTATTTTTATCTCCTCTAATCACTTATTTGTATACTCCTATTCTATATTTTTTTCTTGTGTTCCTTCTTTTTATTCTCCTCTTCTTCTGCAAGTTTTTTTTCTCTTTTTCTCTTTTACTCTTCTTTAATCCTATGCCTTTATTTTATTTTATTCCTCCTTTTTTAGTTTTTTTAAGGTTTTCTACTTCTATTTTTTTTAATTATTTTCCTCTATGCTTATTATTTCACTTGCTTTAA
Organism: Torreya grandis; assembly: GCA_037957365.1. Lineage (NCBI taxonomy): Eukaryota > Viridiplantae > Streptophyta > Pinopsida > Cupressales > Taxaceae > Torreya > Torreya grandis. The sequence continues at coordinate 753,991 of JARHVA010002287.1, read as the reverse complement.
TTTTTTCTAATAGTTTTCTAGTTTGTATAGTGGCTAAGTCCATAATCTCCTAGATTTATTCCATAAGTTCTTGTTCTAATTATTTGTATTTTTGTATGATATTTTCTTTTATCTCTTTGGTTTTTTATAACTATTTTTTGTTTTCTATAGATTTTGATATAAGCTATGTATTCTTATAGGTTCTTAACTCCATTTCCTTGAGTTTCCTTAGTCTTTACTAGTTCACAAGAGACATCTATGATTCCATGTCATTTTTTCTTAGGGAATCCTTTTGATATTTATCCACTATCATGTTGGACTTTTTTTTATCATTTCCTTTGTATGTATAATTATATCCTATATATACTTGAAATGGATACCTATTACTTATCTATCTTATATGGAATAACTTTAATATATCCAAACTTACTCTAATCACCATGTTTTTCCCAAAAATATTTGTATCCTTATGTAGGTTTCCCACCTTATGTATCCCACCCTTGCTATGTCATATTCCTAAGAGAGGATTTATATTTGGTATCTTTATGGTGGCCTCTCTTTCTTCCTCTATCTCTATCTCTTCTTCATCCCCTTGTTTAGATGATTCAATTTCTAAATATGTCATTAGGTTTTTACTTTGGCTCTTTGGTTTTACTACTTTGTGTTTATTTTTAACCTTAAGTTTTGGTTGTGGTGAGAAATTTCTCCTTCTTTTCCCTATAAAATTTTTAAGAAAGTTTTGGCAACTACTATAGATGTTGTAGGTGACCCCTATTATTACTTTATTGTCTCAATTTTACTTTTTATTTTATGATGACAACCCTTCTCTAAGTGATAGTTTCCTTTTCCATAGGGAGTAAGGGGGAGTACCTTTTTCTACCATCTCTTCTTTTCCTGACTCTCCCTAGTGGCATAACCATTGGAAATAATTGTATTCATGTCCTCCTCTTCCTCTTATTCTTTATTGAGTGTTTTCAAGTTTATAATTTTTATTATCCTTGAGGATAGGTGGGTATTAGGTTGAGTTTGATATGCATTTATCCCTCCTTGCAATAGTGGTTTGTCATTTTTAGGGATATCATCTTCTTCTTCATCCTATTAAAGCCCATCCCTAGTTTACTATAGAATTTTTGTTCCCTAGGATGTGGTGTTAGACTCCTAACCCCAATAATGACTACCTCAACATGTTCATCACTAATTTAATAGAGAAAAGGTGGAGGGGTATAAAATTTGTAGCATAAGGATCAATAAAAATATTATCTACATCTATATTAAATTAAAATTTTATGTAAATTTTTTTAATAGTTTCATTTAAAATCTAGAATATCCCCTCTACCATACTCCTAATCATATTCTCCCATTGTATAAATGTTTCTACCTATTATATTTTAAGAATACCTTTCATTGTAGCTATTATTTGGGATCCTATGGGGGAATGTGAGCTCTACTCCACTGGCCCTTTATGTCCCATGATAATGTGTGTAAAGTACATGGAAAATATTAAAATAAGTGAACCATGGAGAAGTCATGGATAATTTTACCTTTCTTAGTTTTTTGTAAGTTTTCCAAGTATTGTTCATGTAATGTGGTATCTAAGTCATATGTTACAATCCTATATTTTCATTACATATTCTTCTATTATTACATTGACATTATGATGATAGACTGGTTTAGCTATTATTTAGATGGATTATGTGGTACTTGTTGTTTCTCTTAATTTTTTCTCATTTCTTAGTTTATAAGCAAGTAAGAAACTAGTAAAAGGGGTGTGCAAAGGAATACCCAATAAAAGTACACGTGTGATCCAAATGACGATGGGAAATCTTATTTGGCCTAGAAAGAAAATTTTGTAGATAATAAAGACACTATAAAAGGGGGTTTTAGTGATATAGTTGAGTAGAATGCCTAACAAGATATAAATCCAAGAAGTGTATGTTTGCTAGGAGGTTGTCAATCCATTATTGATAACGATTAAGTTTATATAGATGAAAAGAAAGAATACTTGCATCCAATAACATGAAAGTAAATACATGTAAGAATAAGAAACTAAAATTCTTGTTAAAAAAAAAATGATTAAAATAAAAAAAAGTGGGTCCATACCTACGCTAAAATAGTTGGGTTTAAGTTCAAAAAATTAGAGAAGTTTCTATGAACAAGCAAGAACATAAAAAATAGGGTTTGGTTGAACTAATAAAAGGAGTGTGTCAAAAAATACTTGATAAAAGTGCATGCATGATCTAGACAATGATGGGAAATCCTCTTTGGCTTGGAAATAATATCCTACATATAAAAAAGACACTAGAAAATGGGGGTTTAAGAGAGATAGTTGAGTGGACTACCTAGTATGAGCTAGATCCAAGAAGCATTTGCTTGCTAAGAGACTATCAATCCACTAGTGATAACAATTAAGTTGATATAGATGAAAAAAAAGAATACTTTCATTCGATAACTTGAAAGTAAATGAATAAGAGAAGAAGAAAGTAAAATGCTTGTTCAAAGAAAATGACTAAAATAGAAAAAGTGGGTCCATATTTATTATAAAATAGTTAAGGTTATGTTTAGAAAATTAGATAAGTTTCTATGAATAGGCAAGAAAAAAAATTAGGGTTTGGTTGAAGTAGAGGGACTAAAAATAACTTGTTATTTTTACCATAGTGATCATCAATAGTTGGGTGAACCATCGATGGTTAGGCTAACCATAAATGATTGGATAACTATTGATGGTTGAGGTGAGCATCGATGGTTAGGCTAACCATTGTAGTTGCCTGTGTGTTTTTAGGTTTTTTAAAAAGAGGTTAAAAATTGAGTAAATGGTTAGGTAGGGGTTTTGGTATGGGTCTGGTTAGACATGAGAAGCTAGGAGACAAGTTTAGTCAAGTCAGGAGGGTTAGAAATGAAATAAAATAAAGAAACAAGTACACAGTTACCTATAACTTGATAGATTGATAATGGTGTGTGCCTAAAACAATTATGCTAGAGTGATAGTACTTTGGCCTTGAGAGAAACTCAAATAGAGGTTCATATTTCCATTACTTTTGCTTAATTTCTAAAGTAAGGTTGGATACCTATGTGTATGAAGATTTGATAACTTAGATGTCTATCCTTTCACCTCCTACTCTTCTCCTTTTGTAGGATGAAGTTATTAATTAGATAGGAAAAAATTGCTAATTAGATAAGAGGATAAATTTTCCACTTATGATGCTTTAAATCTCATTTTCAATGCATAAGGGAAGTTTCTAATTTTTGCCATGCTTATATTGTACATAGCTAGAAGTGGATTTAAAACAAGTTAATGACTTGACCATCCATAATCAGGCTAACCATCGATGGTTAGGCTGAATGTCAATGGTCAAGTGTCTAAGTGAATTTCCTCAAGAAAGGTGTGTTTTAAAAGGTTAAGTTAAAGGTGTTGAGTTAGTGTTTTGATAGGTTTAAGTTAGAAAATGAGTTTGGTTAACTAGGTAGTCAACTAGACTTGAGGTCAAATGAGGTTCAAGGTGTTTTGACATCTAAAACTATCATGTGTAGTTTTTGAGTGTATACATTTTCCCCTTTTTATTATGTGGCTTTGATTTAAAAAGTGGTAAAATAGAAATGAATGGATTTCTAGTCACGGTGTAATTACCTCAAGTATGAGAGGAGGTGTTCCCCCTCAAACTAGGAGTCAATGAGGCAAAACTAAAATTGGGTCAAGGTTTGATAAATGGTAAATAGTGAGTCACCAGGTGAGAAACACAAAAGGATTGGGAATTTAAGACACAAACATGTGCACAAAACATGACTAAGTGTGATAGTAAAGATCATGCAAAGATTAAAGTTGCCAATGTTGGTAAAAATAAGGTCAAATTTAGAAAAACATATGATAGGGGTAACTGGTCCACAACATGGGTCATAGTTGACTAGGTCATTCCTATGAAGTCTAATAGATAGGGTCAATGTTTGTCATAGGTATCTAGGGTAGGAAGTGCTCTTTTGAAAAACATAAATGGTCAAGTCACACATAAGGTGTTTTAAATTGTAAAAGTTTAACATGGCAAGGTTGGTCAATGTGGTTAAAATCACTAGTGCAAGGTCTTCATAAAACATGCAAATAGTTTGGGTCAAAATATCCAACATTGAGGTGGATATGGTCAAATGGGGTATCAGAGAAGGTTATATTCTGAGAGTGTAAGGTCTGGTTTAGATGAGGATTAGGTGATCTCCCAAAAATTTAGCACCTAGGTGGAGTGCCTTAAAAAAAAATGTGAAAAGGGTGGGTGACCTTGACCATTGATGATCAAGGAGTTTCCCTAGGGTCTACTATCGATGGCCACCCTAACTATTGATGGTCAATAAGAACCCTAAATATCCAAAAAATAAAAAGTAAAAATTTAAAATCATTTTCACTATTTAACAATTTGATATTTTTGCTCTAATATTTTGTGCTTTAGCATTTACTGAGGTGGAGTTGATTGAGTGGTTGATCAAGTGTTCAAGTTTGATCAAGAGTTGACTCGATGGAGGGTGGATGAGGGCATAGCCAATTAGTGGGATGAGGGCTTCAACCATGTCAGTGATCATGAAATGAGGTAGGTGTTGTTATGAAATTGATAGTATAGTTAAATTGGTGGTATTAGAGTTCTATGGATTAGGTAGAAAGGAAGGTCATAGGGTTTTGTAAAGTATCCAAGGCTATGATGCCCTATGGTTTGTTTTTAGTGGAATTGGGAAAATTAATGGGGTAAATGGATATTTGAATGGTGTATTTGATTAGTATTGTGTTGTAAAATAGGTGTATTGAGTTTTATTTTAAAACCTAGGTGTGTTTTGGTATTTTTGGGGGTCTAGGGTTTGAGGGTTGTGCCACTAGTGGTCACCCACAATGATCATCAGTGGTTTGACCTGATCATAGATAATAAAACATGAGGTTAAAAGGGTATTTAAGGACCATTGATGGTTCAAGGAACTATTAGTGGTTTAATTTTTAGGGGTAGTGTTGGTTAAAAAGTGACAGTTTTGTTAAAGATTTTAAAGTTTGTAAAATGTAAAATGGAAAGTATTAAAGTGTTTTAATGTATTTTTAAATCTTTTAAAAGGGTGTGTTAAAGTTTTGAGAGGTGTTAAAGTTAGTATGGTTACTATGTTTGTGAAGTTTTAAAGTGTTTGAAGAGATGTGTCTAGTGATGTAAAAGGTTGAATGTAGGTTTTATAGGATGAGATGTCTAAAAGGGCTGGTGGGTAGAATAAGGTGCAAGACATGTTAGGTATTAGGGTAGAGGGTTAATAGTTTCAATTATTTGTGATAGAATTATTTTGAAGGTAAGATGATGGTAAAATTATGGTAAATAAAGGTAAAGGTTGGTTTTTAGTGTTAGAGGTAATAGGTAAATATGATGGGTTAGACTGGAATAGGGTGAAAAAGATAGGTGTAGATTGGTACTTAGATTGATGTGGAAAACTAAGTGTTCATGCTAATATTATTTTTTTTCAAGCCCACAACTAGATTCAAATGAGGGACAAAGTCCCTAAGATCTTCACTGAGGTTCATGATGGGATGACTAATGATGAGTGGAGACACATAGAGAAGGTTAACCTAGGGGCCATGAGACATCACCAACACCTACCATAAGATGCAAGTATGATCATGGCCCTCATCAAGAGATGGGACCCAACCATGAACACATTTGTGTTATTGATGGGAAAGGTGACTATCCTCTTAGACGATATTTAGTGGATTACATAGCTACCCATTCAAGGGGATCCAATCTATCATATAGAGAGTGATGAGTAAGACTACCACATGGACCTAATCTATGGAATATATTGGGTCCAAGCTAGGTATCATGAAAGTGGTATTTATTATGGGCCACTATACTAGATGGCTGTAGGTGATAGATGCTTAATTATTTATAATGATGATGGCCATGTCATATTTTGTGCTATCAAATTTGAGTAGCAGTTGATTCCTTTATCTGCTTTTGGGAGTTATGGTGGAAATGCTATTAGGGAGGACTATGTTTGGTTGGGCACCTATGTTATTAGTTTAGATGTATATGGAGCTCTAGTATTTTCAAGCACATAGGTAGTACAAGATCAATGTTAGGATCATACTCTATTACTAGTCATATGATCATATATGAGTTTTGAGACCTTTAGAGCTACCATGGGATGGCTATGCACTAATAGACTAAAGAGTGCATTTATTTTGATGGCAAGGAGATTATGTGTTAATAAGGGCTAGTGGTGGTGTGAGTGACATTGACTAGTTTAAGGATGATTTAGTAAGATTGGTGGTGGGTGACATAGTGTGGAGTCCATATGTGGGATCAGTACAGTTACCACATGTTATCACTTTAGAGATGGAGATGGATATATGGGAGGTGGGAGGTTGAGACTGAGCTTATCCCATTTGACTAAGTTTTGAGGTAGTTTAGCCTCATGTAGGGGATTATAATAGATTTTTTGAGATACAGGAGGGAGGATGTAGAGTTTTTTCTCCTAGAGCTATAGCCATAAGACATTATTTTAGATCATGAAGAGTTTCTAGCAAGAGCCATGATAGATGATGTAAGGGTTCTAGATGGTTATGCAATGTGGTACTAGGCCCAATATGTAGTGGCCAATTTTGGATAGGGTGATGAAGGTAAATATCCCATGGATGTGGATCCCACTAGGCCAATAACACAAGGTGGTGGCTAAGATGGATACGCACAGGTAACATAGGCACAAATAACCAAATTATGGGGATAGGTGACGACCTTATAGGGTGAGATTGTCACTTTATAGGGTTAGGTGGTGATATTGATAGGAGAACAAGATCAAGCAAGGATCTTTCTTAGGTTAGTGGCTCAGGAGATAGATTCACTAAGGTATAGGGTAGGAGCAACAAAAACACTAGTAGGGACACCTCCAAGAGGACTTGATATTATTCCTATGACATTGTATTTATCCACCATTAAGGAGTTGTGATATTATAAGGTGATAGTGTTGGAAAAGTTACCATTGGAGATGAGGTATGAAGAGTATAAGGCTAGCTTAACAGGTGGTCCATCTATAGCTACTTCAAGATAGTGGGATTCTATAGTGGGGTAGGTAAGGAGATTAGGGGGAAATCACCAAATAGTAGTATAGGTACAAGTATAGGTGTAGGTGGTAGTGGTGCCCTAGGGGCCTGATATATGAGATTATATGATGTATATGTTTATGATTTTGATACCAGCCTGTGTGCTAATTAAGTAAGATGTATATGAGAGAGAGTGATTGATATATTATTCCATGTATTTATTGTATTATGATGTATAATTCATTAACATGTATGACTTTTTTTATGATGTATATGATGATTATGTTGTATGGTGTTGATGATTATATAGATGTTGATTATGTTCATGATGTGGTTATGATTTTGATTATGTGTTTAATACTTGATACTTATGAGATGTTGAATATTTAGCTTAGGCATATGATGATGTTTTATAGTTGTTTTTGTATATCATAGTGATGGATATGATGTTGAGAATCCTAGATGATTTTATTATGCTTTATGATGATGCCATTGAAACATGATTATGATGATATGTTTGATCTTATGATGAATATTTCAATATGTGTATAGTTGAGGTGATGTTTGGTTTATTCATAGTTAATGATTTGTGTGTTTATATATTTTATCATAGACATGTGATTGATGTGTTGATTTTATGTATGTGATGATGTGGTTTATAGAGAGAATTTTATATAATAATGTGGTTCATAAAAAATAATTATGGATATGTGATAGCTGATAGCTGATTTAGTCATGGTTATTGATGATGTTTAGGATGGGATGCATAGATGTATTGAAGTGTTGGTTTGTGTATTGTGAAATAACAATATGGCATGCTATTTATGATGTGTTTTTTTGGATATGATGTTGTTTATGCTATTTATGCCATGATAAATTATTATTGATATAATGATGTTGTGATGTGATGGTGGATGCTTTATGGTTTTGATGTGTTATTTATGGATAGGATATGGTTTATAGACATGGTTCATAATATTATGATGTATATGGATTATTTGATGAAAATGATGTTTTGAATGTTTTGATATGACATGTGATATTAGGATATAATGAAAGCACATAAAGGAGGTGTAGATAACACACTAAACATGGAAAAGATAAAAAAATCATGAGACATATGTCCACACAAACTAATGAAGAGAGGGTAAGAAAAAGGCAAGATGTTTTCATTGGCAAGGGTCTAACAAAACTAAATTTGGATGAAAATAAGCCTTTCAAATGCTTTACATGAGCATGATTGGATGGAAAAGGAAGGTACCTTGATCACTTTATGTCAAGTAAGTTCACAATCCCTTGAGTTTAGAGAGGTTATGAAGGGAAAGTAGATGATAGGTAGATGGTTGAATAGGAAATGGGTGATATGGTAACCTGATGCAAGTTAGAGTGCCTTTACTATAGGTGACCAAAGAATCATAATAGACAAGTCCATGTTTTAATACAATGTGTATACTGATCGATGTGAAAAAGTCTATGAATGCTATACATAAAATCTAATTATGGCTTATTTTCTTTGATTTTGACATAAGGTTGTTTGTCATTTTGATAAAATTGGTGAAGCTAATCAATACGATAAGCTTCAAAGGATTGATATGACAACTTTGACCTAGCCATCCTTTAAGGGAGTGGTCTAGAATTAGATTTGTTTATTTTGTAGCTATCATTTAAGGGAGTGGTCTAGAATTAGATTTTTTTATTTTGTAGCTATCCTTCAAGGGAGAAAACTAATTTTTAAGTAATTGAATTTTATGTAACCATCTTTCAAGGGAGTAATTTGTATTACTAGATATGTTTACCTAAGTTATATTTAAGTATTCTAATTTGATTTTGAATGCTAGTTTTGGACATGGACAAGTCTATTTAGGCTTAGAGGTCTATCTTTATGGAGACAAGACTTTCAACACAAAAGGTTAATGATAGATGAGGGAAAGTGGTTTGAGAGACAACTGATCATAGGATTCCATCTGATGAAAGATAAAAAGTATCCATGAGAACCATGCCATAGGTAGAGCCATGGTATCCATGATTACGATTAGGCTATAACTATTATGGATAATCACATGGTCCTATACTATAATTAATTATCCCTAAGAAGAATAGTGTTGATGTGTATGGAAAGTGAGAATCTCATAAACAAAAAGAAAATCTTAAGGTAGACACACAGGTGAATATGGCCCATCTTAACAAAATAAAGGATATAGATGCAAAGCATTGAGAGGTTTAGGTTCTAGTTTGCCTTTGATATAAGATAAATGATAAGATCTTAATCCATAGTTATGGGTTATGATGTAGGATCCAAGCCAATTAAAAGCAAACTTGCCTCTATTGCTTTTATCCATATTAGTCACATATTGGTTTTATTTAAGGATGAGGTCTCTGATATTGAATTTTTACTCTTTCAAGTGTTTTTTGTAAGTATGCTTGATTCATTATTAATAGACAAGAAGATGATGAAGTCCTAAGAGATGATGCTTGTCAGGTAGTTTAGGACAAGTGAGATGTTCCTAATGATAATCACTATTAGAAAGGATCTCATGTAAGGATATGTGAAGAAATGGAATCTAGAATTCAAGAGGCAAGACTACGTCTACTCTAAAGATGAAATAGAAAGAGGTAGTAACCATAGATTTTTGAATGCTAGTATGATAGGCCCATAAAGTGAAGGGGATTTGTAGGTGCCAATCCCAACTTGAAGCACTTACTACTTTAGTTAGCATTTTGGTGAGAGCTTTTTAAGAGGCTTATGCCTATCCATTTTCTTTGGGATGATAGGATGAGGAAAATATTAATTTGATGCCAAAATCATTGAAAAAACATTAGTCTTTCTTATTTTTAAAGGATTTACCATTGTTAGTGATGATCTTATGGGGAGCATCAAAGTGACAGATGATATGATGATTGATGAAATCAATAATATTTTCATCTTTGGTTGAGATAAGAGGAATGACTTCCTCCCACTTGGTGAAATATTTAGTAGTGATAATTATGGATTGGTGTCATTGTGAAGAATGAGGATTGATTTCCCTAATAAGGTCAAGACCCCATTACAAGAAGGGCCAATAGTCTTTGGATACTCGAAGGCCATAGGTTAGTGCATGATGTAAGTTAGCATGATATTGAAATTTGACACACTTATTTACATAATAATGATAATATTTATTGAGGGTGGGCCAATAGTAACCAAGGTGAAGGATATATTTAATGATAGCTAGGCTACTAATGTGTCACCCACAAATTCCATCATGTATTTCCTTGATAGCTTGGGAAGCTTCATGACTATGTAGACAATAGAGAAGGAGGCCATTGAAGCCATATTTATAAAGGATTCCCCTTAGTATGGTTTAATGAGATGTACTTTAAGAAAATTCTCTTTGGGCATTCCTTGAAAGGTTGGGAGGAACAATGTTAAGGTTAAGGTAGTTAAAAGTTTGGTCATACCAAATGTTGGAAGGAGATAATTCCACACTAAAAATGATGGGAAGGTCAAAAATAATATATGAGGGTGTGATAAAAATATGGATGGTGAAAAATAGTTTATATTCGATAGGTTGAAATGGGATTTGGGAAGCAAGGGAAGCCATTGTATCCATGAATTTGTTGGTAGATCAAGGAACTGACTAGATAAGGTAATGTTTAAATGATGCTAAGAATACATTGACAAGTTGTTTGTACTTCAATAAGACATTATTTTTACATTGGTAGGATTCATTGCCCTGATTGATGACCAACTGGGAGTCACCAAAGACACTGATTATTTTAACTCCTAAGGACAGTGCAGTTTGGAGACCTATGACCAGGGCTTCATATTTAACAAAATTATTGGTGAATTTTAAGTCAAGTTTAAAGGAAAGGGGAAGAGGTTCACCATTAAGGGGAATGAGAATAACTATAGAACTTCCACCATGTTGACATTTGGAGCTATTAAAAAACATGGTTATTTGGTAGGTGGGTTCTTCCTAAGAAAGAGTTACGATGGACTCACTTGGAAATTCCAACATAAGTGGTTGATTATTTGGTAGAGGATCTTTGGAAAATTAGGTGGCAATGAATTTCCATTTAATATAATTTAGATGAAAGAACTCAAGATCAAACTCAGCTATCAACATGATCTACTTAGCCATATGTTGGTTTTGGTATAGTTTAGAGTGCATGTACTTGAGTGGGTCAGTGTTAGTGATGACATAGGTTTTATGATAAAGAAGGTAGTGATGGAGTTTTGGGGCCAAAAATACTAAGGTGAGGTAAAGTTTATTAGAATGAGTATATTGAGTCTCATATTCTATAAGTGTGTAGCTAATGTACTAGATATATTGCTCTTTGTTCTACTTATCATAGTGAGTGAGAACTACCCCTAAGGAATGGTCTGTGGCATATATATAAAGGTATAAGGGTTGGTATTCTCTAGGAGGGATGAGGATAGGTGGAGATAGAAGGCACTCCTTGATTGAATCAAAGTCTTGTTGATAGTCTTTGGTCCACTTAAAAGAGGTGTCTTTCTTTAGGAAATGGTGAAAAGGTTGACATTTATCTAATAATTGGGAGATGAAGTGACAGATGGATTGAAGCTTCCCCTATAAGATGTAGAGATGCTTAAGTTTATTAGGAGGATGCATCTCCAAGATTTATCTAACTTTGGTAGGGTCCACTTTGATTTATTGAAAAGAGATGATAAAGCCAAGAAGATTTATAGATAAAACCCCCAAAATGCATTTTTTAGGGTTGAACCTTAAATGAAAATGGATTAGTCAGTCAAATATGATTCAGATAATGGCTAGGTGATCCTTAAGGTGTTTGGATTTCCCAATGAGATCATCCACATAGTCTTATACAATTTTATGGATGATATCATGAAAAATGTAGGTCATGGCACACTGATATGTTGCTCTAGTGTTCTTCAAACAAAAAGGCATGACCCTATAATATAAGGTTCCCCATGGGGTGATAAAAGAAGTTTTATGTCGATCTTTGGGGGAAATCAAAATATGATTATATATTGAGAAACCATCCATGAGAGATAACATCAAACATGAAATGAATTAAGCATTATTTAGATTTTACATAATTATACTTTACTTAGTTGAGGATGGTTTGGGTATTTCTTTTCTACTAGTGAGGCATCCATAGCCCTAATAGAGATACCTTTGGCTCCACTTTGGGCCCTTCTCTACTACCAGCTAGGGGCAAGCGAGGTTAAGGTCATAAATGTTGATGTAGAGGTAAAATCCCCCTATGGGTTTGGTACTGGGAATGATGTTAGAAATCCATTATGGATAGTCAATAGGTTAGATGAATTTGATAGATAAGAGATGTTGAAGTTATTCTTTGACAAGAAGGGCTATACGAGGATGCATCCTATGAAGCTTTTACTACACTGGCTTAACCTCAAAATGGGTGAAAATGTTGTGGAAGGTAATAAAAGGGTCAATTATAGGAATATCTTGATAGGACCAAGAAAACATTATGATATGGTCATGAAGGAAAGAAGAGTAATCTTTTTGCTCCATGAAATTTAAGGATTAGATGATTTTGATGATATGAGGGTTATATTGAGTACCCAAGAAGACATTGATAGTGGATTCATTTAGAATGGTTTGGTTTTTAGGAGGAAGGGATTTATGAATAAAAGAATCCCCTATATCTATGTAGGTAAGAATGGAATAATCATCTTAACATTTGATGGTGTTGATGGTAGGAGAATCTCACTCTATCATTTCAAGATGGATGAGAGGAAGGGTTTTAGTTTGGCCATCCTTTTGATAGGTTAGGGAGCCCAAACTAATGGTCTTGATAAAAAAATAGTTAGATGGGATGATATCAAAGTCTTTAGTCTTTGAGTGAGATGGGGTTGGTGAAGATGAAACATCCTCATCGATGGTGGTAATGGGTTTTAGTGAGGTGGGTTCTTCAGATGATATGAATCCAAGGTCAAATAACTCATGAGGTTTTTTAGTTTTGATTATGGGTAGCTCATGAGGTCCCCATTCATAAGGGCTAAGACCAAACCCCTTCCCAGCACACTTATAAAGGTAAGCTATTGTAAAGGTTGGTTTATTGAGATAAGAGAAGTTAGAGGTGAATGGTTGGATATATAAGGTAGTGGTAGAAGTAGGAAGTGGCTAATTAAGTCCCCCATAGATGAAATTTATTTGATGGTTGGGGAGCCTGAAAGGGATGATGGTTATGATGTTGGGATCATACTAAGGGTCATGTTTGAGGTTCCCATATTCTTGAAGAGTAGGGAAAACATCCAAGGATAAAAAGTGATATTATCTAAGGGAGACATGTTGGAATCTAGGTTCCAAGTAGTCCTTTATAGGGATCTAAGAAGAAGGGATAGATGAGCTATTAGAAACTTCATCAATGGTATGGGTAAGAGTGTTGTTGGTTTGGTTGGTGGTGAGTTAATGTTATTAGTAGTTAATGGTAAGGTAGATGAGGGAGGAATAATAACATCACTAGGCTGATATGTCATATTATAAGAGGCAAAAGGACTAGGGTCATCTTTGATGGTAACAACTTGACCTTCATGCTCAAATTTGACACATTGGTGTAAGGTAGAAGGGACACAACTCATGGTACAAATCCAAGGGTGTCTGAGTAACACATTGTATTGAAACTCACCCTTTATAATGTAAAATAATTTAAGAATGATACAAGGTCCCAAGAGGATATAGAGGAAAAATATCCCCAAGGTAGTGGCCATGGTATCATTAAAGGAGTGAAGTACCATTGTACTTTCTAAAATGATGTTCTTGGGTAGTTGAAGTTGGTAATAAGCATGGGAGGAGATAATGTTGATGCTAGCTCCTCCATCAATAATCACCCTTTTGATGTGGGTTTGATTGATGTATGTAATGATGAAAAAAAGAAGATTGGGATACTTAGTATGAGTAGGAGGTATTTTAGAATCTTGAAATGTGGTGAAGGTGGAAAGTTGGAGGGCTCCAACAAAGGGTCCAAGAGGTTGAGGGTCATCTGGTTGAACCTCTATATATTATAGAGCCTCTATCAGTGCCTGATGATGGCAGGGTGAGGTGTTGATCATTTCATAGATTGATTTTCATTAGTGTCTGGTGAATTTGTTTCAACATGATACTTTGGATGGAGTCAGAAGGGTTGGAGGGATAGGCTCCCAAAATGGATACTTTGGATTTTTGTGGTGGTATAGGTGAAGGTGTATGTATTTGGGTTTGGTTATAATGTTGAGGGGTTGAAGGGTATGTCCTAGGAATGGATAATTTAGATTTTTCCTTGTCCTTCTATTGGGCCTGAGATCAAGCAACCATAAGAATAGTGTGGATGGAGGGATTTTTGGGTTTAATGGTTGCTTCAGTTCCTCCTTGTCATTCTTTGGTAAGAGTGGGGGAGTAGGTAAATATTGGGTAGGTTGGTTGGGTAGTTGAGTTGGTAATGGGGTAAAATAATTTCATATAATAAAATATCATCCTCATCATATAGGTTATGAACATGTGCTTGGAGAGCTTTTCAGTTCTTTGTGTCATGTCCTAGTGCCCTATGGTATGCATAGATCAAGTTATCATTAAAACATGAGGGTTTGGTATTAGAAGAGTAGAATGGTTTGATAGGTGGTAAGATAATGGAATAAGTTTACAACAAACTTTGTAGGATGGTTTAATAATATTCATTCAAATGTTTTGGAGGTGATGGGTTTAAGTTTTAGGTATGGGAGTCTTCTTAGAAGTAGTTTTCACCTTAGAAGTTATAGGGGTGGAATTTTTTTAGTTGGTGGTTGGGATTGCTTAGTTACGGTTGGATTTCAGGTAAATGATTTGAGAGTGGAATATTTAGATGATGAGGGGTTGAATATATGTGGGAAAGTGGAGGTAGATAGGTTAGTTAAGAATGATGGAGAAATAGACAATTTGATGGGTGTAGGTAGAAAAAAGTGGGATGGTTTACTAAAGGAAGAATAGGTAGTTGGGATGGTAGAAAGATGGGGTCCTAAGATAGAAAATATGTGGGAAGGAGGTGTTATGGGTCTAGTTTAAGGTAGAGGTTTGGGTAAATATACCTTATTAATTGGTTTAGTTGTGGGTTTCTTTAGTGGGCTTGATGGTGTTAAATCCAACTTCAAAGAGGGGTGAGTATGGCTAGGTATGGGAAGAATTCCTAGAATTGTGACAAGTTTGGTAAGAGAGGCATAAGGTGATTTATCAATGTTAAATGGAGGTGGTTAGGATGTTTACCTATGGTTTTAGAAGAAGAGGTGTTCAGGGAAGGGGTAATAATGGGTTTAAGGGTGGATTCAAGTAAGGTTGAAGACTCAAATTTGTTTTAATAAAGGAGCCTTAGATGATGCCAAAAGGTGGCTATTATAAATTTGAGTTGAGAAGTGAACTATATACTTTATATGCATCTAGAAAATGGCTTCTAGATGGGTTTGATTCCTTGGTCATTGGTTTCAAAAATTAAGCCCTTAGGTGGAGGAGAGGGAATTACTCCTTCATCTTTGTTTTTGATGAAAGGTTCTAAAATTGGTGGCTATATGGATGAGGTAATATCCTCTTATGGGATGGTTTCCAAAGGGAGAATGAATGGTTCTATGATGGGGTAGGTGTGGTGTCCTCCAGTAAAGGTATGGACATGGTTGCTTCATTTGTTTAGGTGTCTAAAGGAATGGAAGGTAGTTTTAACACTTCAATGGGTGAAGTGGAGGAAGAAGAGATGATTAAAGCAAAGGTTATCTCCTTTGGTGTTTCCATCAAAGGAGAGGTAGATAAATCTAAGGTCTCATCAAGTGAAGAGAGAGGCGTGGTGGATTCATTTTTTTGGGTAAAAAAAGGAAAGGAAGATGAGTCCACTATTTCCATCAGTTAAATGGAAGAAGTAGTTATGGTAGTGGTATCCTCAATAGTGGGCTCACTAATAATAATGTGATTGTATGTGCCTCATGAGAGTGATATGATTCTGGTTTGTTGTCATGGTGATAGATAGAAGGGGCATGATTAGGAAAAGGTTTGAAAAATATGTCAAGGGACTGATTAAGAAGTGCATTGAGATTATCAAATGCAAGTTTTCCACTATCAATTAAGCTTTAGATAAGACTTTTTAAGGTATTTCACCTATTAACATCATGTACTATAACTCAGTGAAAGGCACAATGGTCATTCTCATTGTACCAACCAGGCATGGGGTAAGAAGCATCAAATTACTGGGGTGGTTTGATAGGTGGAATCTGGATGAGGTTAGTTTTCATCAATTTGTCCAAAATTGAAGCATAAGACTTCCCTATGGGGTATATTGTTTTGAAGGAGCTCAATTTTAGTTTCCATTTTATTAGTAGGAAGGGTTGGAGGAATTAGTTTGATGGGGTTGGTTTACAGTTGGTGGTAGAGCAGTTTTTAGGATAATTGAGTTTGTGGATGCTTTTGTCTTAATATTTGGATGGTTGGAATGGTTAGTGGTTTTGGTGGAGGGAGGGTCATTGGATTTAAATCTAGAATTCTTATTCTATAATTTCAATTTCCCTTTGTCAATGGCTCAATTTTCAAGTTTACATGCCATGGTGAATGCCTCATAAAAATTTCTAAAATTTTTAACTTGAAGAGTGGGGTAAATATGTTTGGCACAATCTTGAGAGAAGAGATCAATGAACTCAGGTTGGGGTAAGGAGAAAAAAAGTTGGTTGATGAGACCTCTCCATCTGGTTATGAAATCAACAATTGATTTTTCATCAAATTTCCTAATAGAATAGAGGTTGGTAATAGAAAACTTTTTAGATATATTTATTAAGAAGTGCTCTAAAAAGATATGGGCCAGTTGGGAGAATAAAAATAAGGAGTGCTTGGTGAGAGCAATATACCAATCAAGGGCTAGTCCTGATAAAGATGTGGGGAAGGTACGAAAGAGGAAAGCATCATCATATGCAATCAACTAACAAGAATGATGAAATGCTCTTTTATGTTATTGGGGGTCTTCCTTACCTTAAAATTTGGAAAACTTGGGTAATTCCCATTGAGGAGGATAAGAATGGATAGGAATGGATGGATGAATGGGTTCATTATAGATTTGATCATAGGATAAAAGGTTATGAGACCAAGAAATAGATGACTCTAGGGTGGTCATTTTGTCCATTAACATCTTGACCAAATCTAATTGAGGTTGGGAAGATACATAATTAGGTGGTAATATTTATTGAGGTTAGGTGGTAGTAATGTATGGATAAGTGATAAAGGGTGCTGAAGAAGCCACATATTGGTAAGCGATCATAGGAGGTTGAGATGGTGCCACATAAGGGTTTATTGACACAAATAATTGGGTGGAAGGTGATATGTATCCTTGTGGGTTATAAACATATGGGTAAGATGTCATGGGTACATGTTTGGGGGCTGATATGGGTTGGTTTAGAGGTATGTTGGGGTTGGTGGATGGTGGTATGGATGTAAATTAGATTAGAGGTATGAAATTGCTAATTGGTTGTTGGTGGGTGGTAACTCTAGTGCTAATAAGTAGAAGTGTTTGAGGCATGGAAAGTAACAAACTCTAAAGTGGGGTAGAAATTGGTGGGTTAGTTGAACTAAGGGTAATGGTAGAAATAGGGGTAGAATATACCTCCATGGTAGAATGAGTATAGGTGACAAGTAGTAAGGTTGATCTAATGTTGGAGGTATTGGCTAGGGTAGTAGGTGTTTAATTATTGGTCAAGATTTTGGATGGAGTTTGGGGAGTGGTATTAGGTGGGATATTAGAAGAAGAAGAGGCTTGGGTGAGCATGGGTTGGGATGAGGTGGCACCCACCAAAAGATGGGGAGGCATACCATAGGGAGAATCTGTAAGAAGAACTAAAACAAAAAGGGTATGGTTAGATAAGGTGTTTAGGTAGTGCTAAAGAACCACGTAGTTGTTATCAAGGAAGGTAGTGAAATATGGATCACCCTCAATAATAATCGAAGGCCTGGTAGGAGGGGGGAAAATATGAGGGGAACCCTCAACATCAAAAGTATACTCCATAGAGGAAGAAGAATAAGGTGGTTGTTGGTTAGTTTGATTTCTCAGTTGTTGTCTAGTAAATACCATGAAAGGAATAGAAAAGAAATAAATTAACTCACAACTCAAACACAAAACAATCCAAAGAAAAATATCTCAAGGAAAGCAAACATACACTAAGTTACATTTAACAACCTAGGGTTATTTTTAAATCTCTTTTGGCTTATGCCTTAGAAAGTGTGAAGAGGAAATTTGGTTTGTAGATCAAGTACTAAAGGGGAAATCTAAGGTTGGTTTCAGGTTGTGTTTAGGTCTTTAAGAGAGAAAATCTATATTTATCTTCAATACGTGTCTTGATATTGGGGCCTACCCCCTCACTTCACAAACTTTAGTGATAAGGGTGTCAAGTGCTTAGCCAAGATATACTAAATTTTAGAGCTTATACTTAACCAAAGAGTTGAGTTAGTTTTCCCCTTGGCAATGACGTCTAAGTAGGATTGCTAGGAAAGGGTAAGGTTTACCGCTAGGTGATGAAATCCTAGTCAAGCCTTGTCTCAGGTTTATTTTAATGGGTTGATTTGTTATTTGGTTTTGTAAAAGTATGTGATAACAAGAGTGAAATTTACGATTAATTATTTTGTTTTTAAGTTACTAGATGAACTAAATCAAGTAAGAAATCAATGTATGTAAAAGTTTTATTTTAATCCCAGAATAAATTTTAGATTTCTTTGGATGAACATAGAATAAAGGAAGAAATAGGGATACTAGGTCCCACTAGGCATGCCAAAATGTTTCTCTTAATTTCTACTCATTTCTTAATTTGGAAGAAAGTAAGAAACTAGTAAAAGGGGTGTGTAAAGGAATACCTGATAAAAGTACACACATGATCCAGATGATGATGGTAACTCCTCTTTGGCTTGGAAGGAATAATTTATAGATAAGAAAGACACTAGAAAAGGGGTTTGTTAGTGAGATAGTTGAGTGGATTGCTTAGCATGAGCTAGATCCAAAAAACATATGCTTGCTAGGAGGATATCAGTCCACTATTGATAACAATTACGTTAATATATATGAAAAGAAAGAATACTTGCATCAAATAACATGAAAGTAAATACATGCAATAAGAAGAAAGTAAAATGATTATTCAAATAAAATGACTAAAATAGTAAAAGTGGGTCCATACCTATGCTAAAATAGTTGGGCCAGGTTCAAAAAAGTAGATAAGTTTCTATGAATAGGCAAGAACACAGAAAGCAAAGTTTGTTTAAAGTAGAGGGAATAAAAATAATTTGATATTATTTTTACCATAGTGACCATCGATGGCTGGGTGAACCATCAATAGTTGGGTTAACCATTGATGATTCTATGACTGTTGATGATTGAGGTGACCATTGTGATTAGGCTAACCATCAGTGGTTACTTGTGTGTTTTTAGGTTTTTTAGAAAGAGGTTGTAGATTTTAGTAAATGGTTAGGTAGGGGTTTTGGTATGGGTCTAGTTAGAGATGGGAAGCTAGGAGACAAGTCTAATCAAGTCAAGAGGGTTAGAAATGAAATGAAATAAAATAAAATAAAAAGTACAAAGTTACTTGTAACTTTCTATATTACTAATGGTGGAAGCCTAGAACAATTTGGCCAAGGTGATAGTACTTTGGCCTTAATAGTAACATAAATAAAGGCTTGGATCTCCATTATTGCTACTTAATTGCTGAAGGAAGGATGGATACCTATGTGTAAGAATATTTGATATCTTGGATGTCCATCCTTTCACCTCCTTGTCTTCTCCTTTTATAGGATGAAGTTTCTAATTAGATAGGAGAAAGTTGATAATTAAATAAGAGGATAAAGTTGGCATTTACAATGCTTTAAAGCTTATTGTGAATGCATAATGGAAGTTGCTAATTTGTGCCATGCTTATCTCGTACATAGCTAGAAGTGGCTTTAAAATAGGTTGATGACCTAATCATTGATGGTCAGGCTAACCATCGATGGTTAGGTTGACTGTCATTAGTCGAGTGTTTAAGGGAATTTTCTCAAGAAAGGGGTGTTTTAAAAGGTAATGTTAAAGGTGTTGAGTTAGTGTTTTGATAAGTTTAAGTTATCAAATAAGTTTGGTTAACTAGGTGGTCAACTAGACTCAAGGTTGGATGAGGGTCAAGGCCCTTTGACATCTAAAACTAACATGTGTAGTTTTTTAGTGTCTACACTCGATATATAAATGTGGGATACATACTTATTCTATGATTTATTATACTATGGACTATTTATTTCTATTGATGATGATTTTATAATCTATATATATTATCAATTTATGACATAATGTGATTTATGTCATTTTGGTGATTGCAAGTTGTCTATGAGCGAGGTAGGTGATGGAGGCTGTAATCTAGAACAATGTTTTCTAAGAACATTGATATGATTGATAGGTATTCTATTATTTGATTTTCATTTAGAAAATTCTATTTGGTCATTTTATTCCATTATATGTTTGTCATCTATGATCCGTATGTTGTAATTTATGTTATACCATACCAATTCCATTTTGGGTTATTATTTGTCATTATTGTTCATTATTTTTTGTTATCTATTTTGTTGGTCATAGCCTTCTCTATACATGAAACTTCATTCCCTATTCTTGCAAGTTTTCCAAATCATATTTGTTCTCTATTAGACCTTATCAAATTATTTCCTAAACCTAACTAGACCATCTAGACCTAAACCCCCTTAGAAACCCATGTCACCCATGCTACCCTAACCCACCCCTTTGACCTAGAATTATTATCTAAGGATTATGGAATATTGTTTAAACAACTAAGATAGTCATGGTTTTATTTAAACATGGTTTAAATTCTTCATGCTATTTTAATATCACATAGACTTAGGTTGATGGTTGGTGTGGGAAATACTTTGAGCCTCATTTAATAAGGTAGGTGGTGAAGGTTTCAAAGATTAGAAATTGGTTTCATTAATCCCTTTTTATTAACACTGATTCATTTTTATATTGGATGGGGGGTGCTTTATCATTGAGTCTTCTAGACTCATCATTAATGGTAAGGTTGGTAGGATTGCCTTGGGATACTATGGATTTCTCTTTTCTAATGGAATTCAATTCAAATTGATTGGGGGTATGGGGGAAAGAATGGGAAAGAATGGGGAAGGTGGAAAATAGATAGAATGTTAGGAAGATGGAGAATTTTGAGTGCAAACAATAAATGGTTCATCTAGTTTTAATGGCAAATTGGCTAGTTTGGGTAACACATGGTGACCTTGGGTGAGTATGATTTTTCATCCTTTTTGAAATTCTCTACGTGTTTTTAAGTAAGTCTTTTATTTGAGTTTTATGGTTCAATTTTTACTAGGTTGCTATAATGATAAAAATTAGAGGCTATGTATGCAATTGGAAGTCTTCAAACTTTTGGGTGCATATGCATACCCACTATATCAATACATTGATACATTTATTGCTTATAAATTGTAATATATATATATATATATATATATATATATATATATATATATATATATATATATATATATATATATATATATATATATATATGGAGTCGAATGGGTGTGGTCTATGTTGAAACATTATGTGCATGACTGTGTTTTCCATTATAATAGCCAGATGCTTGATAGGTTAGCAACTTTGGGTTTGTTGACATATATATTGACTATGCAATCCTTTTTAAGGTCTATGTCTTTCTCTTTTTAAATGGAAAATATTTATGATGAGAATTTTGTTTCTCTTTCCTTTAGAATAATGATTGTGTGTTGAGGACTATGTTTCAACTGTGTCTTTAAGATTTTCAAGGGTTTTTTTGATTATATATGTTTATTAGTTAGACTTTGGGTGTTTCCTTGGGTTTAATAAGGAAATGTTTGAGATATTGTCTACATGTTATGAAAAATGGCTAATAGCAGAATACTTAAAGATTATTAAGTCTGGTGTTTTAAAATTATGACTATGACTTTGATGGTTATGTAATTATGATTGTGAAGGAATAATTAAAGGTCATGTTAGTTTTTGGGTTCATGGCGTAAACCATTTTTATGATCTATGATTTAAGGATGAATGGGTTTTTATTATTATGTGTTAATTTGCATTCAATAAACCATAATCATTATTCTTATATGACTTCTAGATGTGATTCTTGTTGGGTCATATTACACCATTATTTGTTCAAGTTATGTAGTATCTTTGTCTTTATGTTTTATTTTGAGTTGTGTTTAAATAATTGTTTCGATCATTCTATTTGGAATGGGACATGGTACATTAGTCTACCTATTTAGATAAGTCATGACCTTGATTTTTGTGGCTTCTAGGTTATCTGGTTTCAAACTATTATGGAGTTGATATGTTGAGCCTTATTTTATTTTATGTGGATTGTGTAAATCTTGAATGATTGTGTCATTGGTTACATATATGTATGTATGTATATATATATATATATATATATATATAGTTTTATATACACTATATTAATAATTGTGACTATTCTTTTTTATGGATTCTGGGTTATTCATTTTGGACTATGCTGGTATGATGTTCAAGCTTGGTCTCTTTTATGACCTTAGATCATTCAAATAAATAGTATAATTCATTTAATAGTAACTATGTCATTAGGGTTTATTTATTTAATAGTGATATATTTATATACATGTGTATTCATGCATGTGTGTGTGTGTGTGTGTGTGTGTGTGTGTGTGTGTGTGTGTGTGTGTGTGTGTGTGTGTGTGTGTGTGTGTGTGTGTGTGTGTGTGTGTGTGTGTGTGTGTGTGTGTGTGTGTGTGTGTGTGTGTGTGTGTGTGTGTGTGTGTGCGCGCGTGTGTGTCTACATACATACATAGAATGTTTATATTCCCTATATATTTAGGTGGCTATGTTTTTGGTCAATTATGCTAAAGTTATTCATCCAAATATTTAGATGATATACATATATATGGATATATTTTTATCTAGTTATGATGTTCAATTATGTGTCTACATGTTTATTATAACTGTGCTATTTTATTGAACTCTTTGGATTTCATTATAATCCTTCACTTGACATTGGGATTTTTGATTGGTCAAGTCTTGACTTCACCTGAGTAGATTTAATTTTTCATTATCTTGGTTTGTTGATGTTCATTTCATAATTTAGTCTTTATGGATTTAGTAACTATGTCAAAATTAAAATATTCCATTATGTTGCGTGTTGAGGTAGGGAGTCATAATTTATATTATGAGGATGTGATTTTTAATACTTTGACTTGGGCATTTTAAGTTGGCTAGGTCAAATATGATCTGTGGTATTAAAATCAAGGTTTATTATTATTTTTTGATTGAATTAACATTTATTAGTCAATAAATTTTAATGAGGTCATTTTCTTTAAATTATTTCATTGCTAGTTAGAATGCATGCATTTTCATTCTTGGACTAGACCTGTTACAAGTACATATTGTGGGTTTGATTGATTAAAGACCAATTGAAAAAATGGATGGGGTCCATGTAGGATAAACTCAAAAGATATATAATGAAATAGGATTAATTTTTTATAAATCATTAGATGATCTAAGTTAACCATCTTCACCTATAATATATACTTAGACAATTTAATTATTCTTATCTTGCCTTGGAATGAATGGAATTTGTTGTATGTCCCTTTTGTTATCATGCCTTTTTTCAGTGATCAATGTTCTTAGAATTCATTACCTATTCTTAGTTACCACAACCACCATCATGATAATGGTTGGGGTGGTAAGGGCCACCAATGGAGGGTTCACATGGCTAGTGGGGTGGGTTCATCCTGATTAAATGGTTCATGTTTGACTCCTAGATTTGATGACTTAGTATGAAATATGTTAATAATTTATTTATTAATTTGATTTATTGAATAATATATAGATATATCCATTGAATTTAAATTATCATAATGATTTTATTTACTAATAACTAATGTCATGAATAGATTATGGAATTAGATTATTGAAAGATTAAGTTGAATGATAGCTGAAGACATTATGCAGGTACCTTGTATTGTTAAATTATTAAGTTAAATCTTTATTATTTTATTTATAATTAGCAAGAATTGATTGGACATACTACCAACCTTTGTATGTTGTAATCCTAAATTGATTTAATAATCCACATGTGGGAGTTCGATGTCTAATATAATCAATTCCTAAGATGATTACTATATTAATACATCTTAGATTTAATCTTCTGGTATAAGATGGATTTTTTTCTTTTCTAGATTGACTATTTTCTAGCTATAACTTCTTTAAGAGAATTTACTATTAATTCTTGATGTCAATATCCAATTAAGATCTACTTAGATGTTTTATGTGAGACTTAAAATCTGAAATCTATTTTCAATTAGAAGAAACTAAAAAAATTATAAAAAGGTTATAACTTATTTCAGTTGGTCATTCTATGGAAATATAAACATGTAGATGTTTTAAATTAAATCTATGGCTGCATAATTCAGAATAAGTAGGTTTGATGGAAATAAGAAAGTAGTTAATATTCGTTTCAAGTTTTATCATGGAATACATACATATGGATACTTTACATTAATTGATTAAATTTAGAATGAAAAAGATAAAAGTGACACATCATTTTCCTTAGATAGATTATAAATTGCATAACTGGTTACTCTTATTTATAAATACATAGCTGCATTTGGAGCATCTAACCCTTGCAACAATACATAAGCCTGGTAGTAGGACTAAAAGAAAAATGAAATAAATATGTTCTTATACCATGAACTACATTATTAATGGTTGTGTGAAAGGTATGTTTTCAATTATAAAGTATCATTTCTCTAATTTATGTATGATTATGAAATCTAAAAGTAATTCGTAGACAATTATAGTAAATAACAAAGGAACTAATAAATAAATGATCATGCATAAAACTTTCATTATTTACTTAATTAGATGAATACATTATAATAAACTATAATTAAGTCTAAAAATGATAAATAATAATACCAACATCAGAAATCATACAAAATTTATACTCCATTATTCCTTTAGCTTCCTGCCCATACGTTGAACTTATTGGCTAGTTGCCTTGGCTATCAACAATTTTTTTTTATAAGAGTTCCTTAAGCGAAACATTTATTGTGGTGACACTCATATTAAAACTCAAATGAACCTTGTTACTTATGTTACTATAATCTATCTTTGTATTCTTGTTGGTTTTGGTTTGTCTAGTCAAAGTGCAATGAATTCATAACATACTTATGTTTTTTAAAGAATTCACTTATGACTTAATAAATTTATTGAGTAGATAGCTACTTGAATTAATTATTGCTGATTGTGAAAGATTTTACTTTCATTTATAAATCAAATATGTATGTGCTTAAATTCTTTTTTAGCATTATCTATGCCAATTTAAATAGTTTCAAGGATTATAGAAAGACAATGTTAAGTTATGAACTGTTATGAAAAAAATATGTTTGATATGATTGATGTACGAATTGTGTAATGACCTTAAAATATATAGGGTGTTTTAAACTAACTATTAACACTAAATAATGTTGTATTAAATATTTCCTCTTATACTTTTATATAATTATTACTTGAATGAGTAAAAATATGCAAGTGTGAAATTAATTCTCTTTGCTAATTTTTAAATACTTATTTAGCATGTATCTTAATTTGAAACATGAATCACTAAAATGATAAATTAAGAACATTAGGACTACCCCCTCTTATTTAAAACAATCTTTGAACTTAACCATCCTTAAATGGGACCAAAACCCACTAAGGAGAGTGAGGTAATTGCCTAGGGTTAAGGACCTAGAAATGGTCCTATGAGGAAGTATGAGTGCCACTTATAACACTCAGGAGTTATAACTATGTGTATACTTATATGACTTGAATTACATAATATTTATAAACATAAACTAGTTTATACATAGTTCTTTTTGTATGTGTTTACCTCTAGTGAACTACCTTAGTTTCCCTCCTTCGATTCTAGTCATGTTAGAACATAGTACATCAAACATTTCATTATGTTAGAAAGTCTTGTAAGTGGGAATAATATGTAACCAAATTTTACTCTGATATATAATTTCAAAAAAAAAATTGGGTTTGTTTCATTTGGTATCATAGCAATGTTATGCTCTAGGGAACTCTAGAAATGAGTATTTTCCTTTAAATAAGTGCAATATTCTAAGTTATCACATATAATTTCATAGGATAGTTAGAACACGATCAAGCAAAGGAAATAAACACATAAATCCTTTTAATATATATACTACTAGGGGTAGGTGTTAAGGATGTGGAAGAGATTGTCGAGGATGCATTCCTATTCATAATCTAGATGAATTGCCAATGAATAATGCATACAACAATTCTAAGGTACCCTATGTTGAAACAGTTAGTGGTATTACAACCAATAAACATGAGGAAGTACTTAGTGGGACCTTAATATCCCTTAATACCTTGCAAGAGAAGATTAATAATCAAGAACAAATATTGAACAATCTTGAGGGGGTATCCTAAGAGGAAGTACCTAGAGTGGAAATGGGACAAGTGAAAGGACCTATAATTTAAGAACCACCTTTGATAATAATTGACCTAATCAATAAAGAAATGAATAAACTTCCAAAACCTACCTTTTCAAGCTAAGAATTAGGTGATGTAGTTGATTCTTAGCTAGTACACTTGTAAAAGTACTTCAATTTTCACAACATGCCTTCTAATGCAAAATCTAGAGTATCAGCCTATCAACTAGTAAGACCTAAAACATTATGGTGGAACCACCATTATGATATTGAATGGTATCAAAATTTAAATTTGTCTTGGACTATTTTTGAGACTCAATTCTCTAAGAGGTATGTGAATGCTAATTATCAGGAGTAGAAAATCACTAATTTTTAGCACTTAAAATAAGATAACATGTTTATTGCAGAAAATGAGAATAAATTCTTGAACTTGTTACATCATGTGAACTATATGAATGATTAGGAAACTAAGATTACTAAGTTATCACTTATAATTTCATAAGATGGTTAGAACACGATCAAGCAAAGGAAATAAACACATAAATCCTTTTAATATAAATACTACTAGGGGTAGGTGTCAAAGATGTGGAAGAGATTGTCGAGGATGCATTCTTATTCATAACCTAGATGAATTTCCAATGAATAATGCATACAACAATACTGAGGTACCCTATGTTGAAGCATTCAGTGGGATTCCAACCAATAAACATGAGGAAGTACTTAGTGGGACCTTAATATCCCTTAATACCTTGTAAGGGAAGATTAATAATCAGGAACAAATATTGAAGAATCTTGAGGGGGTATCCTAAGAGGAAGTACCTAGAATGGAAATGGGACAAGTGAAAGGACCTATAATTTAAGAACCACCTTTGAAAATAATTGACCTAATTAATAAATAAATGAATAAAATTACAAAACCTACATTTTCATGCTAATAATTAGGTGTAGTTGATGCTTAGCTAGTACACTTGCAAAAGTACTTCAATTTTCACAACATGCCTTCTAATGCAAAATCTAGAGTATTAGCCTATCAACTAGTAAGACCTAAAACATTATGGTGGAACCACCTTTATGATATTGAATGGTATCAAAATTTAAATTTGTCTTGGACTATTTTTGAGATTTAATTCTCTAAGAGGTATGTGAATGCTAATTATAAGGAGTAGAAAATCACTAATTTTTAGCTCTTAAAATAAGATAACATGTTTATTGCAGAAAATGAGAATAAATTCTTGAACTTGTTACATAATGTGAACTATATGAATGATGAGGAAACTAAGATTACTAACTTTAATATTGGGCTTAAAGAGATTATGATGCATAATTTTAACATGACTATAGTCATATAAAATGTGAAAATTGGTAACTTGAGTGTGGCTAATGACACTTAACCTATAGGTCCCTCATGCTTATTTCAATGACCCTCATAAGCATATTTTAAATAATTCCAAATAATTCATAGCCTTCTAGACCTAATCCTAGCTCAACTATACTACTCTTTCCATGACAAATCTATCCTCCTAGGTCCTATACCCTTATGACTATAGCGCCCAACTTGGACTACAACATCAGTGCCATTACTATCCACTTTCAACAATCCTATCCAAATATATTTCTGGCCCTAATGGTCAATTAATTCTAGTTCCCCATCCTTCTCCTTGTAGCCTAATGTGAGTACATTCAACCCATGACCAATAGATCTATATAAAATCCCATTCATAAATCATTTGGAGAGGGTTGGTAATTATCAATAAGCAAGTAAGAATACAAGCAAGACTAATCATGTAATCTTCCCTATTATTTGCATATAGCCATCCAATACACTTAAAATCTTATCTAAATCCTTACACTAATCCCTAGCCACCTCAATCACATTGAGTTTATCATTTTTCATCTTCATACACACTATTCCACAAACCACATCAAGTGGGAGAACTACATATGGCTTGATCCCTCTTTGAAGTATTGGTATGTAGGCAATGTACCCACACAAGGGGTGTGGATACATGTTCAATGAATATTATACACACTAACCCCCCATATTTCTCAAATTTTGTCAAAGTACAAAGGAATCTAGGGTTTGAAGACAAAATCTACACTATAGGGAGTTTCATGAACATCTGGTAGTTGAAACTTCATAGGTAAGGTCACACAGACATAAAAATAGAACTTAGAAAGCTCAAGTCTCCTATAAAATAGTGGTAGAGGTGGATTAAAACATCAGTGCCACTAGTATCCTATTTTAGTGCTCTTATCTAATCATAAAATGAACTCTAGATCCTGATTTGTAACACTATCCTAGTCCTGCATAGTAAATTCTAGACCCTGAAATAATCATTTCAGTCAATTTCTAGCTAAGTCTTATTTTCTCTCCCTTATTAATATTTTTAGAAATATTAAAATTAAATTAAAACTACAAAAATAATTATCTTAATTATTGAATATTTATTTACTAATTTTACTACTCAAACTATTTAACTAAATTAGGAATAATACACCAATATTCCCAAAATAATTATATCATTTGGTGAACCTGACTTCATTTACACATAAAAACCCTAGGAAACCTATGGTAAATTTCCTATTGATTTTTCCTATATTTTTTTTCATTTTTTTCTTGCATAATAAAATTAGAAATTAGCATTAAATTTTAAAGTTTTGTAGTAATTTTAAAATAATTTTCTTTAAAACCCTAGTTGTTTGTACTAGGTCCTAGTATTTTACCAATAATTTTCCAACATTTTTTTGATTTTTTACTAACATATTAAAATAATAAATTCACCTCATATTTTAAAATTCAATAGTAATTTTCAAAAATAATTATTTTTCAAAACCCTAGTGACACATCCTAGGTCTTGTTAAATCACAATTTTTCTAATTTTTTACTTGTATACCTAACTCAAAAATTCACTTTAAATTTCATAATTTCATAGTAATTTTCAAATTAATCATCTTTCAAACCCTAGCTGCATATACTAGTTCCAATTTCTTCTTGAGGTATCACCTTACATGTTTGTGAGTTTCGTATCCTTTTTATGCATATTCTAATTTCTTGTTTAGATTATATCTATTTAATATTTTATACTATTATCCAAGTTATTTTCCTTATGCCACCTAAGCTCCTTGAATCTCTTCCTTTGAGATGAAGTGTAAGACTTAGTGGCAACCCTCTTGAATTCACCTAAATTACTTCAAATTAACCATATATCATGGATAAATAACCAACTTAGAATCCTGCTATAGATCTTACACATCCATATTACACTAATTTCAATGAGGATAATTTTGATGATGAGAAATATGAGAATAATAATGATGATATAAACATTGATGTTCATAATCCACTACATTAGACTGTTGATCAACTTCCACCAATTATTAGGAATGAAGTTGTCCTCAACAAATATTTGATCCTCCAATTTTTTCAAGAAAGACTCTAGGACCATCCCCGATATCTTACTCTTATTTTAAAATCTATCATGAAAATAAAAAATTCTAGACAAGTTGAGTCTTCCATTCCTATAGAGAAACTAGTTAAAAATGACACTATGGGGGAAATTGTGTCTCAACAACCCCCTATAACAACCCAACCTACTTCTAGGCCACCAACTATAGCTAGTACATCTTTGTATCCTAATGTGGCACCCCTTATGTAAGAGATAAGATCTCTTCAATTCAAGGTGCTAAATCTTGGGCAGGGTGCCTCTAGACCTATGTAGGATTTGGATTCTTTTGCTTTATTTCATACACCATTAACACATCACATTACTTTTACACCCTTGCCATAAGGTTTTGTTCAACCCAAGCTTACTCTATATGATGGCAAGGGTGATCTAGAGACACATTTGATAAATTTTCACATCGCATGCTTGGACTATGTATCAAATGGCTGGTTACTTACCAAGTTATTTCCATGGATACTAAAGGATTATGCTTTAAATGGTTCTACAATCTACTCAATAAGTCAGTCAATGCATTCAATCCTTTAGCCAACATGTTTCTATTAGTGTAGGTTTTTATTTTTTCCTATTTATTAATTAGGGAAATTGTATTTCTTGTGCATACATGGAGTTTTCCTACATTTGTGAGATAGGCTAGCTTATGTGGAGGTGTGTGTCATAGATGTGTCATAGGTGTCATAAGAATGTCATAAGTAACTCCCTTGATGGGAGTTACTTCTCTATTCTTAGCACCTTGTCACCACCTTTCATGGAGGAGTTACAATCTATTCTTGGGGTTCCTTGTCCACCTTTTGTAGAGGATTTACTTACGTACTCTCCTATTTGTAGTCCTCACTTTGGCCATCTCATGCTAATCATATTTTGGTTTTCTCCATTTTGTCTTGTGTAATTTATCTTATTGTGTTATTTTCAAATTTCTTTAGCATCTATGTGGTGTACACTTGCTTCAATTCATGTGATCATGTCTCCATTACACTCACATTATCCAAATTTTGGCAACAACTCTGATATGGTATCAGAGCGAGAATGGTAATCATGTGTCTGGTTATGCTTTTAGTTCATTTTTAAATCAAGAGGAGTGGAGTTCTCTTTGTTTTTTTATTTTCTAGATCTGATCTAAAATAAAAAAATATATCATTTTTGGTTAGTTTCATTGGGATCCTTGGCCTTTGGGTGTCTTGGCTATCTTCACTTCAGGTGTTGGTTCTATTCTTGGGCACCATTGTTGTGTGGAGCAGTAGAGGGAGGAGCAACACTCATCTGATAGAGCATACTTTCTGCTACAGTCCACACCAAGCTTTTGCATTCAGTGCCAACCTTCAGTTGCACCAAGCTTCTACATTATAGTTAGTAGTCAACTTCAATTCCAATAGTAAAAGGCCATACAGTGTGCAAGTCTGTAGGTTCAAGCACTTCTGGGCTGAGCCAACTTCAACATCCTTCACTTCTACCACACCATCAGCTGTAGGGCATCCAAAATAGGTCTATTTTTGTCTGAATATGGCACATTTTTCTAGTAAACCTATTATGCTTTGAAGTTTGGAAACTCTTTCATTTTTTCTTTGCCTAGCAAGGTGCCAAGTAGGCTGTATGGCATGTCCAACAGGTCTGCACATTTGTCTTTTATTTTTACTACAAGTATAATCTAGACTGTTTGTTTTTTGGCACCCTACCTTACTTGGCATCTCATGTGGCAACCCTTGGACACATTGAATCCATCATTCTATCTATGCTTCATTTTTAAAGTTAAAATTGACTTGATAAAACAAAAATCAGTCAATTTGACTAAATATTCAGTTTTATAGATAGTTTTGTAATTTGGGGTTTTTTCATTTTAAACTTGTATCTTCACCTATCGAAGATGAAGGGTGAGGCCCGGGTTGGTGAGAGGCCAATTCCCCTCACACAAACCTCTTTTATATTCCTCATTCCATTCTAAATCCAATGATTGGTTGGAAGGACACTTTTTCTCTCAAAATAGGCATTTTTTTAATGTTTTAGTGTTTTTTTTGCAAAAACAGTAGTTTACGAGAAAATTGAACCTTTAATATCTTGCAAATAGTAGCTCAGATTTGGGTGCCATTTTTTGAAAAAGTGTTTGTAATTAAATTCTCCATATTTTAGACTTGTTATTTGTTAAAAAATTACTATTTTATAAAGTGCCAAAAATTTGGGTCTCTCGGGACACATTTTCGACTGAGTCCGACGTCTTATTTGCTTTAGTCTTGCACTAATTGCTCTAAGACACATTATCAACTGAGTCTAATGTCTTTTGAGCATATACTTACATATTTGGGGGGGGGCTCAATATTTTATGGGGGTGTGATTGCTTTTCACAACTTGCAAATATTTGCTTTCATTTTCCTTTTTGCATAATTTCACAACTTGTAATCAACACAAATTCACCTAAATTTAGATAAAAATGGATTCTTTTAAATTTAAACCCCTAACACCCTTCAAATACCATGAATGTAAGGTTAAAATGTCAATCATTCTTAGAAGCAAAGGGTTGTATAGGATCACCATGGGTACTGAAGTAGAACCCAACACTGATGCTGAAAAGATCAAGTGGTACAATCGTAGTGATGAAGCCTATGGATTATTGAGCTTGTCTATGTCTCCAAAAATTCTCTTCCATCTAGAATCCTCCCAGACTCCCAATGACATATGGGACACCTTAGAAAAGTTATTTGGGAAGCTTGATGGGATGAGAGGTCATGAGCTCAAAAATGAACTCATAAGTCTAAGTCCTAGCAACTTTGACACTCTACAGGAATTCTTCGCTAAGTTTAAGGCCCTTAAATTACAATTGAAAGAATGTGGAATAGAGAAGAAATATGATCAACTCATACTTTCTTTTCTCACAAAGTTAGGTCCAAGCTATTAAGTCTTTGTATCAACTTTCCATGCCACAAAAAGTGCCCTTGGCACTACATGGAAAATGCCTTCTTTGGATTCATTCATTACCGACTTGACTAGGGAGTAAGATAAGCTAATTCAAATGGGCACAATGAAGTCTACTTAACCCCAAGATTTGATAGCAAGAAATGGTAAGGATAAGACTTCAATAAAGGAGAAGAAGAAAAAGAACAAGGACCAGGAGAAGAAGAAAGAAAACACCAATCCTGCCAAAAACAACACTGAGACTTCCTCTTCTAATGCTAAACCT
The DNA here is from genome assembly GCA_037957365.1 of Torreya grandis. Lineage (NCBI taxonomy): Eukaryota > Viridiplantae > Streptophyta > Pinopsida > Cupressales > Taxaceae > Torreya > Torreya grandis. The sequence continues at coordinate 720,895 of JARHVA010002287.1, read as the reverse complement.
AAGAAGGAGAAGGTTAAGTGTGCATATTATAAAAAGATAGGGCATGATGAATGCAAATGCATGAAGAAAAAAATAGATCACCTAACTCATCTTCTAGAGAAGAACAACATAGGTGTTCTTGAGTGTATCAAGCATAATTCATCTACCCAAGATTCTACCAAGGCAAAAGGCAAGGGTAAGGAGAAAGAAAAGGGCAAGGCCCTTGTAGCTACATCAACTTCTACATCTTCATGGGTCATCGACTCAGGTGCTTCTCACCATATGGGCTCTTTACTAGTTGAGTTTTCATCTTTAGAGCCGTTTAGCATGACTTCAATTAGTTTGGGTGATGACACTTCTATTTTTGTTGCATGGAGAGGGTCAGTTGAAATGGAAGGAGGAACATTCAATAATGTTCTAAGTGTTCCTTCTCTTTCAACTAATCACTTATCAGTGTACCAAATCACTCACATTGGTTGGGGCATGAGAGTTGAGTTTTCACTAGATTCAGTGGATGTCAGGGAGTTGCATAGTGATACGACAGTGGCAGTGGGTAGGGCCAATCACCAAGCAAGGTTATACAACTTCTCACATTTTGCATTAGATTATTCTCCAATAGCATTGCTAACTCATTTAGATGGATTCAACAAATTATGGCATGAGTAGTTTAGCCACCTTAACTACTGCTACCTTGAGCAACTTTACAAAAATGACATGGTCATTGGCTTGCCTTGTGTCCAATTCTCAAAAGGACTTTGCGAGGGGTGCTCCCTTGGGAAGCATCCCAAAGCAAAATTTGATAAAGGCAAAGCTTGGAGGGATTCACAACCTTTGGAGTTAGTCCACAATGATGTATCGGGACCCTTTCCCAAACCATCTTTCACAAGGGCCAAGTACATCCTCACTTTCATTGATGATTTTTATAGGTACACTTGGATATATTTTCTCAAACAAAAGTCTGAAGTGTTTGAAAATTTTCTAGACTTCAAGGCTCTTGTTGAGAAATAGAGTGAGAAATCTATCAAGGTTCTTTGAACTGATAATGGAGGGGAGTATGTTAGCATCAGGTTTGAGCAATTTTGCACCATAGAGGGGATTGATTTGCAGCACATAGTCACTTACAGTCCTTCACAGAATGGGGTTTTAAAATGCAAGAATAGGTTCTTGAAAGAGATGGGTAGCTATATAATTCACTCTAAATCCTTAGCACCATAGTACTAGGCTGAAGCTATTAATTGTGCTTTCTACATTCAAAACAAGGTTCCTCACAAAGCTTTGAAAGGGATAACACCCTTTGAAGCTTGGCATAAAAGGAAACTTGATGTTGAGCACCTCAAGGTTTTTGGATCCCCAACCATGGCCTACATTCTGAAGAAGAAATGCAAATCTATAGAATGACAGTCCAAGCCTTGCATCTTTGTAGGATATATAGATGGTATTAAGGGATATCACCTTCTAGATCTAGTCACTCATGAGTTGTTCATCTAGAGAAGTGTCCATTTTCAGGAGAGTCCTAGGGACTCAACACTTGACACTTCTTCTCCCTCATCAGATCTACTTCTTCATGATGATTCCTCATTAGATTCAAATTAGCCATAATAGGTTCTTGAGCCAGATACATCTTCTTCTTTGAGTTTAGATAGTGAGGACAGTGATGTAGAGTCATCCACCTCTAGTTAGTCAGAGGATGAGGAGTTAGTACCTGACTTGCCCACTTCTAGGCCACTTTGGGCCAGATAGACACTTGAGAGTGCTAACACTTGGGTAAGAGATCTCGCACACATGCCTTCTTTGCTTCAATTTTAGATCCATAAACTTTTTGAGAGGCATTAGGGGTACCTGAGTGGGATAATGCTATGGAGGAAGAATATTCTTCCTTAATCAAAAATCACACTTGGGATTTGACTTCACTTCCTAAGGGAAGAAAGATGGTTTGATGCAGGTGGATATATCAGACCAAGTTTGTAGTAGATGGATCAGTTGATAAGTATAAGGCACGATTGGTCACCAAGGGTTTCTCACAGGTGGTAGGCATTGACTACTCAGAGACCTTTGCACCCATTGTGAAGATGACTTTTATTTGACTCACCTTGGCTATTGTTGTAGCACATGGTTGGGATGTGCATTAAATGGATGTGAAGAGTGCCTTTCTTCATGGAGACCTAAAGGAGGAGATCTACATGGAGCAACCACCAGGATTTGTTTAGGATTCTTCCTTAGTATGCAAACTTAGGAAATCTATCTATGGCCTCAAACAAGCCCCTCAGGCTTGGTATGCCAAGATGGATTCCTTCCTTCTCACAATAGGTTTCACTAGGTGTCATTCTGATCCCAATGTCTACTTCTTATGGTAGGATGATTCACTCTTGATTTTGGTTCTATATGTTGATGACCTTTTGATCACCGAGAGTTCTTCATTAGCTATTATAGTGGTAAAGGCATCTCTTCAGGATAGATTTGACATGACAAACTTGGGTTTGTTGCACTACTTCCTTAGCATCGAGATCTCACAATCAGATTTAAGGATTTCTCCTACATAGCCTAAGTATGCTCTTGAATTATTGTCTCAATTTCACATGGTTGATTGCAAGCTATCTTTGACTCCCTTTCTATCAGGAGTCAAGCTTGAGGCTGATTGTTCTTCACCATTGGTTGATGCCACTCGGTATTGACAACTTATTGGTATTCTCATTTACTTGACTCACACCAAGCTCAACATATCATATATAGTGGGACTTGTCTCTAGATTCATGCAAGAACCTCATGAGCTACATTGGAAAGCAGATAAGAGGATCTTGCATTACATACAGGGTTCACATAGATACGAGATTCATTACATATTTGGCATAGAGGTTGACTTGGTTGGATATATAGATTCAGACTAGGTTGGAAATTCATAGACTCGTAAGTCCACTCTTGGTTATAGTTTCTCTCTAGGTTTTGTCTTATTAGTTGGTCTAGTAAGAGGCAAAATGCTATTGCTATATCATCCACAAAGGTAGAGTATAGGGGAGCTATTAATGCAGCTACTAAGACTATTTGGCTTCAGGGGATTTTTTCTGAGTTTGGCATTCCTATCAGGTAGCCCACCATCATTTCTTATGACAACTAGAGTAACATTCAGATTTGCAAGAATCTAGTTTAGCACTAGTGGACCAAGCACATAGAGATTCACATGCATTTCATTTGGGAGCTTATTCATAGTCAGGTCATTGACTTAATATTTTTATAGTCTTCAGAGTAGGTTGCAGACATCTTCACCAAAACTTTCACTAAGAGCAAGTTCATTCATCTACGAGCTCTTCTTGGGGTGCAGTCTACATTTGTAGCAACATCATCTTTAGGGGGGCCCATTAGCCTCTTCCTTTCTTTTATGCCTCTCTTTTGTGGGGGGGAGTTTTTTCCTATGGGTTTTCTCCTTTTCTCTATCTTATGGGAGATTGCATTTGTACATGGGTACCTCATCAAGCCTAGTTGCTGGGACCCATTTTCTTTTTCCACACTGCCCACCTAAGCTGTGCTTATGGAGGGTATTAGTGTAGGTTTTTATTTTTACCTATTTATTAATTAGGGAAATTTTATTTCTTGTGCATACATGGAGTTTTCCTACATTTGTGGGATAGGCTAGCGTATGTGGAGGTGTGGGTCATAAATGTGTCATAGGTGTTATAAGAATGTCATAAGTAACTCCCTTGATGGGAGTTACTTCTCTATTCTTAGCACCTTGTCACCACCTTTCATGGAAGAGTTACAGTCTATTCTTGGGGTGCCTTATCTACCTTTTGTGGAGGAGTTACTTACATACTCTCCTATTTGTAGTCTTCACTTTGGCCATCTCATGCCAATTAGATTTTGGTTTTCTCCATTTTGTATTGTGTAATTTATCTTATTGTGTTATTTTCAAATTGATTTAGCATCTATGTGGTGTGCACTTGCTTCAAATTATGTGATCATGTCTCTATTACACTCACATTATCTAGATTCTAGCAACAACTCTGATAGTTTCTAGTTCATTCAACACTAACATTGGTGATAAGGTCTCATATGCCAAATTTGCACAATAAAAACAAAGGTCAAATGAACATCTCATAAATTATGTTCTTTAATATAAGACTATCTTGGCTAAGATGACTAGCCCCATGGCCGATCAAGAGTTACAAGATCTCTTTAAACAGAGTCTCTTACTAGCTTTTCATGAATAAATTATGTTTAAAAGATTCTCTTCCTTCATTGAATTATATTACACACTAAAGGAAATAGAAGTCAAGTTAATTTTAATGGGCAAAATCAAGTCCATGAGCACATCATAAATAACAAACAAGAGTAACATTAAAGTTCCATACAAGGTCAAGACCAATAATAACAAGAGTCATAATTAATTGATAGTTAATGTGGATTTTGAACCCCCTTAGCATGTGGTTTTATTTACACCTCCTCAAAGAACCTTTACCAATCTACCAATTTCTCCAGCCAGAGTTTTATAGAAGCTATTAAAATGTAACATCATATCTCACCCTCCTATTTAATAAGTTAACCCAAGAAAGCCTCTTCAACTTGGATATGATCAACATGTATTTTTCAAGTTTCACAGGGCACCAAGCCATACAAAAAATAAATGCATTAGTTTGAGACATTAGATACATGATTTGTAAGATGGCAATCATATTGATCTTAACACTTTAGTTGTGCCTCCTTAGGCAAATCAAACACAAGATAAAGATTTGAAAATATTCTCAGATCCCTTTCCACAACATTCTAAATAAGAGATAGGGTACACATCAGGGGTTCACCATACATATCATGAACATCCACCACCAAAACATATAGGGAACCTTTAATTGAGATGCATCCTTTGAATAACATGATTGGTGTATACAATTCTAGAGTTCCAGCTAGACATTCCATCTCCTTCTCAAAGTAGGAGATAGTCAAGGATGATTTGGATTATCATTCACTCTTTATTAGATCTTACATTCATAATCATCCTATTCATAGTTTTCTCATAGATAATGGATCCAATGTGAATATGTGCATTATGACATTATTACAACATTTGGGATATTCAAAGTAGGATATTATCCTGATAGACATAGTTATCAGTGGATTCAGTGGGCACATATAGAGTTTATTAGGTGAGATTGTACTTCATCTATAGGTTAGTCTAACACATATGACCACACCATTAACTATAGTTCCTAGTGCAGGAGTTTTTAATATGTTATTTGGTTGACCATAAATTAAAAAATTTCAATCAATACCTTTTATAGTTTATAGATGTGAAATTTATTCATACTAATTAGGGTGTTACAATTGGTAGAGTTACATATGAGTTACCACTCCCCACTTCAGAGACATCTACTATTCCATAGTCACCAATTTTAGTTTTACCACCAGTTTTAGTTTTGCCACTAGTTATAGTTCCTCCTCTAGTTTTGATTCAGACACAGTTAAGGCATCCATCACCAGCATAAAGAGTTCATACACCTCCATAGCTTTAGGATTCTAGATAGATCCTAGCTATAGTATTCACACCTAGGGTAGTATCATTGAGATATCATTCATATACTCATAGATAACATGTTTAGAGAGGTTTTCCTACTACCAGATGGGTCCCTAAGTGCACTATAGTTGCATCCACTTCTTAGAGTTATAGGGGGACCCAACACTCAGTTTCTACTTTAGATATTTTATAGCATTAACAAAATATATAGCATTCAAATCCATAGTCTTAACCCTTCCATTATACTTCAAAATCACACATAATCCCTTTATTTGATACAAGACACCATGATAGGGAGTCTCCCATGAGACTCGTTAGTTAGTATCATCCCTTCCCAACTTACTTGTACATAGTTCCATATCAATCTCTTGTATGTAGTCTTCCTATGATTGATTGTATATAACTAAAATCCCAAAAATTCAAAAACATTTAAATATTTAAAAATATAAAAACATGTAAATAATCCAAAAATAGCAAAAACATTTTGATTTTATGCATAATCCATGCTTCACATTACTATTATCATGATAGACTTACATTTGTTATTTTATGCTATTGTTTATCAATTTATCTACATTACCATGCTTCACTTGATCTTATTTGAGTGTGTGTAGTGACATCCATATCCTTGATTGCTTCACTCTATCCATTGAGGGGGCATCCTACTTTTACAATCGAGACATACATTGATATACATACCCACTGGGGGCATCTTCTACATGACTACACCATCTAGGTTATGTCATTGTTATACCACACATGCTACTTATCATGTTGATGTAAATTATTTACTATGATTACATATATTACTCTATAGAAATTCCATTAGTATATCACACTTATGTATTTATTAGAATATACCTAGTCTTGTACTACATGTCTTCCATACTTTCAAATTTTTGTTTTGATTAGTTAGATGTAATTGTATTTCTATTTTTTACATGCTTTCCTTTCTTGATTAGTGTAGCTAGATTTTTTTCATTTATTAGTTCCTTTTTATCTCCTATATGTGCCTTAGGACATTTTCTAATGTCCTTAGCTTATATTCTTGTGTGTGTCTTAGGACATTTGCCAATGTCTTTTGCCTATACTCTTATATGTGATTGTTGATTTCATGCTAACCTTGATTATTTTATTATATGTGTATTTAGCATTTGAATATACCTTGTATGCTTGATTTATAGTTTTAATGACATGTGCCCATATCACTTATTTTCTTGGCCCCTTGGCCAATTTTATATGCTTCTTGCTTCTTTCCCTGTGTGCTTTTTGATTCATTGATTTTTGATTGTTTACAATGCCATGATCCACATCATGCATTATTATTGATTTATTTGATGCCATGATGGACATCATGCTCCATCCCTCCTTGAAAACTAAAAACTAACAACTGATAACTAACCAAACTTCCAGTTCTAGTTTAATAGATTATACATGCTATTACATTTTTATATCTATCTAGGCATACCCCTATTGATCTAATAATCTCTCATTACAAACTAGGTTATATCTTGAGATATCTTATCGATTATCATTACTATATCATTATACCTTTGTAGCATAACACATTTGTAGGGCTATGTCTTCTAAGGTCAGTCATTGTAGGGTCTTCATTCATACCCTAATAAGAGGGAGTAAAAAATAGGGGTTTTGTCATAGAGATCAAAGCTCCTAATATTCAAATTTTTATCTTTTAGAATACCTATAACAACAACTAGATAGAATAGACTAGGTAGATAGTGAAAATGTTAGAATAGTCATCAAATTTAGCCTAAGATAATATAACTAACATTAGAATACAACACTGATGCCACTACTATCCATTTTCAGTGCTCCTATCTAAATAATAGAAAAACCATACTTTCTAAAACTAGGCAAAAAATTATGTTCAACTATAAGTTTGTATAGTCAAACCAGTTTAGAATCAAAAATTTTTATTACACTTTTGCGTAGAGAATCTAGATATAGGGGGCATCATGCATGACATGATGTCTCTTGCTTCTAATTTTAGATATGATAGTTGGTATAACTTCTAGATTAGAATCCATTTTTCAGACACCAGTGACTGGGGGTAATGTGCATTACACATTTCTTTTCTTTTCTTTTTGAGTTTAGTATTACCTAGGCATTCTAAAAAATTACATGCCTTAATCCATTTGTAGGTGTTTGACATCATTTTGGAGTGGATTTCATATAAGCCTAACTTCTAAATTTCAAAGTGGATTTCATATAAACCCAATATACTAGTTTCAAAGTGGTTTTCATACAAGCCTAATCTCCACCTTTCAAAGTGGCCAAGAGTGGCCTAGTTTCCAACATAAATTCATCTATCCATGCTAGCATTATTAGATCATAGTACATTCATGGGATTTAGGAACCATCTCATATGACACATATCCATACCGATATTAGTTCATAGCTTCACTTCATGGGGCAATGATGGATCCATAGGACTAGCTAGCCTTTGTATTCTTAAGCCACCTATTCAAAGGGATTGGACACATAGTCCAAACATTGAGCAACACATGCATGACCACCTAGCTCAACTTAATTGGAAATGATGGAGCCAAAGGGCTATCCTTTACATTCTTGAGCCACTTCTAGGGAATTGAGCACTTAGCTTTATTCATGATATTATTCTTAGTACAATACACATCTAACATCAATCAACATCACTCAACATCACTCAACATCATAATAGGTTTTATATTAGTTCATGTACTTGGTGAGGTGTATTCATTCCTTTCTCTTCCTCTCTCTCTCTTACCTAGATTTTATACATTCTTATTTTATATATAGCTTATCTAGTAAGAATTGATCTACTCTTTGTTTTCTCTTATAGATTTATACTTCATAGGATTCTCTCTATGCACACCCAACATCATAAAAATTCATGGGATTCACCCTTATAGGTAAGTTTAGGTAATTTTTTAATTTTTCCTTTATCCTAGTATTTCACTTTACTGCATCACTAGAATAATGGGGGCCAAATGTAGTTATATAAAATGTGAAAATTGGTAACTGGAGTGTGGTTAATGAAACCTAACCCATAGGTCCCTCTTGATTGCTTTTATCACCCTCATAAGCACCTTTTAACTAATTTCCAATCATCTATAGCCTTCCAAACCTGATCCTATCTTAGCTAGACTACTCTTGCCATGAAAAATTTACCCCTAGGTCTTGTACCCTCAAGAATATAGCATGCAACTTAGAATAAAATATTTGTACAACTATTATCTACTTTTGATGCTCCTATTTAAGTGCATTTTTGGCCCCAATGGTTTATTCTTTCCATTTTCCCATCCTTTTCCTTGTTAGCTCAACATGAGTACATTTAACCCATGACCAATATCCATATAAAATCCTAGTCAAAGATCATTTGGAGAGGGTTGGAAATTATCACTAAGAAAGTAAGAACACAAGTAATAATACTCAGGAAACATTCCCTATTCTTTGCATATAACCAACCAATAAAGTTACAAGCTTATCCAAATCCTTACACCAGTACCTAACCACCTTAAACACATCCAATTAGAATTTTGCATCTTTATCAACACTATTTCACAAAGCACATCAAGTGGGATAACTAAATATGGCTTGATCCCTCTTTAAATTATTGGTATGTAGATAATGTGCCCACACAAGGGGTGTGGATACATGTTCAATGAATCTTACATATACTAACCCCCTCTCTTTCTCAAATTTGGTCAAATTACAAATGAGTCTAGGGTTTAAAGACAAAATATACTCTATATGGAGTTCCACAAACATCTGGTAGTCTAAACTTCATAGGTAGGGTCACATAGACACAATGAACAAAACCCAAAAAGCTTAGGTCTCCTAGAAAATAGTGGCAGAGGTGGACTAAAATGCCTATACCACTAGTGTGTTATTTTGGTGCTCCCATCCAATCATAAAACAAAATTTAGATCTTGATTTACAATAATATCCCAATCATGCATAGTGAATTCTAGACCCTGAAACAACCATTTCAATCAATTTATAGCTAAGTCTTATTTTCTCTCCCTTAATACTATTTTAAAAAAGATTAAAATTATAGTCAAATTACACAAATTAGTAGCTTAATTATTGAATATTTATTTACTAGTTTTACTACTTATACTCTTTAGCTAAACTAGGAATAATACACCAATATTACCAAAATTATTAAATCAATAACCAATCCAAAAACATTGGCTATAGCCATAGAATCAACATATAAGGTTGAGGAAAAAGAAAATTCTAACCAAAAGGCAAGAAAAAAATTCAAGTCAAATAGGAAGTAATCTAAGGCCAAAAACTTTTCTCCCATGAACAAGAACTTCTAAAAATCTGACTCTAACTATAGATTTTTAGGAGGTAATAAGAATTTTAGTAGATTTTCTAATCAGAACATGAATTTCAAATCCTATGGACCTTCTAAATCTAGTTCTTACAAGAAGGAACAACATAAAAACAACCCACATGGACCTACCATGGGTGCTAACACTATTACAATAGCATCTTCTAGGCTAATTATATGTTGGGAATGTGGTGATAATCATTATAAAAAGGATTGTCCTAAGTTAAAATCAAGCCAAACAAAAAACCATAAAGTTTATGCTACTATTGATAATCATAATGTCAACTTGTAGGCCACTCCAATTGAGACTTGAGGTATAATTAATGGTTTATTTTAACTATTTTGATTGATTCTAGTGAAGTGAACTATTTTATTTCTCCTTTTTCTACTAAACAATGTAATATTAAACCCATCTTGATAACAGAAGGTTGGGAAGTAGAATTTAGTAGCAGCAAGAAAATGCCTATTCTTGAAGGCTTGAAATAATTAGAGTTGGATCTTGGTGTTTTTAAGACCAAGGTAAATCTATTTTTCATGTCTTTAGGGTCTTATGATCTCATCCTTGAGATGGATTGGTTGTATAGAACATCAAGCCACACTTGATTGTGTGGGTAAAAGAGTGTGATACACCAATGACTTTGGCCAAATTATAGAATTACAAGGCATACAAGGGTCCATAAGGTGTAAAACACTTTTAGCCCTACATCTAAAAAGAGATGTTAGGAAAGGCTAAAAGTACTATGCAATCCAACTATAAGAAATTTATAATGAGAAAGAGTTGAAACATGTAGATTTTCCTATACTAAAGGAGTTTATGGATGTCTTTCCTAAAAAGTTGCTCGGGTTGCCACCCAAGCAAGAATTTTATTTTTCTATTAATATCATACCTGGACCTACCCCTACATCTAAAGCACCTTACCATATGAATACAATTGATCTATAAGAATTAAAAGCTCAGTTACAAGAAATTTTAGATAGTTAAATCATATAGCCAAGTGTATCTCTTTGGGGTACATCGATAATCTTTGTAAAGAACAAGGATGGTACTCTAAGGTTTTATATTTATTAATACAT